>BLBF01000022.1:13451004-13464906 GCA_015471245.1 Laticauda colubrina | reverse complement strand
TCTTCTTCTTCTTCTTCTTCTTCTTCTTCTTCTTCTTCTTCTTCTTCCTTTTCCCATCCCCTGCCTCCCTTTCAACCAGTATGGAAAGGGGATCAACGTGAATCCATTGGCAATGTGTCTGATCGGAGCGATCTCTTTTCTTTTCAGCCATAATACAAAGACTACATCGTGGCTGGATCCGCGCTTGGCGAAGAAGGCTAAACCACCCGAAGAATGCAAAGAAAATGGTAGGCTATTAAACTTTTCATGGCTGCTGGGGAGAAATAGATCTATCTATGTATCTATCAAAGGGATGGAAGTTTTTCAGGTCTCTGAGTCGTTAAGCAGGAGAAAATATTTAGAAGGGGGTAGAAAGGAGAGTTTTAACTGGAGCTGGGAGACTGCAAATTTGTTCTGGTTTGAGACTGTATTTTGCATTTATTTCTAGTCCTGAGTCTGTAATATTCCAGTCTAAGAATAACAATGAGTGTTGGAATTTTTTGAGAGGGGTTTGGAAGCTGTTTTTAATTCCCAATTTAGTCTGCAGAACCCAGTGAGGTTCTGAGCTTTGAAATCTCTGCCACGCAGAGCATCTGGGGCAATGGTGCACAGCTAGAGCGGGGAAATACGATGATGGGTTCTTGTGTCCAGGGAAGCTCTCTGCCAGCATAGTAGTAAGCAGATGGTTTAAAATAAAAACACGAAGAGGGAGGGCAGGAAAAAAAAGAGGGAAGGAAAGTTATCTCTTCTTAAAGGGAGCATTAATGATGCTGCCGAAATCATGTATTATATCTGTCGAAGCTTGTTTTTTTTCAATTATCCTCTTGCTGAACGTATATGAAAATCCTGCTGATTTAGACCATTGAGTAGCGCTGCCATTGGAATAATGGAAATCGCACAGAGGGCAGGGTGCATTATAAAGAGTCTCCTTTTTTTCCCCCTGGAATTTTTCCAGTGCAGCAAAGACACACACACACATACACAGAGAGAGAGAGAGACACTCACACACACAAAAGGGGGGGCTGGCCTGGACAATTTAACTGCTCCAGAGAGACAATATGCTCCCTCCAATCGTTTGCCTTTTTTTTTTTTTAACTGTGATTTTCTCAATGGAGCACTGTTTATGACTCAAAACCATAAAGGCAATTTGTGGAATATCAAATCTGTAGAAAAAGGAAGATGAAGTTTCAAAACCAGCCATCGCCTGGTAAATCGAGGGGGTGGATATTTTCTCACAAGTCCTCATTCCTTAACCACAAAAATACCTCAGAGAGCAGTAGATTGAAATTCCTTGGTGACTTGTAGTTAGTTCTAATGTTTATCCACTCTACTCCATCTTCTCCCAACATATTTGGATCCTGTCTTTACAGTAGCTGTAATTCAGAATACAGAATCACAGGGCTGGAAAGAAGGGACCCATGAGGTCTTCTAGTCCAACCCGCTGTGCAACCAGGAGGCCTTATTCCGTTCCGGACAAATTGAAGCCTAATTTCCTCTCCAAACCTCCAGAGGTATTTTCTGTGATCTCTGTGGCAGCTTATTAGATGTTTGAAAAAAAAAATCACATCCATCGCTGATCTTATCTTGCTGGAAGGATTTACAGTGATTTTATATGCAAAAACTAATCTATCGTGAGGAGTCCAGTCAGGACCGAAGCCGCAAACCAAGGCAGAAAAATATAATTTCCCTTCAGCCTTTTAAAATATTCATGTACTACACTCTTCCTGATTCATATCAGGCCTTCCTTCAACATTTCTAGGGCTTCTAAACACTTTCTGGGGGGGAAAAAATTGGTTGTTATTTTGGAATCCCTTTCCATCTCTTATTGGGCAGCCAATAATTTTACATGAATTAATAAATAAATAGATAAATAAATTTAAATCAGTGAATAATAATGAAATAAATTAAATAAATAAATAAAAATATAAATAAAATCTATTAAATAAATAAATGTGCCCATTAAAACAAGTGCACCCAAGCATCATCTCTAATGCATTGCCGAGTCTTGTTATAACTGTCATTTTTTTTTTTTTTAAAGCCAAATTTCTTGCATCTAATACTTCCCTTTTCTGGAGCTGAAGTCTCATGACCATGAAAACATGTTACTGTGGTCTTCTGTATAGGTATAGCTGAAATATCTGATGTGGAATAAGATATGCCACAAGAATATAGCACACATCATGGTGTTTGCTGTTTGATGGATGATTGTATACAAAATTCTGGTGTGTGTGTGTGTGTGTGTGTGTGTGTGTGATTTTTTTTTTTTTAAGAAAAACCCTCTTCCATTAAAATCTACCATAGACTTTATGTTAGGTTATATAACAGAATGACAGAGTTGGAAGGGACCTTGCTTGTAGCTCAGGCAAGAGACTCTATACCATTCCAGAGAAGCAGCTGTCCAATCTCTTCTTAAAAGCCTCCAATGTTGAAGCACCCATCACTTCTGAAGGCAAGCTGTTCCACTGGTGGATTGTCCTCACTGTTAAGAAGTTTCTCCTTATTTCTAGGTTGCTTCTATCCTTGTTTAAGTTTCCATCCATTGTTTCTTGTCTTGTCTTCTGGTGCCTTGCTGCTATCATATCACTCCTAGTCCTTCTTGTCATTAAACTAGACAGAGCCAATGTATGCAATGATTCTTTATATATATATTTAGCCTCCGTCCCCCCAATCTTCCTTGTTACCCTTCTGTGCATTCTTTCCAGAGTCTCAACATCTTTTTTTGTAATGTGGTGGCCAAAACGGGTCATGTTTCATGTTCTTCCATGTAGATTTTGCAAGAAGAAGGATTTAAGATAGAAGATGCAACCTACCTGCTTTTATAACGCCCCAAGGTTGACAGCAGCTTTTTAATATCTATGCACTGCTCAGGTGTATGGAATTCTATTTTTTTTTCCATGCAGGGCTATTGATTCCATAAACACATCTCAAATGGCTGAGGTATCCTGAGAGAAAAATGCATATTCAAAAGCTTCTTCGAATCGATGTAATTATGGATATTTTATGACATGCAGATTGAAGCAGGAAGAAGATGGAATTGACACTTGTCATGGATCTCTTTGGAGAACTTGTTTGCCCATTCCATCTGCCACCAATATTTAGTTCACGCTTGTACATATGTCACCAAAAATATGTTTTCTCCTGAAGGGAGTCTATCAAGGCAGTTGGTCACATAAGTGCCTCTCCAAAGCCTGTTCCAGATGTTTGTGTAAATGTTTGGCTTAATTTACATTTGAATGCATTTGCATGCCTGTTATCACCTGTCAGTCACTGGTGCCTCCCGCAGTTAAATCAGAGGAGGAGGAGGTGTGTTAGTCAGGGTCAGCATCAAGAGGACTCTGAGGGGGAAGAGGAAATGGAGCTGGCAGAGAGGCGGGGGCAGAGCCTGGGCCATCTGTCAGCCCTCAGATGGAGAATCAACAGCCCCCAGGTCTGGAGGTGGCTGATGAGGAACAGCTAAGTCCAGTGCCTGGTGCACGGATGTGCAGAAGGCAGAGGAGAGGAGAGCAGTGGAAATCTATAGGCTGGTCTTTGGGACAGAAGAGCCACCGCTGCTAGCAAAGCCTCACCATAGCTCTGGGGATAAAAGGCAGAGGGTGGAGATGAATAGATGTGGCAGATAACTATTCATCTCCCTGTCGGACAGACTTGTTAACCAGTGTTGAGAGAAAAGCTTTTTGCCGGGCTGCTAGCGCTCCTTATAAAGGAATCTTTGAGTTCATTTCAGAGGGCTTGTTGTGTTTGGGGATCTGGGTCAGAACAGTGCCATGGAATCATGAAATAGTTCTACCATAGAGTACGGAAATATAGGAAGTCCTCTTTTTATGACCTCAATTGAGCTCAACATTTTGGTTGCTGAGTGAGATGTTGGTTAGATGAATTTTGCCCCATTTTTACAACCTTTCTTGTCACCATTGATAAGGGAATCACTGCAGTTGTTAAGCTCATAACACAGTTGTTAAGTGGCTTCCCCATTCACCGTGCTTGCCAGAAGGTTGTCGAAGGGGATACTTGACTGCAACCATCATAAGTATGTGTCATTGGCAAAGCATCTGAAATTTGATCATGTGACCATCAGGGCTGTGGCAAGCATAGTAAATGTGAAAAATGGTCAAAAGTTGCTTTTTTCAAGTTCTTGTTTGTTTGTTTTTCCTTGAAAATGTTTTGCTTCTCATCCAAGAAGCTTCTTCAGTTTTGACCACCTTGATCTGGGTGATGGAGAATCTCCATAGATGCCAGGAAATTTTCCTTCTAGAGTCAGAGCTTAGTTTCTTATTTCTTTACTTTGTCTTGAGCATCGTGTTGACCACAATTGCCTTCCTACTTTGAAAAAAACCATAGATCCAATCAAAAACAAAGGATAGTAGTAAATGCTTCTCTCCTAAACATATCCAGAATGGATGGGGTGAAATAATTTTGGAAGCTCTTCCTATATTGCAGTGCCATACCATGTGGGTCACAGAACAGGAAGTTTAGCATTCCTCCAAATATCTGTGCTTTTTAATATATTATGGTGTCAACAATAGATTTAATGTGAAGAGAATGGAATGGAATACATGTCACAAATAAATTTAATGTGAAGATAGTGGAATGAAATGGAGTAGAGTAGAGTAGAATAGAGTTGATAGAATTAGTGTAGAATACAGTAGAAGTAGAGTTGAGAAGAATAGAGTAGAATAGAAGTAGCATAGTGTAGCGTAGAGTAGAGTAGGGTAGGGTAGATTAGATTAGAGTAGAGTAGAGTAGAATATTCCTTATTAGACAAGTGTGATTTGACACACAAGGTATTTATCTGTGCTGGGGTGTATGTGTGTGTTGTACCCTGAAGAAATATTTTCCTAATCATAAGTAAGTGATTTCCTAAACTCTTTTGGTCCTCTGGAACTTGTCTTCCAAATGCCAGCAGTGCATGACAGGTTTAACACAGAGATTTTTATGATCATTCTCTGGATAGTGTTTCTTGCCATTTTTATTTTTATTGCTCTATCTCTCCCTAACATATTTCATATGGGATCTTTTAGCCCAGCTCAGCAGTGAAACAGGAATAACAAGCTTCGGAGTGGAATAAAAAGACGCTGGTAGATTATATTGCTCTATGTGTGTATACCAGTGGTGGGATTCAAAAGTTTTTACTACTGGTTCTGTTGGTGTGACTTGGTGGGCATGGCAGGTGAAGGATACTGGAAAATCTCCAGTTAGAGGTGGTATTTGCTGGTTCTCCAAACTACTCAAACTTTCACTACCGGTTCTCCAGAACTGGTAAGAACCTGCTGAACTGGTAAGAACCTGCTGAATACCAACTCCGGTGTACATGCTTGCGAGTCATCTCGCCCTCTTAAATACGTATATTTCTATTGCAAAAAACATGGGTAGAAGATTGTAATGTCCAGTATTTATTTAAAGCAATCTGGTTGGCGTTTGCCATCTGTGAATTATTTCGAGAGATAGACCCACCAAATTCTGGACACAACCATCTTTCATCATTGGGGTGGATCACCTGTGTTTTGTCATCTGGTAAAGGAATCCAAATATATGGGCCTGGATTATGAAAATGATCACCCTTTAGTTTCCCTTTAGTAGAGAAGAGTAGAGTAGAGTAGATGTACATTAGATTAGAGAGACAGACAGACAGTCAGAAAGTCTGACAGACAGACAGGACAGAGAGAGAGAGAGAGAGAGAGAGAGAGAGAGAGAGAGAGAGAGAGAAACTTCCTGTGGGATTTCTAGACCCAAACAGCCAAGCAGGTACTAGCCCCATGATGCTGAACCTATGGAATGCATGCCGGAAGTGGCATGCAGAGCCATCACTCTAGGAATGCCAGCCATTGCCCATTGCTCTTCCGGGTTCCAATGCATCCATACGCATCGGCCAGCTGGTCTTTGTGTGTGAGGGAGCACCATAAACTGAAAGAGCAGCTCCCCTTTGTGCATGCACGCACTGGGAAGCTGAGCTTCTGGTTTCTGATGCACGCATGGATACTGGCCAGCTAGTCTTCATTCGCGCATGCATGCCAGAAACTGGAAGACCAGGTGGCCAGTGTGCATGCACATGCCAGAGAAAGAGAGAGAGAGAGAGAGAGAAATTTTGAAAATAAGTTTTTTGAAAATTGTACTGTAAAGCATCTTTTCCATTGGAATTGTTTTAAATTTTCATTTACAAAAAACAACAATATTTTGACAAATAGAACAGCGGTATCAAACTCACATTGTCATGGTGGCATCACATGACATATCAGGACTTTTTATTCCCTCTGCTAAACTGGGCGGGGCCAGTACATGACGCATCCAGCCCATGGGCTGTGAGTTTAACACCCCTGCCCTAGAGGGAACAAAATATTTCAATTAATGAAGAAGACCTATATTTGACCAACTGCTGGAATAGCGCAAAATATATCAGTACAGGAAACACTGTAGGATATTTTTGAAGAATGTAGTTAGAAATCAATGTTAACACTGTCAACAGAGATATCTTCCTCTCTGGATAAACTGTGTCTAAATGATGTTATGGAAGAAGAACATATTTTTGACCTAGCAAAATAGAAGTGGAGTCTCCATATCCAGAAGGAGTCTCATAAAACAGAGCCTGTTACTACAGTAGTTAGCAGGGAAAACATATTTCACTTCCTCTGGTGGCTGGCTCAAAGGCAGCTGCCCCCAAACCTTTTGGGCGCTACAGATCAATTCCACGGGGAGAAGTTTTTCTGTGGACTAGAGAGGAAGGGGAGGTTTCATGGTGTTCTGTATAACTTGGAAGGTTCCAAATGGTCCATTCTGATTGGCCAGAAAGGCCAGTAGTGGATTGATTCATTAGGAACCAATCCAAGGAGCCGCTCAAAGGCGGCAAAGTTAAAACAGTGTCATTGGCTACAAGCCGGCAGGCAAGGCTCTATAAAAAGGGCTGCCGCGGCTTGAGCCAATATTCCGTTACTGTTGCTGTTAACTAATAAAGAATTATTTGTTGGAACCCGGTCTACCGCGCGTCTTTTCCGGACAGAACACTGGTGACAAAGGTGGGATCGTCCTAAAGCAGAGACTGAACACGCAGCGAGAAAACAACCACGCTAGATGAAATGGCTGTTAGCAACGCGCCGCCTGCACCTTTTAACCCCAATGAAGAAGATTGGGAGTCTTATATCGATCGCTTCCTGATATTTCCGGAGAGCAACGAAATGGAGGAAATTTTGGATCAGTGAAATAGGGCTGTCTTCCTAATACATTGTGGGCCAGCCGTGTTCAAAATGGCAAAGGCATTGGCAAAGCCCAGAGACGTGAAACAGATGACCTGGTCTGAGCTTAACCGAATGCTAAAGGCTCACTACGTGCCGGTTGTCTCAAATCTTATTAAGAGACACGAGTTTTATAAAAGAGATCAGAGGGAAGACGAGACCATTGCGGATTTTGTGGCAGGTCTCCGCCATCTGGGAGGAGCCTGCGAGTTCCAGAATATGGATGAGGCCATGCGAGATCGTGTCGTGTTCGGTCTAAAGGACTCTACTTTATAAAGCAAACTATTAAACAGGTCTAACATAACTGTGGCAGAAGCAATCGCGGAAGCCACTTCTGCAGAAGCCACAGAAAAATCAATGGCCACAATGAAACTGATGAATGCCAATACTGACGCGACGACCCTTCCCAGAGGGAAGAAGCAAGCTGCCACAACCACACACCACGAAGACCTAGACACGTCATCAGAAATGGAAGAAGATGACGATGAGGTCCATCACCTGTACACGAACCAAAAAAGGCGCAAAAGAAGAAGAAATTGGTGGGAATGTGCTAGCTGCGGAGGAAACCACCCCCGAGACGAGTTTAGGTTCCTTGATGCCATCTGTCGGGTTTGCAAGAAGAGGGGACACATCGAAAGAGTCTGCTGCAATCATAAGAACAGCAATCCTAGCAGACACGGTAATTCCCACCAAGAACTGACCCAAGGCAAGCCGATAGAAAATGGGAACGCAGCAAGGGAACCAGCAATTGAGAAAAAACTCACCAGACTGTCACTATCGGAAGCGCACAGACGGAAAGCAGGAGAAAAGTCAAAATTGTAGTGACCATTGAAGGAAGCCCTTGTGAAATGGAGGTCGACTCAGGATCTTTCCTATCAATGGTGTCTTGGAACACAATCAGGCGGTTGGTTCCAAACATAAAACAAAAAAAACTCAAGAAAGAAAAATTAATTCTCAAAGACTACCAGGGAAATAGAACTCCCGTGGTAGGTCTAGGACACTTCAAAGTCACTTACAAACAACACGCCAAAGTCCTGCCGCTAACTATAGTCGACCGAGACCATCCCAGCCTCCTGGGCATTGAATGGTTCGCACCATTGGGCATCAGGATGACTGGAGTAAGCCGAATAGCCGCAAGCGATTGAGAAGAGAACCTGCTACACGAATTCCAGGACGTCTTCGCCGGCACTCTAGGCAGGTACCGGGGGACCCCAATTTCCTTTAGCTTAGATCCCCAGATAACACCAAGAAGCCAGACAAGTCCCCTTTGCATTTAAGCCCAAAATAGATGAGCAATTAAACAAATTGATTGCACAAGGGGTCATAGAACCAATTGACCATGCTAGGTGGGAGACACCAATAATAACACCTGTAAAATCTGACGGGTCTATGCGCATCTGCGGAGACTACAAGGCTACCCTGAACCATGCACTGCAGCAAAGCACATACCCGGTACCAGTCGTGCAGCACTTACTGCACTCACTTGGGGGAGGAAAATTTTTTGTGAAACTCGATTTGGCTCAGGCATATCAGCAGCTTCCAGTAGACCCAATAACGGCCGAGGCACAAACAATAGTAACGATAGAGGGGCATTCAAATGTAACAGGCTTCAATTCGGAGTAAGTGTTGCCCCAGGCATTTTCCAAAGCCTCATGGAACGCCTATTAAACGGAATAAAAGGGGTCGTTCCATACTTGATGATGTCCTAATTTCAGCGAAAAACACGACCCAATTAGAAGCAAGACTAAGAGAAGTGCTAACAAAATTTAGAGAATCCGGCCTAAAAGTAAAAAAGGAAAAATGTTGCCTGGCTACCGACCACGTTGAATTTTTAGGGTATTTAATTGACGAACAAGATACTCACCCAACAGACAAAAAAGTCAAAGCAATTAAAGACACACCCAGGCCTAGAAATAAAAAGGACTTACAGGCATTCTTGGGTCTGATCAACTTTTATAACGTGTTCCTCCCCCACAAAGCAACGATAGCAGACCCATTACACCATTTGCTGGATAAAAAAAACTGTCTGGATTTGGGGTCATAAAGAACAAAAAGCATTCCAAAGCATAAAAGACTTATTAACCTCAGACACCGTTCTTATTCAGTTTAGTAATACACTTCCATTGACAGTCACCTGTGATGCCTCACCTTTCGGATTCGGTGCCATCCTGAGCCACCAATTACCTGACGGGAGAGAGGCACCCATTGCCTTTTACTCGAAAATGCTCTCCAAAACGGAATGCAACTATAGCCAGCTAGACAGGGAGGCCCTGGCAATTGTCGCCGGAGTTAAACGTTTTCACGAATACCTCTATGGGAGGACATTTTCCATTGTGACTGACCATAAACCGTTACTGGGGATTTTGGCAGGACACAAACCCACACCGAACATTCTATCCCCACGGACGACTAGGTGGTCAGAATTCCTGGCCGCCTATTCATATACCTTGCTGCATCGACCCGGGAAACAAATCACCCATGCAGACGCTTTAAGCCGAGCACCATTACCAACCATAGAGGACGACCCGGCTCCAACCACCGCCACCCTACAAGTAGAGACCTGCCCTGAACTTCCATTGTCTGCCAATGATGTCGGCAGAGCCACGGTGAAAGACCCAGTGACTGCCTGCGTTTTGACTTGGGTAGGTAAAGGCTGGCCAGAAAACCAAAAGACTGAAGGTTTTAAACCTTTTCGGACCAGACAGACTGAATTGTCAATACAAAAGAGGTATTTATTGTGGGGAGATCAGGTGCTAATTCCATCCAGACTGCAGGAAGAGGTGTTGGGTATGCTACATGAGGGCCACCCAGGCATAGTTAAAACGAAAAGCCTGGTCAGGAGCTATGTCTGGTGGCCTGGTATAGACAAGGATATTGAATGCTGGGTTGCAAGATGCCACAAGTGTCAGAGAGCTAGACCCACACCACCGCAAGCGCCCATACGGGACTGGGAGACCCCACAAGGCCCTTGGTCTCGAATCCATATTGATTTTGCAGGACCGACCAGGGGAAATATGTTCTTAATAGTCGTAGATGCATATTCAAATTGGTTGGAGGTTATAGTAATGTCATCCACAACAACCGACGCTGTTATAAAACAGCTAAACAAATTGTTTGCAAGTCATGGTTTACCTGATGTATTGGTATCCGACAACGGGCCACAACTAACAGCTATACAATTCGAACAGTACTTAGCATCCCTGGGTATACACCATGCACTAACCGCGCCGGCCCACCCGGTGGCGAATGGTAGGGTCGAACGAATGGTCAGATTTACCAAACAAGGCCTAGAAAAAATGGACCATGGGGATGTCCAAGACAAGCTGAACCACTTACTTACATTACAACACATCACTCCCAGTAGTACAACAAACAAGAGCCTGGCAGAATTGTTAATGGGGAGGAAACTCAGATCCCATTTAGATAGACTGCACCCAAATTACACTTGTGAGACAGCCCCCGACTTCTCCAACCGATACCACACTTTTGAAATCGGCGACCTAGTCTATGCAAAGAATTTTACCGGGGACCCTCTCGGGCTTCCAGCCACTATCACACAAATAACAGGCCCCTGGTCCTACCGACTAACCATGGATGATGGAAGAGAATGGAAGCGGCACATAGACCAGCTTCGTTCCCAAAACATCGAGCGTAAACCGACCATGCAACTTCAAATAATAAAAATTGAGGAAAACAAAACCAAGGAGGGGGGGGAAACACAAACAAATAAAAAAGGGTGTGAAAATGAACCATTGAAAATAAATCTAGAACATCTAACCAACCAAAAAGAGCACTTACGGTTAGATGAAACCATCAGAGGTAGTCCGAGCGAAAGGGAAGCCGTCCTGGAAGGGGCCAGCCAGGCCAGTTCAACCAGCCCGGTTGAACCAGGAGGGAGCGGCAAAACCACCAGCCTGAGCAACTCAAGCGGTAGCAGCAATGCTGACTCACCCTTCCAGGTGGTTCCATGGAGACGAGCCGGAGAGACAGCGATCCCGACCGAACCACTTGAAGTCCTAGGCGAGAATGAGCCGTGCAGGTCAACTAGGACCAGAAGAAGCCCCACTTACCTGCGCGACTACGTCACTCACGTAGGACTGAACTAAAGGGGGAGGGGTGTTCTGTATAACTTGGAAGGTTCCAAATGGTCTATTCTGATTGGCCAGAAAGGCCAGTTGTGGATTGGTTCAATAGGAACCAATCCAAGGAGCTGATCAAAGGCGGCAAAGTTAAAACAATGTCATTGGCTACAGGCTGGCAGGCAAGCCTCTATAAAACTTGGGGAGGCAGGCAGGCTTAGCACTGCTGGGCAACACATTTCCTGACAAGGGGTGGGATCCTACCAGCATAACAACCGGTTCAATGAACGTGCATTTTGCTGCATGCACAGTACTTGCAAAGCAACTTCTCTTGCAAGCAATTACCATCTCCTGATGATGCATGGCACTTAGCTGTGCCACGCAAAGCAACTAAGAGCCCAGGCGGGTTGCTGGGCCCAACCAAAGAAAAGAAGATCTTCAGAGACAACTGATTTGGTGTCAGCTGCTCTTTGGAGCCACTGGTTCTACAGAACCGAGCCGAAGCGGTGGAATCCCACCCTGACACTAACATATGAGGCTGTTTGAGGTTGTAGGAATGGATAACTTTGGCTTCATCTTCATCTCCAAAATGGCCATTTTTAGTCCCTCTCTCTGTTTCTCCCCTTTCTGCTTAGAAGAACTGACTGTCTTGGACTCCTTTTTCCTTCGAGCGTGTCAGCTGTTTCTCTACAATATGAAGAAAACAGCTGCAAGTTTTTAAAATGTGATCACCTTTTTTTTCTCAAATGGGAATTAATTAGTCAAATGTTTTTTGAGTTCTGTCAAATTCTCTCGCAATTTGACAAGAACAGTGTTTGAAAGAAAAGGATTTCAGAGCTCATTTCTTTTTGTGACGGTGGACACATTTCAATAACGAATAAGTCAACCCTGTCATTGTTAGCCATGTTGATGGGAATAAGGAAAGTTATAGATGGTTTCTGCAGTAGGAATGTGCATCATCTTACATACCTATACATACCCTAAATCATTTCAGATGAGTGTTTGTCCAGTCTCTTCTTAAAAGCCTCCAGTGATGGAGCACCCACAACTTCTGAAAGTAAGCTGTTCCACTGTTGATTGTGATCCGTGTTAAGAGGTTTCTCCTTAATTCTTGGGTGGTTCTCTTTGTGATTACTTTCCATCCATTGCTTCTTGTCCTGCCTTAAGGTGCTTTGGAAAAAAAGTTGTCCATCTTATCTTTTTGGCAGCCCCCCAAATATTGGAACACTGCTATCATCTCTCCCCTCATCCTTCTTTTCACTAGACTTCACATACCCAATTCTGGCAACCGTTCTTCATATGTTTTAGCCTCCAGTTCAGTGGTGGGGTTCAAAAAAAATTACTACCAATTTTGGGGCATGGCTTTCTGGGCGTGATGTGGCTTGGTGGGTGTGGCTTGGTAGGCATGGCAGGGGAAGGATACTGCAAAATCCCCATTCCCTCCCCACCCCACTAACCTCCTTTCCAGCTCCATTCTCCTGTGCAGGGCAACCAAAGGAGACCCAGCTGATCAGCTGGGACTCAATGGGAGACAGAGAATAGATGGGGGCAGAGCCAGTCAGAGGTGGTATTGGCCACTTCTCTGACATACTCAAAATTTCCACTACCAGTTCTCCAGAACTGGTCAGAACCTGCTGAATACCACCTCTGCTCCAGTCCCTTAATCATCTTATAGACAAGACTTCTGGCTTATGAAACCAGAAATTCCATGGGGTTACAGAGGCAAGTTATTCCTATGGAGACACACAACCCTTCCCAACCTTTATTTGTGGCTCACTGATGTGGACTTTTCATGACAAATGTAGCACAGCACAGTAGTTGAAAACCATGACTCTAAAAGATGCTGTAGATTGGTAATACAGTATATATCTATGGAGGTCATTAGCTTGGGGAGAGGCCAAGTGTGAACTTAGCTCATGGATTTTAAAGAAGGAATGGAAGTAATCAGTTAGTGTCAAAAGCCAGTGAAATCAAGAGATTCAGGAAGCTCAAATGAATATAAAGATTTATTGCAAATTTAAGCCCTCTTTGAGAATCTGTCGAGGGAAATGAGCAGGAGATAAGAGAGGCATTCAAGGTAGGCTGAACTTAGATCTCTTATGAGCGTGCAAGGACTCATGACTTATTATGCATTTGACCCCGCCCCCAGACTCAGCCTGGTCATCTCTCATATTAGGGAAGAACTCTGAAGATGTTTCCCCATTCTTTTACCAAACCCACCAGAAAATGACACCTGCTCTTAATTGGAGAAAATACAGCTTTCTCTTTATATTACCACTATTTTCCCCATTACTACAAGGCTAAACAAGAAGCTAAACAAGGAGCCTGGAATTAAAAAACAGTGTTGAAATCTGTGTTGCCCTTTTGCTAATCTATCGTATAAAACCCTGGTTGTTCTCCCAAAGACCGGTGTTGAAATGGATAGGCTGCTTCTTCAGTGTCTCTTTGTTGTTTTTCTTTATGTGGGTTTCTTTATGTAAAAGGACCAGATTCCATCATGTTTTGGTCTGGTTTTGAGCTGCCCAGAGATAATTGGAGTCAGGCAGCACCTAAACTGAAAGGATGGATGGATGAATGGATGGATGGATGGATGGATGGATGGATGGATGGATGGATGGATG
>BLBF01000022.1:13435950-13450994 GCA_015471245.1 Laticauda colubrina | reverse complement strand
ATGGATGGATGGATGGATGGATGGATGGATGGATGGATGGATGGATGGATGACTCAGTGAGTGAGTGAGTGAATGGTTTGAAATCACAAATGCTGTGGAAATGTTGAACAAGGGTACGGCTGCAGGTATAGATGGTGTAGATGATATATCACAGATATATCTGTGATGGCAAACCTATGGCACGCGTGCCACAGGTGGCACGCAGAGCCATATGTGCTGGCACACGAGCTGCAGGCAAACTTACCTCACTGTGCGTGTGCACGCCTCACAGCTGATTTTCAGCTGGTTTGAGGCCTTTTTGAGGAAGGCTTCTGCAGGCTTTTGCAGGCTTTGCAGGCTGAAAACTAGGTCCGTTTTGTCACTTCCTGTTTTCTGAAACTACCAGAAGTGATGAACCCGACCTAGTTTTCGGCCTGCAAAGCCTGCAGAAGCTTTCCTCAAGCCTCTGGGAGGCCGAAATAGGCCTCACACCAGCCAAAAATCAGCTGTGAGGCACAGTGCAGGTGAGGGAGCAGTGGGGGTGGGTGGGGATTGTACACACATATGTAGGGGGTGTGGGGGGGGGTCGCGCATTGCCTTCTGGGTGATGGCATGCAAGTATGAGCATGCAAGCGTGCACCCAATTTTTGGCACAGGAGCCCAAAAAGATTATCTACCACTGGTATATATAAAATACTTGTTGAAAAAAATGAAATTGCATCTGTAAGAGTACATATACTTCTGTCTACCTTGTTATAGGAATGGGAGAACTGGGTATGTCAAGACGAATATGAAAGTGACTTAAATGTAGTAGGAATGAGTTACGTAAGAAGTAGGGGTAGTAAAGGAAGAAGAATACGGTGAGAGATAATGAATTGAGCACCAAATGAACCTAAAGGCCCTGTCAAACTGCCCAATGGATGCAAAACGGACACAACGGATGAGCAAAATGTTCCATCCGTTGTTATGCGCTCTCAAAAGGGGCAAAAATTTGCATAGGCAGAGCGGATAACACGGACGGGGGGAGGACGCAGGACGGATGGAAAGCGGATGCGGAATTGAAGCCCAGCGGATGGAAGCGGAAGGGAGCGGATGGCACATCCGCAGGGCTTCCGGGGGGCCTCAGCAAAGCAGACGTGGAACGGATGAAGCGGATGCACAGCGGATGCAGAGCGGATCAAGCGGATGCACAGCGGATGCACAGCGGAAGCCTAGCGGATGCCGAGCGTTAATTGCACATGCGGGGAGGATGCATTGCGTCAGCCCCGTGGATATAACGGAAGCAGCTCAGAAGCAGGTCACCATTCAGAGGAAAGACCTGCTTCCAGACACATCAACTGCCTTGCCTGTCCTGCCTGCATGTCTGCCTGCAAGCCTTGCTGCCAGCCTTGCTGCCAGCCTCCCTGCCAGCCTTGCTGTCTGCCTGCCTGTCAGCCTTGCTGCCAGCCTCCCTGCCAGCCTTGCTGTCTGCCTGCCTGCCAGCCTTGCTGCCAGCCTTGCTGCCTGCCTCCCTGCCAGCCTTCCTGCCAGTCTTGGTTCTAGCCTTCCTGCCAGCCTTGGTGCCTGCCTGCCAGCCTTCCTGCCAGCCTTCCTGCCAGCGTTGGTGCCTGCCTGCAAGCCTTGGTGCCTGCCTGCCTGCCAGCCTTCCTGCCAGCCTTGGTGCCTGCCTCCCTGCCAGCCTTCCTGCCAGCCTTGGTCCCTGCCAGGCTCCCTGCCAGCCAGCAACCCCACAACCATGCTGAAGCACAGCAAGCCTCAGCCATCTGCTGCCAGCCCTTGCAAGAGGGACAGGGCTACCATCCCGCCTCCTGGCCCTCACTCTGGTTCTGCTGGGGCTTCTGCAGCATGGGCTCGCTTTTCAGGGGCTGGGGCTTCTGCTGCTTCTGCTTCTGGAGGAGCTGATGACAAGCACTCCAGCACCAGCCACCTCCACAGCACCTGCACCCTTCACCCCTAAGACTGAGCGACCAAGAGGAGTGCCCGAGACTCATTTTTGTCTTATAGCTTGTTGTTAACAAAGTCTATTTTTGATTCACATATTTGCTTCATTTCTTTTTTTTAATAAAGTCTTTCTGGAAACTTTTAGAAATGGTTTAAGCCTTTGCATGCTTGTGGGATGGGTTAAGATAGCAGTGGGTTGGGCAGGGATACCTTTGGGATGGGTAATAGCTGTGGGATAGATAAACCTCCAGTGCAAGCATAGTGGGACTGTATGGTCCACCCTCCCAGGTGCCACACCTATGGCCCTTTATTATCAATAACAATGTAATCATTGATCCACACATTTCAACATAAACAACTCTTTATTAAATGCCCTGTTCATTGTCGGGCCACTCAACATACATGGCACAATCTCATCAGTGTGATGAGACAGGCTGAAGGAAGCATCCACTAATCATCTATCATCCTGTCTTGCCACTCCCCTGCTCCAGCTGGGGAGTTGCACCAGTGTTTCAGGAGGTTGCTCTGCTTCTTCCCTTCATGTGAGGCTCTGTTGGGGCCTTACACATCCTCAGTGTCTATCAGGTTTCGCCCTTGCCTCCATTCCCCAGGCTCCATGTCCCCATTGCCTTGTTGGAGGTCCACGAGCCTGTTCTGCAAGACCGGGTAGCGGGTGCGCATGCGATTGTGCAGGATGCAGCAAGCTTCCATGACCCTCCTCACGGTCTGTGGGCGATGCTGCATGGTGGTGAGAAGTACTTGGAACCTATTGGCCAGGATGCCAAAGGCGTTCTCTACCACCCGCCTTGCCCTGGACAGCCTGTAGTTGAAGATCCTCTCTTCATGGGTGAGGAGTCTGGAAGTGTAGGGCTTCATGAGGTAGGTTGTGAGGGAGAAGGCGTCATCCCCCACGATGAAGTAGGACACATCTTGTGTGTCGTTGGGCAGGGGTTCTGGATCTGGGAAGCCCACGATGAGGTTGCCTTCCAGCTCCTCCTTGAGGTGACTGGCATTGTATACCTGGGCATCTGAAGATGAGCCGTTGCCTGAAGCATCGATGTACATGAACTTGTAGTCAGCATCGACCATGGCGAAGAGGATGATGCTGAAGAAGCCCTTGTAGTTGAAATAAGTGGACCCTGACTTGGCTGGCGCTTTGAAGGCCACGTGCTTCCCATCTATGGCTCCAACGGTGTGGGGGAAGTTCCACTTCTGATACCACTACTCTGCAACTTTCTTCCAGCCTTCTTTAGTGGAGGGGCACTGGAGGAGCTCCTCCTTGTATTCTTCAATGATGGCCTGCACCACTTCTCTGACCACAATGCTGATGGTGTTGGGTGGCACCCTCCAGCCATACTGCATGCTCCTGTAGGTGGTCCATGAGGCCAGGTGGCGCAGAGTGAGTGCCATCTTGAGCCCAGGTTCCAGGCTGGGCTGGAAGTTGGTGTTTGCCTTGGTCAACCTGGGTGTCAGTCGTTGCACAAGTTCGTCAAACATGGCTGGAGGCATCCTCATGAAGTTCTGGAATGCACGAGTGTCTTCACTCCTGAGCTCCACCATCAGCTTGTTATATAGTCCGTCCTCTGCTCTTCTGGCGAATCATCTTCGTACCCAGACGCTTCTTGGCCGCCCCTTTTTCTTCCCGTAGTAGAATTCACAGAGCCTGTAGATGGCTTCGCACTGTTGCAGAAGGATGGTGGCTGCCAAAAGGACTGTGTTACGATCCACGGTGGACATGACTGGATGCTGTGGAAGAGGAAGAGGCAGATGAAGGCTGCAGAGGTCCGCACCGCAGGGCTGCTGTTCTGAAAGTGAGATCCAGATGTGTTGCTCCCCCTTTTTATAGGCAGTATAGGTGTCCCTTAGCATCCTCTAGGCATCCTCTAGGCATCCTCTAGGCATCCTGTAGACATCCTTAATATCCGAGATAGGTCCCCTCTGCGAATGTTTTTTCCGTTTTAAATGCTTTGTTTCCGCTTGGCATCTGTTCTGCATCCGTTCTGCATTCGTTCTGCTTCCTCCCTGCATCTGAGCGGATGCGAGTTGCGCGGATGCGGAACTGATGCTTAGCGGATATAGCGGATGCAGAACAGATGCAGAACGGATGCATAGCGGATGCGTAGCGGATGCAGAACGGACGAATTGGATACATTTTCCGCGCAAAAGTTTTGAGCAGCTCAAAACTTTCTGAGCAGATGAAACATCAATAAACGGATACTGGACGGATAGAGAGGAAGCAAAACGGAGGCAGTGAGCACATTGCGTTAACCAACGGATGGCAAGCTTTTTTGTCCGTTTTACATCCTCTTTGCATCCGTTGGTGCAGTGTGACAGGGGCTTAAGCTACGTTTTTACTTTATTTTCTTTTTCTTCCCTCCTTCCATGAATTTCACTGGCTTGTTCCTTCTTATTCCTTTTCTTCACTCTTCACAATGTAACTTACACCAAAAGGGAAAAGTTATAGTTATGGTCATAGAAAGGAATTTAAAGTTTATTGAAGTTCAAATACTGGATTATCTGCTCTTAACTCCTCGGTATGCTGGTGCAGTCTTGGATATTTATAAAGCCCTCTACAGACTTTGTGAGAAATGTATTGGGGGTGGAGGAGAAAAACCATTGAATACCATGCATTGGTACATGCATGGTATGTACATTACTTATGTAATTAAAATATATAAATAATTTCATTCTACCATGCATTGTATTCTAATGGTTTTTTTTTTCCATATCTCTGCCAAGATTCTACTGAATTATGTAACATTAGTGAATACAAACTAGCTTGGCTTATAAAGCAGAATGATGTTCTTGAGATGGGCTCAAACAGACATTTTAAGGTTCAGCTCTTCTCAGAAATGAGGTACAGCTTAATGGGGATTAGCCTGAATCTAAAAAAAATACTTGAGGGCTTTCTAATTAAGAGGATTTTTTCATAACAAACCGTTGCTTTATTTGCTCTGTCTTCTTTCTGATTACCTTGATACCTTTTCATTTGTAGCAAAGATAAGATAACCTTTGTCGTCACTTTTTTTTTCTGTGAACACACTGGCATGCATTTAGAAATGGAATTCTGATACTCACTTTCAAAAGAAAATATACACATATATTTCCCCATATAAATACATATGCTGTATATGTGTGTGTGCAGGTGTATTTGTGTGTGTGTGTGTGTGTGTGTGTGTGTGTTTGTTTTTTTAAGTTTTCACGGGTACTTACATGTGTGCTTACATGTGTGCATATATATATATGCTGTTCAGCTTCCTTCGGGTATTATCCCACGTCATTGTAGTTGTGCTTTTAAAGTTGTAGCAACGTTTTGCCAGAATCTCATCTGCCATCATCAGGCTTCTGTATTGAGTTCGTATGTGGGTCTATCACAGCCGTTTAGTTTTAAATTTGAGGCTAGCCTACTGTTGTGCCAGAATGGTTTTTTCTTCATCCTGATTGGTTGGGAGTCTTGGTCTGTGTTTATTGGTCTTGGAGCTTGCTTGATTAGTGTTTCTGGTTTCTTCTGTCTGTTTTGTGGCTTTGATTGGCTGGCAACACTGTGTTCCTGTATTGGAGGCTTTCAGTGCAGCTTGGCTTTGAGTAAAAGCCTCCTGAAAAAAAAAAGCTGCACTGAAAGCCTCCAATACAGGAACACAGTGTTGCCAGCCAATCAAAGCCACAAAACAGACAGAAGAAACTAGAAACACCAATGAAGCAGAACACAGAACATATATATATATACACACACATACATATACACATACATACACATATATACATGTACATGCATGTGTACATACATATATACATGCGTAAACACACAGAGACAGACAGGCAGACACACACACACACACACACACACACACACACAACATATTGTTAAAACTGCAGACTCTTTTTTCCACTATGTATTCAAAACAGACTGTGAGATATATATAATTAAACTTTTAGAAGGGTCATTTTATTCAGATAGTGCTGGCATGAGATGGACAGTGTCATGGCAGATGTCCCTATTTTATCTTGTCCTCTCTTTGTTCCCTCCTGTCTTCAGCACATTGTTGGAGGATATCTGATATGATGACCTTTTCTGTATTTCCTGCTTTAGGAGCATGCTTTTGTACACTTCTCAATCTCTTGAAAAGAGCAACTGCTTCCTTTCAGACCTCCTAAAATGAATGAAAGCAAAAAGTAAAGAATCAACAGTGTAGGAGAAGGTTAGGCAGAGACTGAAGGTGGAGTCAAGAGAGGAATCAGCCGAGAGTCATTACATCCATCCCTTCTTGTGTTCTGTTGACTCTTATTTAGCACCAATTTAATGTTGACCATTAGTTGGCTAAATTATTGTGTGTAGGCACAAAATCAGATTAACTGGAACTTAATATGTAGTCCTGATTCTTTGCACCTGACAACAGTGAGGTAGTAGCAAGAAACATGAAAAGTGACACTTCCAACTGGGGGTGTTTATTTATCTGTTGATATGACTGGTTATTTTCACAGGTTTGCAAAGTGAGTTTTTCTATTTTCTTTCTGCTTTGTCCCATGACAATCTCGGATAACAGAATAAGTTAAAATGTATTATTTGGGTGTATGATATAATTATCAACTGGAACATTTAAAAGTAACCTTTGTCCTTTCAAATGTTCTCTTCCAAAGGCTGTCAATTTTAATCAAATATGTTTTTCTTTCAGCCTTTCAATAAAGGTTAAATGCAATGCAGTTTCCACTATCTGCTAGTTAATTTTTCCATCAATTTCATTATTTCTTTCCTTTTAAAGGGGATACCGATAATTTTTGTGACAGTTCTGCCCCAGAAATAAAAGGCTGGTTGTAAACCTATTGTAGGATAACCTCAGACATAATGTTAATTTGCTTAGAAGTAGGGGTTTTTTTTGTTAATCTCACAACACATATGTCTACTTTCCCCCCCATTTTATTCATGAGCATTCATGAGCATCGTTCCAGCTAATGATTTACAAATTCCAAGGCACGAAATGAGGCCTACACAATTCGAAGCCACTTTCAAGTGTTTTTGCTTGTCAAAAGTTTGGAAGTGGGATATTAGATATTTGTTTTCCACATTCATGTTGGTCATCCATTGCTCTATTCCTTCAGAATGTTCCAGAATAATTTATACCTGGTTTTGATTAAATTGTTTATTTCTTAATGACCACATAGATATAAGCTTCTTCAGGAAGATCTGTCCTTGATCTGGTCCTTCAGCGTGTCTGAAGCTCCATCTATCACTAATTGAGTCCACCTACTGTATTTTGTTACTACTTGTTCTGACCTAGGTTTCCCCAACAGCTTGAAGCTGAGTCCTCATCCCAGTAAACCCTTTTATTTAATTTACAGTGAATTCCTCTCCAGCAAAGTCCCAGCCAACAGTCTTTCAAGATAGTTCACAATTATAAATCTTTATCAGGCTTGGAAATGTGCCAGGCCAATATCTTTCAGACACCACAATACTTAAGAATGCAGGAACAGATCTTCACCCAAAATGAACTAATTATCTCCTGCAAAACCCCACTCCCCTTTTGCTCCTCTTTTATTCTCTATGGGAGGGGCATTCATCATCCACCTGTGGCTTGCTTATTCCCGAGTCGACCCTTGTTCCTTAGCTGTTCCCTTCATCTGGCAGCTCTGTGCATGCGCACATTGGGAAAAGACTCCAGATGTTCTTCTGCCCCACTGATGTCCAACTCTGAAGACAGCTGATAACTGTCAGACAGCCCGGACCCCATCTCTGCCTCTGGTGCAGAGCACTTGTCTGAGCCTTCCCCAGACTCCAGGGCTGGCCCATCTTCCTCCCCAACCTCCTCACTGTTTGAATCTGGCGGGCCACAACACTCTTCTTGCTCTTCTCTTCCTTTCCACAAATTATCCTAATACAGCTTACATAAAAAAACAGTCGTGATTATGTTTCAAAATAACAGCTAATCAGAGTTGGAAGGGACTTTGTAGGTCATCTAGTCCAACCCCCTGCCCAAGCGGGAGACCCTATACTACTTCTGACAAATGGCAGTCCAATCTCTTCTTGAAAGTCTCAAGTGATGATGCTCCCACAACTTCCGAGGGCAACTTCTGTTCCATGGGTTGATTGTTCTCACTGTCAGAAAGTTTCTCCTTATTTCCAGGTTGAATTTCTCCTTGTTCAGTTTCCATCCATTATTTTATCTGTCTAGGAAAACTTCACTTGTATCTCCTACAGGATGTCAATGCCAGCTCAAAAAAAATTATTGCCTAGTGTGGTAATAGTAGCTGATAAAAGTCAACCACATCGGATGTTCTTGCATGTTATACATTATATTAATCCACTGCTAAAACTTGTAACTTTTTACATTTCATAATTAAATTGGATTGGATTTTATTACAGCTTTATCTTGGATAGGGGGCGAGCAATTTATCTCATACGCAGTGTAAAATAATTATTTTGTTTCTCATATTTTCTTCTTATTTTTGATATGTGTCTTGAATTGATAAAAGCATTTGTTTTTTTTTAAAGTGAATATTTTATACTTTTACTTTTAGAGTTTAGTGCATTCCCACAAACTGAAAATATATTCAGAGAACTCATCAATATTTGTATTATGTAGCAGATGGGAATTAGTAATAGAATGCACCTTATTAATTTGTTAGTGCTCTTAGATGATATGTCAAAAAAAAAAAAACAATATTCTGCATCTTACAATTTCTTATAATCTTTAACCAGCTCCTGCAACTGTTTGAATTATTTGCCGTATGCTAAGAATGCTTAAGTGGGAATAAAATAATCTGAATAAAATGAGTGTTGTAAAACCTACTGTGTTGCCAGTTGAAAAATGACAATTCCAGGAACTGATAGTATCTGGATAAATGCTATAAGGACCATCAATCTGTAGACCTGAATGGTCAATTTCCTCTCCCCATACAGATCTTAATCTAATGGGTTGGATCCAAAGATTCCCTTCTTCCAATGGAGGAAGCTTTCCTCTGACAAAGGAAGAGAATGAAGGTAATAAAGCTAAATTAAATATGATAAAGGATATAACTGTCATGGCTCCAGGTGTACAGGTAGTCTTCGACTTACAACAGTTCATTTAGTGACCAAAGTTGCAACGGCACTGAAAAAGGGGACTGATGACCATTTTTTACACTTAGAACCACACTTGCAGCATCCCCATTGTCACATGACCAAAATTCAGGTGCTTGGCAACTGACTCATATTTATGACGGTTGCAGTGTCCTGAGGTCTTGGGATTCCTTTTTTTTTGCAAACCTTCCAACAACAAAATCTACGGGGAAGCCAGAATCACCAAACAACCGTGTTCCTAACTTAACAACTGGAGTGATTCACTTAACCACAGAGAGCAGAAAGGCCGTAAAATGGGGGGGACTGATTTCATGAATGTCTCACTTAGCAATGAAAATGTTGGGCTCAGTTTGTGGTCGTAAGTCGAAGGACTACCTGTATTCTTTTTTTTTTTTTTTAGCAGAGTTAGTGCCTGCTTAGAAGACTTGCTTTGATTTTGCTGCTTCCGGTCTATTTCACTGAAATTCTAAAATTCAATCAAGAAAAATTAGCAGAGCCCTTATTTTATTGGGACAGCAAACCAGCAAACGTGTTTCCTCGTTTTTCTAAGCTTAGCCTTTTAGCCTTAAAGAGCTGTAGTGGCGCCAGTGGTGAGAATGCAGTATTGCAGGCTAACTCTGCTCTCTACCAGCAGTTTGATTCTCACCAGCTTAAGGTTGACTCAGCCTTCCGTCCTTCCAAGGTCCTTTCAGATTGTTGGGGGCCACATGCTGACTCTGTAAACTGCGTAGAGAGGGCTGTAAAAGCACTGAGAAGCAGTATATAAGTCTAAATTGCTATTGCTTTTACTAGTTTATCTAGCAAGCTTTGCTTCCTCAATCCTCTTACCTTGTTTCGCTGAGGGATGTATGTTTCCAAAGAGAATATGCTTCTTTTGCTACTGCTGTTGCTGAGCCTATCAAAAGTTGAACGCAACGTCATTCAATTTATCTGCCAATGACACCATTTTCTCCATTACTCTGTTTAATTCAAACGTTGTCCTCTAGTGTTAAAATAAATTTCTTATTATGATTCATAGAGCTTCAACCTGTGGTTGTTTGGGGGTTTTTTTAATCGTTATCTAGACCCTTTTTTAAACAGTATCCTATTTGGGGAGGGAAATTAGAAAACCTGAAAAGAACGAAATTGAAACACAGCCTTAAATTTTCATTCCTGCATAAATGAACTCCTGTTTTGTACAGAAGAAAACATTTCGCTTGAAGGACATCTGGGAAACTAGCTGTTGCAGAAGCTTCTTCTGTTCTGAATGGTGGACAATAGAACGACCAGATGGCCACAAGGAATATAAATCCTTCCATTCTCCACCATCCAGTCAGAACTGAAAAAGCTTCTTGGATGAGAAGGGACACATCTTCAAGGAAAAATAAAGCCCAGTTGCCTTTTTGAAAAAACATATTTAGGAGGCTAACTTTTCCAAACATAATTTCTTTCTCCAGTCAATTTCCCCCACATGGCATGGCCAAAGTAAATGAGATGCAGTTTTATGATAATGCTTTAACAATCACAGGATGGTCTTTAATTTCTATTCAAGACTGAGTGATGCAATTTCCTTAACTGGAGGCATTTTATCAGAATATGTGTTGACATCCTTGGACGATGTAGAAGAAGTGGATTCCTTCTTTAAGGCCCGGTCGCACTGGCCGACGGATGCAAAACATATGCATAAAGGACACAGTGGACAAGCAAAATTTTGGGGGTGGTTCCATCTGTTGTCATCTGCTCCAAAAAGTGACAAAAATTTGCATAAACAGAATGGAAAAGAATGGAAAAGAACGGCCATGGGTAGTATGTAGTGGGGATGTTAAACGGATGTTCATAGGCAGCCTAGCGGATGAAAGCAGATGGAAGCGGATGACAACTCCGAAGGGGTTCCGGGGAAGAATTTCAAAGCGGACGCATAGCGGATGAAGCAGATGCATCACGTACGCCTAAAGGAAAGAAAGGGGATGCCGCGCGGATGTATATCCGATGCAAACACATCCTTTCTATTTCCGTGCTACTAACGATGTATAGACGTTCCATGTACCCTTTCTTTCCTCCTTCTTTCCGTTTTCAGCTGCAGCGGATGTGAGTTGAGGGGATGCCCAGAGGATGCAGAGAGGATACAGCGGACGTTTAACGGATGATAAACGGACATAGAACGTTTGTTGCTTGTATGTCGCGGATTTACATCATACACGGCGGAAAGTTCATCTGTTCACAAAGTTTTGTGCAGCTCAAAACTTCTTGCACGGATGAAATCACAGTGGACGGATGCTCGATGGATAGAGCATATGAAACACATATGCAATGAGTACACAATGGATGCATAGCGTTTTCCAATGGATAGCAAGCTTTTTTTAACGTTTTACATCCTCTTTTCATCCGTAAGTGCAGTGGGACAGGGCCTTTAGGAAGAGGATAGGATTAGAAAATCTACAATCTCCCTTCCAATTCTTAAAATAGATAAATCTACAACATTCTACTTTCCCTTTTCTCTCTCCTCTTCCTCCTCCACTGCAGAATATATTACAATTCCAACAAAGCAATGGGTTGTAATCAAAGGAGCTGTGAGTAGGCAACTATATACATTTTCTAAATGAATAAATGCATTTGTAAATATACCATTCAGCCATAGTACCCATTTCTGTCCCAAAGGAATTCTTTGCCAATAAGGGTGATGTTAAAATGTTTGTTTTTGTTCTTTTTCCCCCCAATTAGTAGTTGAATGTTATTTTATGTGTAATGGCAGGTGTAGCATTTAAAGAGTTTGGTAACCGTGAGTAATACCTTTGAGGGTTTTCTGTTTTGATTTTAATTATTCTAAAGCTTCTCTAAAAACCTAGGTAAATTGAAGAAAATGATAGTTTCATTTTCTTTTGCCAATTGTGATACAATTGACTAGGTCTAGAGTGATAACCAATTCCCGGAAGAGAATTTAAGTTTAACAGGATAATAGAGTTGGAAGGGACCTTGGAGGCCTTCTAGTCCAACCTTCCTACTGAAGCAGGAAACCTTATAATCCTATCAAACCCTATTATCCAATCTCTTCTTAAAAACCTCCAGTGTTGGAGGTCCCACACCTTCTGGAGATGTTCCATTGAAAATGTATAATTTTATATATAGGCATACTTTTACTTCAAGATATACTTACCTTCTCAGTCAAATGGAACATTTTTGATTGTGACAATTGCTTGGGGTCTTCAAGCTGTGGACACATCCTTCTGGCTACATGAATACATGTCAAATCCAACCCAAGAAGGATACAGAACAACCCAGCTAAACCTTACTTCTTCATCTCCTTAGATCTAGTAGACAGAATCTTGCCAGACTAAACTTTTACCATTCTTATCCCAATAAATACACTCGAAAGAATGGTTATCTTAAATTTCTTCCTTTGTCTCATCTCCATCTCTGGGCTGGATTGTCTTTTCTCTCCACCCACTCTTATGAATAGGCTCCCTCCTTCCTGGGAAACTGTGGATTTTTCTGTAGGAAAATATTTCAGGATTCAATCTGGGTCAGTCACTGGAATCAGAGGTTTATTCTTCCAAGCTTTTGGACTCATGCTGGAGTCCATCTTCAGCTAATTTTTCTCTCACAGAGTGCCCACCACAACACTTCCTCTTCTGTAGGCACCATCCCTCACCATCTCTTTGTGTAGATTTCCTGGCCACAATTCTTCATTATTGTCTTCTTTGGAAAAGTTTTTTCCAACTTCCCAACTTAAGCTTTTAGAATTTCAAATACAAAGCAGGCCTGTCTGTTTGTAACTATACATCGTTCTTAGCGTCCTATCAAATTCTGTACCTGTCAACAGTGGTGTCTCCCAAGGCAGTGTTCTAGGACCAACTCTTTTCATACTCTACATAAATGACCTCTGTGAACATATCAAAAGCAACTGCATTCTCTTCGCTGATTATGTAAAGCTATTCAACACCACAGACAATACTGCTACCCTTCAAAAAGACCTTGACTATGTATCAGAATGGTCAAACAAATGGCAACTTCAAATCTCAACAAATAAATGCTCTGTCCTACATATTGGCCCAAAAAAAATGAAAAAAAAATACAGGCTGAATCATCAAAACCTTGTTGATGATCCAACTCTGTCAAGGATCTTGGAGTACTCATCTCTAATGACCTAAGTGCTAGAGCTTACCTGTAACTACATAGCCAAAAAGGCATGAAGAGTTGTTAACCTAATATTACGTAGCTTTTTCTCTGGTAATATTACACTAATAACTAGAGCATACAAAACATTTGCTAGACCAATACTCGAATACAGCTCATCAGTCTGGAACCCACATTATGTACCTGATATTAATACAGTTGATAAAGACCAGAAATATTTCACAAGAAGAGTTCTCCACTCCTCTACTTGTTGCAGAATACCTTATGTCACCAGACTGAAAATTCTAGACCTAGAAAACCTAGAACTACCCCGCCTTCAGTCCAATCTAAGTATAGTATATAAAATCATACATTGCTATGTCCTACCTGTCAATGAATGCTTCAGCTACAACCATAACAACACAAGAGCAAACAATAGATACAAACTCAAGGTTAATTGCACCAAACTTGATTTCAGGAAATACGACTTCAGCAACAGAGTGGTCAATATCTGGAATACTCTACCTGACTCTGTGGTTTCTTCCCCAAACCCCAAAAACTTTAACCTTAGACTGTCTACTATTGACCTTACTCCTTTCCTAAGAGGTCTGTAGGGGGCGTGCATAAGCGCACCAATGTGTCTACCGTCCCTGTCCTATTATTTCTTTTATATTTTTTTCATTTTTCTTATATGTATCCATGTATTAATAACTATGTTTTTACTTATACCTATTATCTTGTAAGCAATTGACAAAATAAATAAATAAAATAAAATAAATAAATGAATTCAGATTTGTTCTTGAGTTTTTCCTGTTGGCAAGACTCTTGAAAATAAAGCAGGATGCTGCATTGCAGACTAGACCATAATGGGATAAGTATATCATTGGCCATATCGCTTGAAAAATGGACTATATTTTGTTGGCCAGAGTTCTTTACAAAGGCAAAAGAGATGACATACAATCAGATGCTTATAAATCTTCCACAACTAGCCTTGATTAAAAAACAAATGCAGACAATTAATTATTTTCTTCTTGGCTGAAGCTAACTCTTGGTCCAGACTTAGATCTAAGCATTTTATCATGCTCTTCTACTTCCTTTCACTGCTGAATTAGTTGAGCCTGGCAGATGTCAAGATAAGGTCGTATCTGGCCAGAAGGGAAAACTTTCAAGCTAAATCTTCTGGTGGTTGGTGAAATTTCATTTACCGCTATCAATGCACGCGGCCGTTTTGAAATAATTAAAATATTTACTTCTCATCCATCGTGCTGTCTGACTTAGAAATGAGTCTCATTACATTCAGTGAGTTCTACTGTCAGGAAAGCAGCCAACAAGACTTACTTACTTATCAAGGAAAATCACCGTACAATTTTTTCCCAACTGACCTATATGTCAAGAGTTTTTGGCTGCTCTTTCCATCTAAATCAAATTTACAACTTCCTTGGTCCTTGTTTTCCAGTCATTTTCCACACCAGAGCCGTGGTGGTGCAGTGATGAGAATGCACTATTATAGGCTGACTTTGCCCACAGCCAGGAGTTCGATTTTGATGGAGCTCAAGTTGAGTCCATTTCCCGTCCTTCTGAGATCAGTAGAATGAGGACCCAGATTGTTGGGAGCAATGTGTAGCATGGAATGGAGACTGGAGTGGAGTGGAGTGGAATGGAATGGAATGGAATAGAATAGAATAGAATAGAACAGAACAGAACAGAACAGAACAGAACAGAACAGAACAGAACAGAATTAGAGTAGAGTAGAGTAGAGTAGAGTAGAGTAGAGTAGAGTAGAGTAGAATACAGTAGAGTTAGAATAGAATAGAATAGAATAGAATAGAATAGAATAGAATAGAATAGAGTAGAGTAGAATAGAATAGAATAGAATAGAATAGAATAGAATAGAAGTAGAGTAGAGTAGAGTAGAGTAGAGTAGAGTAGAGTAGAATAGAATAGAATAGAATAGAATAGAATAGAATAGAATAGAATA
>BLBF01000022.1:13392732-13415724 GCA_015471245.1 Laticauda colubrina | reverse complement strand
TATCTATCTATCTATCTATCTATCTATCTATCTATCTATCTATCTATCTATCATCTATCTATCTAATATTAATATTGCATTGCATACTGCAACATTAATGCAGTATCAGGGATTTTCAATTCAGTGTATAGAATGTGAAGGATGTGTGCTTGTGTTTATTTCCATAGTCATAAATTGTACACTGAAGATGGTATTCAATTTTGTTGTACGAGTTGCAAACTAAAGTAAAGTAAACTAAACTAAGCTTCTTCAGCTCTTTAAAAAAAATAATCTGCATTTTTTTTAAGAACTGAAAAAGCTTCTTGGATGAGAAGTGAAACTTTTTCAAAGAAAAACCAGAAAGTCCCCTTGCCAGAAAAGTCTCAGGGCTGTTGGCTCAGTGGGATTAAAAAAATTTTACTACCGGTTCTGTGGGTGTTGCTTAGTGGGTGTGGCAGGGGAAGGATACTGTAAAATCTCCAGTCAGAGGTGGGATTTGCTGGTTCTCTGAACTACTCAAAATTTCCGCTACCGGTTCTCCAGAACTGGCCAGAACCTGCTGAAGACCACCTCTGTGTTGGCTACACTAGAATAAGAATCCTAAAAGAGGAGAGTGCCAACCCACTCTGTTGTTTCCAAGGAAACCACAAATTCATGGCTGTGAATGTAATGACCCAGGGTGGAATACAAAATAAACACAGACCCAAAAAACAGGGGAAGCCCCTTTTATTCCTTCATTTTGCTTCCAAATATCCTTGACTGGAGACAAAAAAACTCCCACACAACCAGTTACCAGAAGGAGGAAAATGCCATTTAAATTATAAAGAATAAAAAACAACATAACCCAGGCAAGATAAGGGCTGGAGGATATCCACAGATAGCAGAACACACACTGGGAAGGATGCCAAACTTGGAGAGAAACCATAAACTAGAGATATTTCCATGCTTTGTTTCCAGCACTCGCCAGTATGCATGTCCGTCTTCTCATCCAATCGTCACAGCAGCAACCCATGAAGAGGATCAAGGCCCTCTCCTCCTGACTATACCACGTCTCTCCTTGATTCTCTCCTCCCTGCATGCCCTAGGATGGATAGGGAATGGGCTTGGGTCCTCCTCTGACCGCTCAGCCAGCCTCTGCCCTTCCCCAGCCTCCTCCACCACCTTCAGAGCCACACTTCCACTCCCTGCCAGCTGTTCCTCCTGTCCCTCAGAGTCCAACTCTACCAAGGGCATGACAGTGAAGTTGATACAGGTGGGGAATGGAAGGATTTATATTCCTTGCGAATACTGGTCATTTGCATCCTTTTAGAAAGTCGTTGAGGCCACCTGGAGTTTCTTTATTTTTCCTTGAAGATGTTTCATTTCTCAATCAAGAAGCTTCTTCAGCTCTTCTTTAGAGCTGTTCTTCAGAGCTGAAGAAGCTTCTTGGATGAGAAGTGAAACATCTTCAAAGAAAAACCAGAAAATCCAATTGCCTCTTGCAAAAAAAAAAGGCACCTTCGGGACATCCGTGACCTGGATGACTGAGAATCTCCATAGACACCTTCGTTAAATGATTTTTTTCTCCATTTTATAACCTTTCTTGCCACATTTGTTAAGTGAATCATTGCAGTTAATGAATTTGGCTTCACCGTTGACTTTGGCTGGTCAGAAAGTCGTAAAAGGGGATCCTATGCCCCCAGGACACTGCAATTGTCATAAGTGCGAACCAGTGGCCAAGTATTCTGAATTTTGAACATATGACCAAGGGGATGTTGCAATGGTCATTAGTATGAAAAACGGCCATGTCACTTTTTTTCAGTACTGTTGTATGTCAGGATTCCAGCCTCGAGCCAAGCTTCCAAAGAAACCAATAGATTTATTAGGAGCAACATGTCTGGCATTAGCCTCTATAAAGCCAACTCTGGCATACGTAATTTACAGTCACCTCTGACCTGTTTCCCCCTCCCCTCTGAGTGTGTCATAAATCAGATTCTCCAATGAAGCATGTTCATGGGCTGGGTGTCATCAAGCACATTCTCCAATTAAGGATTTTCATGGGCAGACGATCCAGTACCTGAGCTACAATCTTTGTAAGATAAGTGTTGGAATGGACTTCTGGTTTTAAACTGCCACCCTGCTCCTTCAGATTTCCTTCCCCTCTCTTTTGTTTATGGCAACTATAACAGGCATAGGAATGCTTTATGAGTTGATATTGTAACTTTGAACATTCACTAAATGAACTGTGTAAGTTGAGGCAGGGGTGGGATTCAACTGGTGTTAGTACCATTTTGGTACTTATGTTTCACATGCACTCGTGCCAGACGCGCGCTGTTTAAACATGTAATACACCAAAAGTTGTGCCTCCTGGATAGCTGATAAGCACTGCGTGTGGATGTGCAGTGTTTGAAAAACACCTTTTTTCCTGCTTTTTCAACTGTGCAAAGCAGCTGAGGTTGAAAAAGCAGGAAATAAAGGTTAGGTAAGAGCCCGGGCAGGCGAGTGGCCCAAAGAGCAGCAGGCACAGAATCGGTTCTGTGTCTGCTGCTCTTCAGAGCTACTGGTTCTATCGAGCTGGGCAGAACCGGAAGCATTCCACCCCTGAGTTGAGGACTACTTGTAGCTAACCATTAGTTGCTGTTCATGAAACCCAGGGTTGGGATTCTACCAGTTCGCACCTATTTGCTAGAACCGATAGTTAACATTCTAAGCAGTTCGGAGAAACGGTTGTTAGAAGAAATTACTGGCCTAATCCTGTAAGGAAGGCAGGTAGGGAACATTCTGGTGTTGCTTACAGAAACTGCCTCTCCGTTAACCCTTATTACATTCTTGGCAAGACTAGACTTCCTGTCTTAGGAATGTCTCTGGAGTTTTTTCCCCTCCTTTGCTGGTACTTTGCTTGTGTAGAGTGACCATTCAAAGTTACAATGGCACTGAAAAAAGTGAGTTATGACCATTTTTCACACTTACAACTGTTATAGCATCCCCACAGTCATGAGAGGCCAGGTGAGGAGATAAGTGCCTCAATGTGAGTGATACTGAGTTGGCCACACCCAGCTGATAACATGACCACCAAGCCACATCCACCCAGTCACATGACCACCAAGCCATGCCCACCACCTAACTCATGCCCACAGAACCAGTTGTTAAAATTTTTGAATCCCATCCCTGACAAAACACATGTTCCATTGCCTACAGCTTTCGCATTAGTTTCTCCTTCATAATGGTTCTGATTTTTTTCTTCTCCTAAATTAATCCACTTCCGAGGTCGTCTGTCTCCACACTCCGTGCCTTTCTTATTGACCGTTGATCATCCAAGTGGAATGTATCCAAGGCACAAGGCTCAACGCAATAAATCACCTGTCCAAAATATTACTTCCAATAAAGATTAGCCCATATAATTCATGTGGTGCACCAGGGAGAATTAATGCGATATAGCAAAGGGACTTTGTGAACAGATAGCTACAACTCAATGAAGCAAGGAAGACAGAGGTGAAGCAGTATGGGGCAAATCTCAGAAAAATAATGTTCAGGAACGGAGAACGTTCAATTCATTGAGCCAGGCCCTTTGTCTGTACAAAAAAAAAAAAGGAGGGGGAGGAGTGTTTCAATGTAAGTCTGTAGAATAGGGGTGTTAAACTCAAGGCCCAGGGGCCCGATCCAGTGTTTAGATCTGGGCTGCAGTACTGCCCTGGAAACAAGGAAGGACTGGCCAATTTCCTCCTGATCCTTTCCTTTTATTTCCTGTCATTGTTTTTCTTAGCTTGTCGGTTCCAATTCCTCTCTACTACTGTACTCCTCCCCCGATCTGACTAGTTGATCATGTAGTTCTATAATCGCCAATCAAACATACATGGCTGTGGATTGTCTCATTGGAGAATATGAATTATGATACTCCCAGGGGGTGGGGGGAAACACAGGGTCAAGAGTGACAATGAACGATGTGTCCCAGAGTCGGCTACACCCAGGCAGTGCCGGACATGTTAACTCCCAATAAATCCTTTTGAAGTTTTGAAAGTTTGGCTCAAGACTCATGATTTAAACTGCTGGAATACTGACAAGTGCATTTGATCACAAGGCAAGGAGGCATCGAGAAATTCCTCCACTGGAGACAATGGATCCCCCCAGCCTTATACTTTGCTATTAATCTGCCTTTTTCCTTTTTTTGGTCTGCAGTTTATGAATATTAGCTGGATTTTTCCAAAGCCATAATCTATGTGTTGTTTAAAATTCTGTGCTGAGCACAAATGCCTAAGCATTAAATTTATTTTTATTTTTCCTGATTGCAAACAAAATACCATGGTAATAATCAACATGCAATTACATATCCACCTAGTCCTCAACTTACTGACTCAGTGGTGGGATTCAAAAAATTTTACTACCAGTTCTGTGGGTGTGGCTTGGTAGGCATGCTGTGGCTTGGTGGGCATGGCTTGGTGGGCATGGCAGGGGAAGGATACTGTAAAATCTTCATTCCCACCACACTCCAGGGAAAGGTTACTGCAAAATCCCCATTCCCTCTCCACTCCTAGGGGAAGGATACTGCAAAATCCCATTCCCTTCCCACCCCACTAACCTGCTTTCCAGCTCTGTTCTCCTGTGCAGGGCAACAAAAGACGATGCAGCCAATCAGCTGGGACTTAGGAAGCAGAGAATAGATGGAGGCAGGGCCAATCAGAGGTAGGTATTTGCCGGTTCTCCAAATTACTCAAAATTTCCACTACTGGTTCTCCAGAACTGGTCAGAACCTGCTGAATATCACCTCTGCTCTGATACAAACCCAGTCTTCCTGGCCTCTAAGAGTTATCCGAGTTTTCCATCCTGTGACTTACATTGATATTCTTGACTATTAATGCTCCATATGTAGGAGAAGGAGTAGCAGAACCTGGGGGCAGAGTCAAAAAAGGCATTGGCTTAGAATCCCTATGTAGCCACAAGTGAAGAAGTGCAACTTCCCCCTCACTTCAATTCCATGAAACCTTATCTAACTCCTATCAGTTGAGCAAATTCCTGTATGTAGGCTTTTTGCAATGAAGTACTTTAATTGAACCTTCACATGTGAACCTGGTCTTTAATGTCTGATACTTTAGCTCAAGGGTCTTCAAACTTGGCAAGTTTAGGATTTGTGGACTTCAACTCCCAGAACTCCTGAGCTAACATGACTGGAGGAGGAATTCTGGGACTTGAAGTCCACAAATCTTAAAGCTGTCAAGTTTGAAGACCCCTGCTTTAGTTCTTTCTATTGCCTTTGGAGGCAAAGCTACTTACACATTGTTGACATGTAATTTATTTTTCACATATAATTAAGCCTTGAAGGTGCAACCCTGTGACAGTAAATTCATTTCTGTCATTTGGGTCAGAATGTCATGAGATGACAACATGACACAACTGACACCAGCAGATCATTTTCATCATTCGTGTCATGACATCCCCTGTCATGCCCCTGTCAGAGTCTGAATCTTAGGAGGAAGATGAACAGCTGACAGGAAGTAGGAGTGTGGCTCTGTTGGCTGTGGAGGAAAATGGAGAAGGGCAAAGTTCGGCTTGGTAGAGCAGGAGAGAGGTAGAACAAGTGAGAAGGAGTTCAGAGGAAGACCGAGGCCCATCCCCTCTTCATCCTAGGGCATTCAGGGAGGAATGGAGAAAAGAGCAATGTGGATTGCATGGCTAATGGGGGAAGAAAGGGCCCTGACTCCCTTCACAAGGCACACCTGGGAACACATTTTATAAGAAAGGCAGGCTGCGTGGGGCAGGCTGTTGGGAGCAAATGTGAGTTTATCTTGTGTTGACGTTGCTTATCTGTGTTCCTGGTGTCTTTCCAATCATGTTGAGTTATTGCCGTGCCTTCAAGTCTGGAATTCTTGCTCCTGTCCTGTTGAACTAATTACCTCATTTTGCCTTGATTGGACTTATAGTTATAGTTTTTGTTGACTACGTTTTGGACTTGATTATCTGCAGCCAAAGGCTTTTCCTGGGATATTTTTTCTCCAACTCAGAAGGAAACCAGGACATTGGGGGCAAAGTTGGAGCTAATAAAGGGACTCCTACTGATTATCTGAGTGTGTTGCCTTTGTGCCACACCCCTTTGGGTCATCACATCCCTGCCCCTTCAATTGGCACCAAAAGTAGGTCTCCTTCTTGAAGTCCGATCAGTTCAGGTTTTCACGAGGCCGGGATTTTTTTTGTTTTTGTTTTTTGAAAGGGATCGCTTCAGTTGACAATGGGTTTCTTTATATTTTCAGCCACATAAATAGGAGGACCCAATTTGAAAATCCTGTTTTGGAAGCCAAAAGGAAGTTACAGCAGCGTACCATGCCCAACGCAGAACTTGGAATCAAGCCTTTGCCAGTCCAAAGTTTCCGAGGTACACCATCACCTCACAGCACCCAATTCAGACGGGACCAATTCGATGAAGTTTTGTGTGATACCTGTGACACGGTTTTGAAGACTCTCATTTTTTTTCCCTCTGGAAAAAATAATAATAATTGAAAGTTTGTGGCTAGTTATCACAGTTCCTAAAATTCCAGAACTAATAGAAATGGAGTAAAAGTATGGGTTTAAATAGCTTCCTTCAATATTGCCATGGTAAGCCTTTCTAACTCAACATGGGAAACAATTCTTTTAAAAACAACACTGTGACTGGTTTTACTGGTAAGATTTGTTTTGCTAGACTGCAGAATGGGAAAGATCTAATTCAAAATAATACTAAGAGGGTTGTCCAGATGCAACTGGAAAGGGGCCATTGAGTCCCAGGGGGAAGCTCAAGTTATCTTAGGAAGTAAAATCACAAAATCGTGGTTCACTAAAACTCCACTCTGTCTTTTTTTAGCAAACACACCAGGAAAGAGTATGTGTCTTGTTATCTGTTTCAATGGGTAGGTAACAATAGCAGTAGCACTTATATACCACTTCACAGTGCTTTTACAGTCCTCTCTAAGTGGCTTACTTTACGGAGTCCACCTATGGCCCTCAACAATCTGGGCCCTCATTTTATCGTCCTTGGAAGTATGGAAGGTTACTTCAACCTTGAGCTGGCGAGAATCAAACTGCTGGCAGTGGGCAGAATTAGCCTGCAAGACTGTATTTTAACCACTGCTTCACCATGGTGGGGATAGCAATAGCACTTAGACTTATATAGCACTTCACAGTGCTTCCAAAGCCCTCTCTAGTGGTTTACAGAGTCTGCCTATGGCCTCCAACAATCAGGCTCCTCATTTTACTGACCTCAGGATAGAAGGCTGAGTCAACCTTGAGCCATCGAGTATCAAACTGCTGGCAGCAGGCAGAATTAGTCTGCAATACTGCACTCTAACCATTGTGCTACCAGGGCTCTGGGATGACCTCAGTTGGTTCTTTGGGTCCCATTGTCCTCTGTGCACAACTGATATTAAATTGTGTCTGTTCTCTTTTCCTTTATTTGCAACTGTGGAGGATGAGATAAAGAAGGACCAAGACTGGCCCAGGGGAAAGGGGAGGTTCATTCATTCTTTCCAAATTCCAGTAGCCCACAGGAGAGACACTGATCTGGGGACCAAGAACAGCTTTGTTTGTTTGTTTTAGAGGACCAAAGAAAAAAAGGATGTTTTTCTTTCTTCTTCTACCCCCTGTCCTAGTTCTGATCAAATGTTTGATCTACACAGATCTTAGCAACCAGATGGCACTTGGGTAAAGGACACAAACCATTCACCTGGCCTTGGTTATCTGAAAAGAGCTGCAGAAATAATAGCAATAGCCTTTAGACTTATATTCCACTTCACAGTGCTTTATAGTCCTCTCTGAGTGGTTTACAGTCAGCCTCTTGCCCCCAACAATCTGGGTCCTCATTTTATCAACCTCAGAAGGATGGAAGGCCGAATCAACCTTGAGCCGGTCAGGATCGAATTCCTGGAAGTGGGCAGAGTCAGCCTGCAATATTGCCTTCTCACCACTGCACCAGCACGGCTCTAGAGATAAGCATAGGAGTGTGATGGAAGAATTTTTCCATGAGTTCATTCCATGGTAAATGTCCCATCCTAGCAGAGGTTGAAAAAAGCTAAGCAGACACAGATCTACTTGGCATTTCAGTGGAAAGCCATCCAGGCATAATTAACTTATGAACCTACCACAAGAAGGCAGTGACCTATGGATGCAAACATTGGCACGAATGTGTAGTGACCCAGGAGTTGAGCTCCATTCAAGGAATTCTTTCCTTTCTTTTTGTTTTTTTAACCTCACCTCTTGAGCTTAAGTTGAGAGAGACTTTGTTATCTTGCCTTGCTAACCTCTGCGAGGCCACTCGATGCTCTGTTTGGTGGGAGAATGAACGATGCATATATTAGCAGTGACTAAGTTAATGCACGCAATGGAATGAAGGGTGATTAGTCGTCTGTATTGGTGCAGAGATTAAGTATTGACCTAAGAGTCTACGCAAAGAATGAGGCTTCTTCTCCTTTATATCAGTAGACAACGCCTCATCAACCTTACCTAGGCCCAAACATGTTCACCCGCGCCTTGCTCCTCAGAGGTCTCGCAGTGTGAGCGACCTGTCTCAATATCGGCGGGATATTGCTGGAATGTACAGACTGTATGGTACGTCCGAGTGCTGCTGTTTACCTGGGCTGCACTTTTATCAAAAGTAGTGTGTTGAATTCTTTTTTTTTCTCCCACCTTGGAAAAAACACAAAAACAAACCAAATTGAACACCTAGCTTTTTTTTTTTTTTCCACCACCACTTCCCATGATCTGATCACTTCATGAAGGACCGGTTGAGATCTGCCGAGGCTTACTCGTTGGTCACCCTTCTCAAGGGATCCCTCTAAAAGTGGATTGTGGGAAGATGAAAATGTGCTGAGACAAAAATGCACAATTTTAACGTATGCATGCGGCCCCCTTTTGTGTGATTGAGAAGTCCGTCTTCCGATTGTTCTTGCAAATGATTTTTTTTAATTTTTGAATGCGATAGTTTGATTAAATTGAGAAGTCACGCTCTGGCCAGTTTCTCATCTTTCCAAAAAAGTCCCGACTCTGAATGAACAGAGAATTCATGAAGAGTCCAAATGGGAAACTACTTTAGATAAACGAATCTTCCCCTTGCTGGTTAATTTAACTTGACGTAGAACAAAAATAAACAATAATAATAATAATAACTCACTAATATTCTTGGTTCTCTCAAATCGCTTGCACTTTTACTTTGCTTCGACTCGTACCAGCGCCACTTTGTCCCTGCCGCTGCTTTCGCTGCACTATGTGAAGCCCAGCTCTTGCGTGTGTCTGTGTGTGCGCGTACACCACCGCGGGGAGGGGAGGGTGACCCCAGCGTCTCATGTCTCTCTCTGTGTTGGCTCCTGTAGAAAAACCCCTCTTCACCCGGGATGCCTCCCAGCTGAAAGGCAGCTTCCTCAGCACAACCCTCAAGAAAAGCAATATGGGGTTTGGATTTACCATCATTGGTGGGGATGAGCCCGATGAATTTCTCCAGGTGAAGAGTGTCATTCCGGATGGACCAGCAGCACAAGACGGCAAGATGGAAACAGGTAAAAGGCCACAATTGGCGGTTTTATTTGTTTAGCAGACAGCAGATGCTCTATACACACAAACATATATATACCTACATAATACATATATAGAGATATAGAGGTATGTGTCTGCATCTGTGTGTGTGCGTTGGCCAACAGATGGAACTCTTGCCTCACAATCAGGAGGCTATGTGTTCGACCCAAGGTAGAGGAAGATATTTCTCTCTCTGGGCACTATCAGAATATATCTGCTGAACAAAATTCCACATTGGTGAGAGGAAAGGCATCCAGCCATTAAACATTCTTGCTAGCTCCATTCAGTTGCCCAGATTCCAACCTGCAAGGGATTATGGAGTCATTAAATGAAGATTTTATATGTGTTTGTGTCTGTCTATCAGTATTTATATATATATTTATGTTTATGTATATGTATGTGTCTATATGTGTGTGTATGTATATGTCTGTATGTGTCTGTATGTGTGTGCATGTATTTATATGTGTACATGTATATGTGATCCCTTTTTGCAACCTTCTGACAAGCAAAGTCAGTGGGGAAGCCAGATGCGCTTAACAATGATGTTGCTAATTTAACGACTCACTTCACAACAATGGCAAGAAAGATCATAAAATAGGACATAAGTCACTGAACAACATAAATATTTTGGGCTTATTTGTGATCATAAGGTTAGGACTATCTATAATTACAATTTTATTTCTTTTAAGTTATGCCTGCAGTTGAATACTTCATTCTCATCAGGTCGTGGAAAAGTTTGTTCGTTTGCCCTAGAAGGATTGAGTATTTCTGATTGAACAAAATCTGTAATGCCATCTCCTTCTTATTATCCATCCTTATTTCCTCTGAAGAGTTGGTCTGTATATCAGGATCTTTTAATCTTCCCTTCACCTCAAACAATGTAGTGTATTTATACTGATTCATATGCCACAGTTTTATAGTCCTTTTTATCTCATTACATACATACCACAATTCTTATATTTCTAAAAGGAAGTTTCAGAACAATGATTCCAGCTTTTATTAATATTGCATTATTCGGAGAATTGAAGTCCCTTGTCCTTTTTCTGTAATTCTTTTTGCTGCTGTCTTATTAAGCTTTAATTTTCATTCAGTCTGAGTTCTTTGCAATGCCAGAATAATACCAGGATCTTCCCATTTTATGTTAAGCAAAATCTTGATACCAACTGGTGGCTTGGACTTCAGAGTTATTGGATTTAAATCCCTAGAGGGTGGTAGTTTTGTTGAATTTTCTTCTCAGCTTCGCCTGCCTTGCTTTCGGATCGAGCCAAGGAACATATTTTCTGTATGCTGTTGAAAACTTCAGATAAGCCTCGGCTTGAAATAAGACGTTCAAATATTGTAAGAACTTGTGAATTTCGAGGTTCATGAGAAAACTAATTAACGTGAATCAAGAGTGAAATATTATAAGGAGAGCCAATGGTTTCATTTTGAATTTGCCAAAGAAATTATCTGTATATGTAGTGTTCCATCAGAATTCATGCTGATGGATAGATAGATGGATGGATGATAGATAGGGATCGATTGATATATTGATAGATAAAGATAGAGAGATTGATTGATTGATTGAGAAAGATTGATGATAAATGATAGAGATATAGATAGATAGATAGATAGATAGATAGATAGATAGATAGATAGATAGATAGATAGATAGATAGATGATAGATAGATAGATAGATAGAGCCATGTTAACAGCATCATCTGTCCATCTATTGGCTCGGTATGCAAATTGCATGGGATGTAATAGCAGATCCATGATGGTTTTCAGGTGGGACAGCACAAGCCTTTCAAAGATTTTCATAATTACAGATGTTAGAGCAACTGGTCTGTAGTCATTCAGTTCCTTGATGGAGGGCTTCTTTGGCATGGATGATGGTAGAACGTTTGAAGCAGGAAGGAACATAGCACATCTCTAGTGATCTATTGAAGATTTGGGTGAAAATGGGGGCCAATTGGTCAGCACAGACTTTTAAGCAAGAAGGAGTTATCTTGTCTGGCCCTGGTGCTTTTCCTGGCTTCTGTCTGTGTAATAGATCTTGCACTTCTTTTTCTGTGATCACCAGAGGTTGTGAGCCCAATGGATTGGGGCCAGTTGTAGGAGGCTTGTTTGTTGTTGGTGTGTTTGAGATGTGGGTTGTGGAGATAGGTGGCTGTAGTTTCTTTTCAAACCTGCAGTAAAACACATTCAGGTCATCTGCTACTTGTTGATTTCCTTCTGCCTGGGAAGGAGGTTTGCTGAAGCCAGTGATGTTTTTAAGAGCTTTCTACATGTTTGCTAGTTCATTTGTTGAGAATTGATTCTTTAACTTTTCAGAGTAGCTTCTTTTTGCTGCTCTAATCTCTCTTGTTAATATATTTCTGGCCTGGTTGTATAGCATTCTGTCACCTTTTCTGTAGGCTTCCTCTTTGGAACGACGTAACTGCTTAAGTTTAGCTGAGAACCAAGGTTTATTGTTACTATATATTTGCAGGTTCCTTGTTGGTACACATAAGTCTTCGCAGAAGCAAACATGTGATGTTACAGTATCTGTGAGCTCATCTGGATCTGCAGAGGCATCTTCAAAAACATTCCAATCAGTGCAATCAAGGCAAGCCCGGAGTTTCAGCTTTGCCTCATCTGACCAAGTCTTCACTGATTTAATTGTTGGTTTAATGGTTTTAAGTCTTTGTCTGTAGGCAGCTACAAGATGGATCATGCAGTGGTCAGAGTATCCCACAGCTGCTCGTGGTAAAGATCTTTAAGCATCTTTTACTGTTGTGTAGCAGTGGTCTAAAGTATTTTTGCCTCTGGTGGGGCAATTACATGCTGGAAATATTTTGGGAGCTCTTTCCTTAAATTTGCTTGATTGAAATCTCCTAAAATGATGGGAAGGGAACCTGGGTGTTTGGCTTCGGCCTCCATAATTTGATCAGCAAGAGTTCGTAATGCCTTATTTACACAGGCTTGTGGAGGAACATACCCAGCTATTAGGAGACATGAGGGGTACTCACATGGAGAGTAAAATGGCTTGCAGTTGATGTGTAAAGACTCTAAGTTTTCATCACAAAACTTATATATTATAGTTATATCCTGAGACCAGCTGTTGTTGATATATAAACATAATCCTCCACCCTTTGTTTTACCTGATGTCTCTTCAATACTTTCTGATCTAAATGTCTGAAATCCTGGGATGTATATGGTGTTGTCCCCATGAATTTGTAGATTAAGCCACGTTTCAGTAAAACAAAGAACAGCTTCACTCATAAGTGAATCTGGCTTCCCCCTTGATTTCTCTTGTCAGAAGGTTGCCAAAAGGGGACCATGTGACCCCGGGGCACTGTGGCCGTCATAAATGTAAACCAGTTGCCAAGTGTCTAAATTTTGATCAAGTGACTGTGGGGAATAGTGCAATGGTCATAAGTGTGGGAAAATTGACCTTTTTTTCCGGTGCCGGTCATTAAATGAAATGTTGTAAGTCAAGAACTATCTGTATGCATTAGGCTGCATCAACAGAGGCAGGGGTGGGATTCAACCAATGTAACAACTAGTCTGATGAGCACACATCTGTACCAAATGTGTGTTTCACACACACACACGCAGTGTTTGTAACTCACCTTCTGCTGCAAGTCCTGTGTGTTAAACAGTTGACTCACGGCAATCGGCTGTGCCTGTTCTGACCAAGGCTTCCTGAGACCACACTTTTCCTTCTCTTTCCTTTCCTGGCTTGAAACGTCGACAAGCAAAAACAAAGGAAGTCCAGGTGTCTTTTGGAAAAGCGCCTTGGGGTGTCTACATTGTCATCTCTCCCACCTTGTGTTCCCTGCCTTGGCTAGGTTATATTCTGACCAAGGCTTCCTAAGACCATAATTAAGCACATGCTTAGTTAAAATAACTCTTGTTTTATTTCAATGCTGGGAATTATGTTCATTCCCAGCCCGTAATGAGACCCAAATAGTCGAGATAAGCACTCACCTTTCTCTCCTTTGAATTGCTGCCAACAACTAAAGTGCCAAATTAACTGTAAAAAAAACAACCGAGGTACAAAGTCCACACAGAGTTTCAAGGTTTAATCCAAACAGAGCGAATGACTGTGCTTCCTGCAAGGGTTTCTCTACCTTTGAACCTCCTTTATAACTTAGGGGAGGAGCAATCATCTCTAAGCCTTACTCCCGAGTCTCCCCTTTTGTCTTCGCTGCTGTTGCCTTCTAGCAGCTCTGCCCACATGCACACTGGGAACAGGCATAAAGGAGGAGCAAAGGGACAGGAACCTTTGCAGGAACCAACTTTGTTCCTACTGGTCGGTTTGAAACCTGAAGCTCTGTGTTGAATTTGTGCTCCGTTTGGCCCTGTAAACTAATTGGAAATTTAGTCGTTGGCAGTATTTCAAGGAAGATAAAGGTGTGTGCTTATTAGACTTATCCTGAAGAACTTTGGCAGACTTCCCTGGGACTATTAATAAACTGTTTGAGACTCATTATGAATTTTAGTCATTCACAGCCATTGAAATAAAGAAAAAAGGGTTTTGGGCCTAAAGTGTGTTAATAAGCCTTGCTCAGAACAGGTGCTCCCTCATTGGAGGTTTTCAAGAAGAGACTGGTCAGCCATAAAAGACATATCCAGTGTGGAAATAAGGAGAAATTTCCTGAGTGAGGGACAAAAAACCCAACCTACAGATACACTGGAGAAACAATCCCAAGGAATAATTACTTTTGGCTATTGTATTTCCGTTATTCCATAACAAAATGCAGTGTCTCCATATCTAAATGGAGTAAAACTACATCCATGGAGGATGACAAATTGGATAACATCCCTTTGCATTTTAAATATACTTCCTCATTAGGATTATGCTTACACACAGGGAAGAATGCAGTTAATTAATATCTTCTCCTTCATGGATAATTGGTTTTAGAACAGATTCGTTTTGTTCCTCTTGTTAAACAGGTTCTTTTAAAAACTCTGTTTAAGTAGCCTAATAGACTTTTATTGATAATTGCACTTTGTTTTGTGTGTTGTATCTTTTATTAAAAATATTCATCCAAAATTAATCCAATCCAATGCTGTAAATGACTCAGCTTCTGTCTCCTACTTGCTAAGGACTCCTAATTCTTTTTTTTCCCACAATTATTTTTAGTTTATTCAAAAAAAGATCAAAATGCAATAGGCCAAAGCAGATAAAATTATCTTTATTGTCATTTTTTTCTCCTGTGGGCTCAATGGCACACATTAAAAATGAAATTCTGTTGCCTGCTCTCAAAAAGGCTCTCAAAAATATTAAAAAAGAAAAGAAAAGAAAAAACACAAGCCCTCCAAAAAAACATAAACAAAAACAGGTGTCTTTAAAAAATAACACATATACACATAATATCCTTCCTTGTCAAATGTTGATTAGTACAACATAGCAATGTAGGTTTCTCACCCCATTGCAAAACAAGACAAAAGAGTTTTAAACTGTTAAACTACTAAAGCTACTTACACATTATTAGCCTGTCATCTGTAAACTATATTAATAACAAAGTGGTTAACAAAGAAAACAATAATAGTGAATATTACATAACAATATAAAAGTAATAAAAATTGTGGACACTAATAAGAAAGAGACAAGATTGGAAATCCAAAACTCTCTGTTGACAAAGTGTTGTAATCAATTTGCAGAAAATTTACCATGGCTTCAAACTCTGATCATCCCAAATATTAACCCTAATTAGTTCTGGATCAAATATTCAGGCTTGTTTCTTTATACCATCGGTTATCAATTGCTGATTGATTGAATATAATAAGTCCTATCTCTAAAGCCAATCTATCTTTCCCGCCCAAATCCAGATAAAATTGTTCCTCAATAAGATGTAATAAATCCATTTCCCATTCTCCATCAAGGATTCACAGTTTTCATGATAATTTAGAGTTGGCCTTTTTTATTTGGGAGCCAGAAAGATCCTAGCGAAGCATGGCATTTCTTTGGTTGATTAAAAAAGACGATAACAAAAAGAACATTATTGTTATCAGGTTTCTATACCAAATCTGATATCAATAAAGCATGTATAAAATATTTGTTTTGCACATGTAAAATAGTTGTTTTCTGTTGGATCAAAGACATTCAAAGAAAGACGAAAGAATATTTGTCTACATTTGAATGTGCCCAGAGTGTTGTATTGTTGTTATCAACTGGAAAAAATAAAGATTCTGCAATTCAACAGATCATATTAATTAGTCCTTTCTCTTGGGATTATAATGCATTAATATTACCCATTAGATCAACCCTCCTTAATGGAAAAGTCTACTTCTAGCAGGTTCCAATCTGTAAAAAAAATTAAGGCCCACAGTTCCAAAATGGTACCTTCTTATTTTTTTTCTGCCAATAACTCATGTTAGCCTCTGCTACCTTCCATCATAAAGTCTTCTAGTTTTCCAGTCCAACCCTATGCCCAAGGCAGGATCTTCATACCATCCCAAACAAATGATTCTCCAACCCTTTCTTGAAAACTTTCAACGATGCAACACCCACAACTCCAGGAGACAAGCTGTTCCATTGACAATAATTCTCACAGTCAGGAAATTCCTTCTCATTTCCAGGTTGGACTTCCATCCATTGTTTTTTGTCCTACCCTAATGTGCTTTGGGGAATACGTTGACTCCTCCACTTCCCTGTTGCAGCCCTTCCAATATTGGAAGATGACTATCATGTCTCCCTTCAGTCTTCTTTTCCTTAACCTAAATATGTCTAGTTCATTTAGTTTTTCGTCTATGCTTCAGAAGTGTTTCAAATATTGGAACCAGAGGTGGTATTCAGCAGGTTCTGACCAGTTCTGGAGGACCAGTAGCAGAAATTTTGAGCAGTTCAGAGAACCTGAAAATACCACCTCTGACTGGAGATTTTACAGTATCCTTCTTCTGCCACACCCACTAAGCCATGCCCACAGAACCGGTAGTAAAAAAGATTGAATCCCACCACTGAGTGGAACCCTGCTGACATGTCACCCCTAGTCCTTCTCTCAGACTAGACATCCCTGGTTCCCTCAGTCATTCATGGTAGAATTTAGCCTTCAAAACCTTTATCGTCTTTGTAGCTTTTCTCTGCACTCTTTCCAGGATCTCTTTTTGGTACCATGGTGAACAGATCTGGACACCATATTCCAAGTGTGGCCTCACTAGTGCGTAATAAAGCAGTACTACCACTTCCTCTGAATTTCATATTCGTATGAGCCATTCTAACCTGAAAGGTATCCTGCCATCAATGATGAGACACAAAAATAATCATTGCCATTCTTTTTTAGCTATACCCCCGAGACAAACTTTGAAGAAGCGAGACCTGTGAGATTAATCATATATTGTTGGGCAAATTTATACCAAACTTCCATAGCATTGGCTGAATCCACTGAGGCCATTTGTCCAGTGATAAAACATTATCCAACCGTTATCCAGGAGAACACCTAGAGAACTTATTTATCACTAATTGTTAGCATTGTCCTGTCATTATTGAAGCAATAAAAGGCTGCCCTTTATAGCAACACATTATTTAGAAGCATGTGGGGAAAATAACAGAATAACAGGACTGGAAGGACCTTGGAAGTCTTCTAATCCAACCCCTAATGCAAACCCTATTCCATTTCAGACAAATCTCTTCCTGAAATCCAAACTCTGTCAAGGACCTTGGAGTACTCATCTCAAATGATCTAAGTGCTAGAGCCCACTGTAACTACATAGCCAAAAAGTCATTAAGAGTTGTTAACCTAATCCTACGTAGTTTCTTCCCTGGTAATATCACACTGCTAACTAGAGCATACAAAACATTTGCTAGGCAATTGAAAAAGTCCAGAAATATTTCACAAGGAGAAATCTCTGTTCCTCTACTCACTGCAGAATACCTTATGCCATCAGACTTGAAACTCTAGACCTAGAAAACCTAGAACTATGCCACCTCCGGTCCAATCTAAATATAGTATATAAAATCATACATTGCAATGTCCCACCTGCAAATAAATACTTCAGCTTCAATCATAACAATACAAGAGTCCACAATAGATCCAAACTCAAGGTTAACTACACCAAACCTGACTGCAGAAAATACAACTTCAGCAACAGAGTGGTCAATGTTTGGAATACTCTACTTGACTCCGTGGTTTCTTCCTCAAACCTCAAAAACTTTAACCTTAGACTGTCTACTGTTGACCTCACCCCTTTCCTAAAAGGTCTATAGGGGACGTGCATAAGCGCACCAATCGTGACTACCGTCCCTGTCCTATTGTTTCTTTTTATTTTTCTTATAAGTATTCATCTCATGTATTCAAAACTATGTTTATTCTTATACCTGTATCTTGTAAGCAATTGACAAACCAAATAAATAAATAAAATAAAAACCTGCAGCGATGAAGCATCCACAGTTCTGAAGGCAAGTCATTCCACTGGTTAATTGTTCTCACCGTGAGAAAATTTCTCCTTAGTTCTAGGTTGCTTCTCTCTTTGATTTGTTTTTATCCATGGCTACTTGTCCTGCCTTCAGGTGCTTTGGAGAATAGCTTGACTCCTTCTTTGGGGCAGCCCCTGAGATATTGGAACACTGCTATCCTGTCACCCCCTAGTCCTTCTTTTCATTAAACTAAACAACCCAGTTCCTGCAACTGTTCTTCATATGTTTTAGCCTCCAGTGCCCTGAACATCTGTAGGAAAATAAAATGCGCCAACTATACAATTTGCAATTACAAAGGAGCAAGGAGCTACGTTGCTTTGTTTATATTCATGCCTTGCTACATACCTTAGAGAATTTGTATGAGTCCAGCAGCTTATGCAGTATCTGCAAAAATTGAAATAAAATATACAGCACTAAGGGTCAGTCTGGTGTGTCCCAAAGAATAAATCCTGGGCTTTGTGAGATGAAATGAAAAATAACATTCCCTCTTGCAGCATGCAAGTCTTCCAGAGAGATCCCACAAGTGTGTGCATGGTGAGTGTATGTGGAGTTATTCCCTGTCTGCTTTCCTAACAAGCACCACTCAATAACTTTATAGTGAGAGATTGCAAACTTGGCTTTTAAGGCAAATCCAGAGGCAATAGTTTAATGGAGATTTTAGCCATTCCTGGATGCAGATTAAGAAAATCCAACAAAACTGATTACAAAAAAGTTGTCGAGATGTTTGAACAAATGCAAAGAAGGGCAACTAAGACGATTAAAGGCTTGGAGACTCAAACATATGAAGAACAGTTGAGGAATTGGGTATGCTTTGTCTAGGGAAAGAAGGATTGGGGGGACATGATAGCAATCTTCCAGTATTTGAGGGGCTGCCCCCCAAAAGAAGTCAATCTGTTCTCCAAAGCACCAGAGGGGACAAGAAACAAGGGATGGAAACTAACTGAAGAGAGAAGCAACCTGGAATTGAGGAGAAACTTCCAAACAGTGAGGACAATTAACCAGTAGAACAACTTGCCTTCAGAAGTTGTAGGTGCTTCATCACTGAAGGTTTTTAAAAAGAGACAGGACAATCACTTGCCTGAAATGGTATATGCTGGAGCAGGAGACTGGTCTAGAACACTTCCAAGATCCCTTCTGGCTCTATTCTGATTGGCTGGTTGGTTGGTTAGTTGATTTGATGAGATCTTCTGAAACTGGAAGCGTGAAGATTCAGGAGCACATCTTACATTCCAGTTAAGAAGACTTATTGTTCATGGCTATCAGCAAGAATCTAGTCAGCATTAAATTGGTTCTAGATAAAAGTTAATAAAATTCAAGAGGGGTCTGGACATGGAGAGTTTGTGAACATGTAATGATACTAGGCTGAGTTCTCTTTTGACTCCGCTCCCAGACTCTGCTTCTTCTTTTCAGACATAAATTCCAGCAATAGGAGGAAACATACCCATAAAAAGTACAAATAATAGCTTTGGCAAAGAGTGATTTTAAAAAACCTAATCTGGAAGAGATAATGGGCCTCTCTTTTCATTTTATTCATTATTGATCAATTGCATATATTATATTATTATATATTCACTTCATGAGCTATTCAGCGAGGGATAAATATATAAATGTTCTTGCATACAGAAAAGACTGGTGAATGAAGGGATACCCTTTGGAACTTAATACATTATTTATATTTATACTTAATACATTACTCCATCTTTTGAATTTTGTCATTTAAATGTTTAAAATTCCATTCTAATTAGTGGTGCTTTTTTTTTTTCCCCAAATATGGATGCAAGGATTCTCCAGGAGTTCTTTTTCACAAAATAGAAATTTCTGCTTAAAGAGGTACTAAGCCATGTCGGATGTAAAGAAGAGTGACAGTGTTATGTTGGAGATGATAAAAATCGAATACATATTCTTTAAAATATGGAGAAAAATATGATATTTTTTTCTGAGGTTGTACTCCTACATAGATTTGGAAGAATTACTAGGCATGGAGTCCAGCTATTTCGTTACTGTAAGGGAGGAAAATAATTGGAATTAGAATCAATTTCGCTGCCTTACGGGGCGAATCAGTATGGGGAATGGAAAATTGACTGTCATTCAGTGCATCTACACTTCTGAAAAACATCTTTTATCATTGACATGTATTTATTTATCACTTTACTTCATAGTCTCTGAGCTGAATACTGAACTTGAACTAATTACGATTAAAGTGAAGAATACAAAATAAAACTCCATAATGCCTGTAATCTTCTGCAAAACAAGCATTAAGTTTTGTTCACGTGAACTATTGAACTTTATTGGATGGATTCTCCTGAAATCTTATGAATATTTATAATGGCTGTTTTTGTTTGAGAGAAAGGAGCATCTTGTGAAACCGCTGTCAATGTATTTCGGGGTCATTGTTCTTCAATTGCCAGGGTCAAATCTTTTCCAATCTTCTTTCATACACATGATATCTCCCATGATGTATTATAACGTTTTACAGATAGCTTGGGAAATAAACATTATCAACCTCCCACTAATTTATTTTGCCCTTGTTTTCTCAGAAGACACCTAAACAATTTGTAGACTAAATTACACAGTGAGGTGAATATCACCATATTAGATTGCATGTCTCTTCCAATTTATCAAGACAGGACAAACTATTTTTTTCTCTCTCTACCGAGCAAAGAAGCTGTGAGGCCTTATGCATTTTCAGGACTTCTGCATAAATATGAGCTAAAACACAACCTGTTTTCCACACAAGTCCCAAAATCAAATAAGGAGAAATGAATTCAACAAATGAGTAAAAAAAAAAACATTATGCTGGTCCATTGATTTACTGGAGAAAACAATTCAAAGCTACATATCCAGAGCTGGGCTGCTACAGGTTCGTCCAGATTCAGGCGGACCCATTGCTAATGTTATGGCTGGTTCCGCGACCTGAAAAATCCCACCCCTGGCTGGCCACTCCACCCCACCCCGCCTCTTCCAGGAATCTCCATGCAGTCCGTTTTGGATGCAAGGTAAGTGCGGGGGGGGGGGGAATGGGGGCATTTCCGGCCTGTGGAGAGCCTCGGGAGCCCACAGGAAGCAGTTTTCATTCTGCCTTCAGGTGCTTTGGAAAACAGGTTGACCCCCTCTTCTTTGGGGCAGCCTCTCCTCAAATATTGGAAGACTGCTATCAAGTCACGCCTGGTCCTTTTCATTAAACTAGACATACCCAGTTCTGCAACCGTTCTTCATTATGTTTTAGCCTCCAGTCCCCTAATCATCTTGGTTGCTCTTCTCTGCGCTCTTTCTAGAGTCTCAACATCTTTTTTATATTGTGGTGACCAAAACTGGATGCAGGATTCCCAGTGTGGCCTTACAAAGGCCCTATATAAGGTGGTATTTACAGTTCACGTGATCTTGAACAGTTCACGTGATCCCTCTATTTATGCAGCCTAGAACTGTGTTTTGGCTTTAACAATTGCAGTGATTCCTTTAACACGTGTGGGAAGAAAAGTTTGTGAAATGAGGAAAAACTCACTTAGGCTTACTGAACAGCAGGAATGTTTGGCTCAGTTATGGTCATAAGATGAAGAGTATTTATTTATTTATTTCTCGGTTGCATAGCATATGACAAAGCAACACAATGGCTCTGCTTTCATGATATATAAATGCCATTTTAGTATTCACACATGAGCTTTGAAATGGTTAAAAAGAGTTTAAATAAAAAAGAAAGGAAAGCAACCAATAAAAGCACAGAAAAAAATACATTTCTAATAATGGAATGCAAAAGCATTCTTCAGACAGGAAGAGCGCTGTCCATTAAATGTTCATTGTGTCATTCTATTCTTTGTCCCATAAAATAAATTGAGTTCTGGCCAAAGATTTGAAGATTATACTGGAGTCATATTATTACTCGGTTGTATTCATTTGCCATTAAGGAAATGAACACCTCATATATTTTTGTGTCTGAACTGGATCTCACTTCTGTTCCTTAATTATGGGATGGGAAGTTTGAGGAAATGGTAGAATGTTCAAACAGGCCATTTATTTTCTTTTTATGGAAAGCTTTTAATATTCTTATGCATTTTTTATTGTATCAGAAGGTGAATGCTGGACATAGTCAGTTTAATTTGTTCCTCACCATGCCTTTGAAAAAAGCCTCCTTAAATCCTTGAGGGGGACATCTTAGCTGTTAAAAAAATGAAAACTGCTCTTCCCCATTTTCCATCGCTAAAACCCTCTGTACCACTGGTGGGATTCAAAAATTTTTACTACCGGTTCTGTGGGCATGGCTTAGTGGGTGTAGTATGGCTTGGTGAATGAGGCTTAGTGGTCATGGCAGGGGAAGGATACTGTAAAATCTCCATTCCCTCCCCACTCCTGGTGGAAGGTTACTGCAAAATCACCTTTTCCTCCCCACCCCACTAACCTGCTTTTCAGCTCCGTTCTCCTGTGCAGGGCAACCAAAGAAAACCCTGCCAATCAGCTGGGACTCAATGGGAGGTGGAGAATAGATGCAGGTGGGGCCACTCAGAGGCAGTGTTTGCCGGTTCTCCAAACTACCCAAAATTTCCACTAGCGGTTCTCCAGAATTAGTCAGAACCTGCTGAAGACCATCTCTGCTCTGCACACCTTCACAAAATGAACTTTAAACTACATTGAGGATGAATCAGTTGCCCTTTGTAAATTCCACTCCCATCTTTCCAGTCAAGTGACCTCAATTCATGGATGATATTCTCCCAGTCAACCTATTATCCAAAGCGCCTGAGGGCAGGACATGTTCTGGTCACCATGATACAAAAAAAAAAGATGTTGAGGGACTCTAGAAAGAGTGGAGACAAGAGCAACAAAGTTGATAAGACGTCTAGAAGTTAACGGTATGGCGAACGATTGAGGGAACTAGTTTTTTCTAGTCTAACAAAGAGAAGGATTAAGGGTGACATTGATAGCTGTCTTCCAACCTTTGAAGGACTGCCAGAGGGAAGAGGGGTTCAACCTATTCTCCAAAGCACCTGACGGCTGGACAAGAAGTAACAGGTGGAAGATCATTAAAGAGAGAGCCAACCTAGAACTCAGGTAGAATGGAATGGAATAGAATAGGGAATGGCATGGAATAGAATAGAATAGAATAGAATAGAATAGAATAGAATAGAATAGA
>BLBF01000022.1:13371964-13392722 GCA_015471245.1 Laticauda colubrina | reverse complement strand
AATAGAATAGAATAGAATAGAATAGAATAGAATAGAATAGAATAGAACAGAACAGAACAGAACAGAACAGAAGTGCAATGGAGTACAATAGAGCAGAGCAGAACAGAACAGAATATTGTCCCTTTGAATGTATATGTATGCCAATTTCCTGTTGTTACTCATCAAATTTCCTACTGGTGAGAACAGTTAATCACTGGAACAGCTCACCTTCACTGGAGGTTTCCAACCATTTGTCTGGAATGGTATGAGGTCTCCTTCTTGAGCTGGTTGGTTAGGCGAGAAGACTTAATGCATGCTCCCTTTCAACTCTGACTTTGTGCAGTTCTTCACTCCTAACCTGAAAACCTGATCTCAATCCATATGAAGCTTCAGGTGAAGAGATAGTACCAGCAGAACAAATGAGTAGCACTCTTTACCAAGGTGCTTCCATGTCACCAAACTTTACAGATTTTACTCCCCCCCAAATACTAGAGAACAAATGAAGGGTGTTTTTTCTGTCTGTTCTTCAAAGCCACTGATGTCCTGTCACTAGCTGAGACACTCCAGGTTTTTAGGATGGAAAAAAAAATGGAAGCTTATTTATTTACCGGTTGATGTGTTTTCCACATCACCTAACACTCTTCTTATTTTCACCAGTCTTGATGTGAAAATATGTGTTATTTTTATTTATCCCATTTTACCATCGTAGACTGTTTCAGAGAAACAAAGACTGTTTCAGAACAGAATTTCTCCCTGGTTTTTGCACTCTTCACTCATTTGTGCTTCCCTGGCAGTTTTCATCCCTGCGGTTTGATATTTGCCACACCAGCAAATAATCAAAGTCTTTAGATTGTCACCATCCGTTTTATTCTCCTTTTTATGCAAGAGAGAGAGAAAGAGAGAAGTTATAAACGCTTTCAGTTACATTGTACACAATAGAAATGTAAAGAACCCCATCAACTAATCCACATCTGTTTCTGTGTAATTGCCAGATGCACACTGGTTTAGCCTCCAAATTTTGAAAAGCCAGCTTTTTTAACTAACACACGCACACATACACACACACACACACACACACACATACATACATACACTCATGATACAAACCAAGGCTTCTTAAATAGAAAAGAAAAGTTTAAAAGCTAGATAAAAATGGCAGCTCCACACACAGTATATCTGTGTTTCATTCAGGGGTGGGATTCAAATTTTTTAACAACTGGTTCTGTGAGCATGGCTTAGTTGGTGGGCATGGCTTGGTGGTCATGTGACTGGACAGACACAGCTTGGTAGTCATGTTACTGGCTGGGCGTAGCCAACTCAACATCACTCACATCGAGGCATTCATCGGCTCTCCTGGCTCTTGTGACTGTGGGGATGCTACAACAGTCATAAGTGTGAAAAATAGTCATAAGCCACTTTTTTCAGTGCCATTGTAATTTTGAATGGTGACTCCACACAAGCAAAGTACCAGCAAAGGAGGGGGAAAAAACTCCAGAGAAGTTCCTGAGACAGGAAATCTAGTCCTGCCAAGAATGTAATAAGGGTTAACGGAGAGGCAGTTTCTGTAAACAACACCAGAATGTTTCCTTCCTGCCTTCCTTACAGGATTAGGCCAGTAATTTCTTCTAACAACCAGTTTTCCAAACTGCTTAGAATGTTAAAAACCAGTTCTAGTGAATAGGTGCGAACTGGTAGAATCCCAGCCCTGGTTTCATTGCTATTTTCAGCAACTATATTTTCCAGCAAACCGAAATGTTATTTTATCTACATGTAGGAGAGAGTCATAAAAATGTAAACTGGGATTCCATTTAAATGGGTGATGATTGCTAAAAAGTGCACACCAACCTTCTCCAAATCATCCTGAGAAAACTGCTTACAACAATGGGCTGAGTTGCTACTCTCCTGTATCATCTGATTTAACAAAGCGGCAGTTTGTTCTTTGAATGAGGTATGGTACTTGTGTCCACTAATTTCCATTGCTAAGCAAGACGGTTGTTAAAGAGCCATGCCCACTTTTTCTACCACAGCTGTTCAGCAGCAAAGAGTCAGAGGGCAACTTTCAGGGCCTTCTACACCTTCAGAGAAGGCCTTAAAAAAATCTGGACCAAAAAATATAAGTATTAAATTATTATATATAATCTATCTAATTTAATTTAATACAATACATTTAATACATTTTCTCTAATCTATGTTCTAAAGTTCTAAAGTTAAGTTTACTGTCAAGTTCACATCAGCAATGAAAGGGTTACTGTCCTGAAATATATTATCCAATCAGAATCGTCCATCTCTATCTCTATCCCGGTTAGCTGGCTCATTAATTGGTTAGGACTTCATGAATCCAGGGAAAGGCCAAGCTATGTGTTTTGGTTTGGAGAGTGATGGGAAAACTGACCAATCACAGTTTGATTTTAAGTGGGCGGGACAAAAGCAAAAGATCATAGGCCTTCGTGAAGTCCTACCAGCAGCTGCACAGTGAAATCCTGGACAACATTCTCACTCAGCTGAGGAACAGGTTCAAGGATCATGAAAAACTGATGTTCCTTGCCCTACTGGACCCCAAGAAGTTTGCCTCATACAGAGAAAACTTCCCCAGCTCTGCGTTTCAGAGTGAGGGCTGAGGTGAAGGCCCAGCTGTAGTGCTCACGGTTCACCACTGCAAAGAGTACAGGAATTGGGTGCTGCGGCCTGTTGACCCCACCCGCAGCCGAATCAGAGGAGGCGTGGGAGTCGGGGCCAGCATCAAGGCAACCTGGGAGCTCTGAAGGGGAAGAGGGGAATGGACTTGGCAGAGAGAGGGACAGATGTGAAGCCTGGACCATCTGTCAACCCGCAGATGGAGAGTCAACAGCCCCCAGGTCTGGAGGTGGCTGATGAGGAAGAAGAGGAACAGCTGGATCCAGTGCCTGATGTGCAGATGCATGGAAGTCAGAGGAAAGGAGAGCAGTGGAGATCTATGGGATGGTCCTTGGGACAGAAGAGCCAGGACTGGAGGTGGCTGATGAGGAAGAGGAGGAACAGCTGGGTCCAGTGCCTGATGCATGGATGTGCAGAAGGCAGAGGAGAGGAGAGCAGTGGAAATCTATGGGCCAACCCCTGGGAAAGAAGAGCCACCACTGCTAGTGAAGCCCCTCTCTAGCTCCGGGGACAAAAGGCAGGGGGACGGAGATGAATAGATGTGGCAGACAATTATTCATCTCCCTGCCAAACAGACTTGTAAGCCTGCAGTGAGAGAAACTTTTTACCAGGACTGTTGACACTCCTAATAAAGTAATCATTGATTGATTACAGAGGGTTAGTTATGTTTGGGGAGCTGGATCAGAACATTGGGTGTTTCTAAATCGAGAGAACAACCAGGATGATTAGGGGACTGGAGACTAAAACATACGAAGAATGGTTGCAGGAACTGGGCCTGGCTAATGTAGTGAAGAGAAGGACCAGGGGAGATATGATAGCAGTCTTCCAATATCTGATGGTCTGCCACAGAGAAGAAGGGGTCAAGCTATTTTCTAAAGTATCTGTAGATCAGACAAGGATGAATGGATGGAAACTGATCAAGGAGAGATTCAACCTGGAAATAAGGAGAAACTTTCTGACAGTGAAAACAATCAACCAATGGAGCAGAAGTTGCCCTCGGAAGTTGTGGGAGCACCATCACTTGAGACTTTCAAGAAGAGATTGGATTGCCATTTGTCAGAAATGGTGCAGGGTCTCCTGCTTGGGTGGGGGGTTGAACTAGATGACCTACAAGGTCCCTTCCAACTCTGATTATCTGTTGTTGTTGAGAAGAGAAAGACCATAGGGACATGATAGCAGTGTTCCAATATCTCAGGGGCTGCCAAAGAGAAGAGAGGGTCAAGCTATTTTTCAAAGCACCTGAAAAAGCAACGCATGGAAACTAAGCAAGGAGAGAAGCAACCAGGAACTAAAGTCCCTGTCACGCTGCACCAATGGATGGAAAGAGGATGTAAAACGGAGAAGAACACTTGCCATCCGTTGGTTAACATGGTGCTTCCGTTTTGTACTCACTGCATACGTTTTGCTTCCTCTTTATCCGTCCAGCATCCGTCTATTGACGTTTCATCCGCTCAGAATGTTTTGAGCTGCTCAAAACTTTTGCGCGGAAAATGTATCCAATGCGTCCGTTCTGCATCCGCTAGGCATCTGCTAGGCATCTGTTACGCATCCGTTACACATCCGCTATATCCGCTAGGCATCCGCTAGGCATCCGCGCAACTCGATCCGCTCCAGCGGTAAACGGAAACAGGGAGGAAGCGGAACGGATGCGGAACGGATGCAGAACGGATGAAAGTGGATGCAGCTCGCAAAGAAAGCATTTAAAACGGAAAAAACGTCCGCAGAGGGGACCTATCTCTGATATTAAGGATGTCTAGAGGATGCCTAGAGGATGCAAAAGGACACATAGGGGAAAACCTATATTGCCTATAAAAAGGGGGAGCAACTCACCTGGATCTCACTTTCAGACCAGCACCCCTGCTGTGCAGACCTCTGCAGTCTTCATCTGGATGTTGCTCTTCCACAGCATCCAGTCATGTCCACCATGGATCGTAACAAAGTTCTTTTGGCAGCCCCCATCATTCTGCAACAGTGCGAAGCCATCTACAGGCTCTTTCAACTGTTCTACGGGAAGAAAAGGAGGCAGCCAAGAAGCGTCTGGGTCCGAAGATGGATCGGGAGAAGAGCAGAGTACAGACTGTACAACAAGCTGATGGTGGAGCTCAGGAACGAAGACACTCGTGCATTCCAGAACTTCATGAGGATGCCTCCAGCCATGTTTGATGAAGTTGTGCAGCGGCTGACACCCAGGTTGACCAAGCAGAGCACCAAATTCCACCCCAGCCTGGACCCTGGGCTCAAGATGGCACTGACTCTGTGCCACCTGGCCTCAGGGACCACCTACAGGAGCATGCAGTATGGCTGGAGGGGCCACACAACACCATCAGCATTGTGGTCAGAGAAGTGGTGCAAGCCATCATTGAAGAATACATGGAGGAGCTCCTACAGTACCCCACCACTGAAGAAGGCTGGAAGAAAGTTGCAGAGCAGTGGTATCAGAGGTGGAACTTCCCACACACCGTTGGAGCCATAGATGGGAAGCACGTGGCCTGCAAAGCTCCAGCCAAGTCAGGGTCCACTTATCACAACTACAAGGGCTTCTTCAGCATCATCCTCTTCGCCATGGTCGATGCTGACTACAAGTTCATGTACATTGATGCTTCAGGAAACGGGTCAGCTTCAGATGCCCAGGTATACAACACCAGTCACCTCAAGGAGGGGCTGGAACACAACCACATCATGGGCTTCCCAGATCCAGACCCCCTGCCCAACGACACGCAAGATGTGCCCTACTTCATCGTGGGGGATGACGCCTTCTCCCTCAGAACCTACCTCATGAAGCCCGACACCTCCAGATGCCTCACCCGTGAAGAGAGGATCTTCAACTACAGGCTGTCCAGGGCAAGATGGGTGGTGGAGAACGCCTTTGGCATCCTGGCCAACAGGTTCCAGGTACTTCTCACCACCATGCAGCATCGCCCACAGACCGTGAGGAGGATCGTGGAAGCTTGCTGCATCCTGCACAATCTCATGCGCACCCGCTACCCAGTCTTGCAGAACAGGCTCGTGGACCTCCAACAAGGCAATGGGGACATGGAGCCTGGGGAATGGAGGCAAGGGTGAAACCTGATAGATACTGTGGATGTGCAAGGCCCCAACAGAGCTTCATGTCAAGAGAAGAAGCAGCGCAACCTCCTGAAACACTGGTGGAACTCCCCAGCTGGAGCGGTGGAGTGGCAAGACAGGATGATAGATGTTTAATGGATGCTTCCTTCAGCCTGTCTCATCACATGGATGAGATTGGGCCATGTATGTTGGGTGGGCCTACAATGAACAGGGCATTTAATAAAGAGTTGTGTTTATGTTGAAATGTGTGGATCAATGATTAAATTGTTATTGATAATAAAGGGCCATAGGTGTGGCACTTGGGAGGGTGGACCATACAGTCCTACTATGCTTGCACTGGAGGTTTATCTATCCCACAGCTATTACCCATTCCAAAGGTATCTCTGCCCATTCCACTGCTATCCTTACCCATCCCACAAACATGCAAAGGCTTAAACTATTTCTAAAAGTTTCCACCAAGACTATATTAAAAAAAAGAAATGAGGCAAGTGTGTGAATCAAAGATAGACTTTATTAACAACAAGCTATAAAAGAAAAATGACCCAAGTCAAGTGTCCAAATAAAGTCCACAGGTAGCCAGCCAGCCAGTCTCTGGCACTCCTCTTGGTCGCTCAGTCTCAGGGGTGAAGGGTCCAGGTGCTGTGGAGGTGGCTGGTGCTGGAGTGCTTGTCTGAAGCACCATTGGGGTGCAGCATCAGCAGAGTTAGCACCAGCAGAAGCACCACCGCCAGAAGCATCATCATCAGCTCCTCCAGAAGCAGAAGCAGCAGAAGCTCCAGCCCCAGAAGAGCAAGCCCATGCTACAGAAGCCCCAGCAGAAGCAGAGTGAGGGCCAGGGGGTGGGATGGTAGCCCTGTCCCTCTTGCCAGGGCTGGCAGCAGATGGCTGAGGCTTTCTGTTCTTCCCCATGGTTGTGGGGTTGCTGGCTGGCAGGGAGGCTGGCAGGATCCAAGGCTGGCACCAAGGCTGGCAGGCAGGCAGGCACCAAGGCTGGCATGCAGGCAGGCAGGCACCAAGGCTGGCAGGAAGGCTGGCAGGAAGGCACCAAGGCTGGCAGGCAGGCAGGCACCAAGGCAGGTAGGAAGGCTGCCAGGCAGGCAGGAACCAAGGCTGGCAGGAAGGCAGGCACCAAGGCTGGCAGGAAGGCTGGCAGGCAGGCAGGCACCAAGGCTGGCAGGAAGGCTGGCAGGCAGGCAGGCACCAAGGCTGGCAGGAAGGCTTGCAGGAAGGCTTGCAGGAAGGCTTGCAGGCAGGTAGGCACCAAGGCTGGCAGGCAGGCAGGAACCAAGGCTGGCAGGGAGACTGGCTGGCAGGGAGTCTGGAAGGCAGGCTGGCAGGGAGGCTGGCAGGCAGGCAGACAGCAAGGCTGGCAGGGAGGCTGGCAGCAAGGCTTGCAGGCAGGCATGCAGGCAGGGCAGGTAAAGCTGTCAATCCGTCCGGCAGCAGGTCTTTCCTCTGAATGGTGACCTGCTTCCGAGTTGCTTCCCTTTATATCCGCGGGGCTTACGCAATGCATTCTCCCCGCATGCGCATTTAATGCTCGGCATCCGTTAGGCTTCCGCTGTGCATCTGCTAGGCTTCCGCTATGCATCCGCCTCATCTGCTGTGTATCCGCTCTGCATCCGCTGTATCCGTTCCGCGTCCGCTTTGCTGCGCCCCCCCGGAAGCCTAGCGGATGTGCCATCCGCTCCCATCCACTTCCATCCGCTAGGCTTCCGTTCCGCATCCGCTTTCCATCTGCTCTGCGTCCTCCCCGCGTCCGTTCCTTTCCGTGTTATCCGCTCTGGTTATGCAAATTTTTGCCCCTTTTGAGAGCGAATAACACCGGATGGAACATTTTTCTCATCCGTTGTGTCCTTTTTACTAACGTTTTGCATCCGTTGGGCAGTGTGACAGGGCCTTAAGGAGGAACTTCCTTACAGTGAGGATAATTAACCAGTGAAATGGTTTGCCTTCAGAAGTTGTGGGTGCTCCATCATTGGAAGCTTTTAAACCTCCCCCAAGTGGCCTGAGGGGCTCTCAGGAAGAGTACTAACAACCAGATGATTGCAAAGAAAATGTGATGCTCTCAACCCTGCCATCCTGTCACAACTAATCCTTTCATCACAACCACCATCCTGCCAAAACCGATGAAGCATCTTGGATGAGAAGTAAAACTTTTTCCAAAAAACCCCAAAGAAAATCAGTTGCCTTTTTTGAAAAAAAAAAAAAAAAAAAGTATGTTTGAGAAAGCTATGGCTTGGATGACCGAGAATCTCCACAGACACTCTCAAGTTTTCACTAACATTATTACATCTTGTAGGCCATCATCGCTCTCGATGTTCAGTCTGGAGTTTCTCGTGAGCTTCAAATGCTGCCCATTTGTCTTGGCGATGTGGTTTCCTGTGGCTGCTAAGCCATTACTTTAGATTAAGAAGCTGTCAGTAGCCAAGGCACTATTTCTCAAGGTAGTTCAGGGGTCAGGAGATTGCCGAGGATACCATAGTGTTGTTTTAAAGCAACTGCAGATAATAAGTCATGTTCTGTAGCTGTTTTTTTCTGGGTCAGCCCTGGAGCAAATTATTTGTGGTTACAAGCCTGGCCTTATTGATCTGTGCCATCACCTTATTGTGCGGGCAATTTTATTGTCTAAAAAATAATCTCCACACCTATTAGAGATCCCAGTGTGTGAGTCTGTTTTGATAAATTATAACAAATAAAGTTGCATCTGCAGTTTAACTGTAGAGAACTCTTGAGGTGTGATCCTGGGCATTGTCCTATTTTACATATAAGGTAAAATTGTACACATGTGCTAGTCATTTCCAGCTCTAGGGGGTGATGTTCATCTCTGTTACAAAGTTGAAGAGCCAGCGCTGTCCGAAGACGTCTCCATGGTCATGCAGCCAACATGACTAAATGCCTTCGAAGGTGCACGGAACGCTGTTACATTCCCACCAAAGTGTTCCCTATTCTTCTGCTTGCATTTTTTACCTACTTTCAAACTGCTAGATTGGCAGAAGCTGGGACAAGGAATGGGAGCTCACTCCGTTACGCAGCACGAAGGATTTGAACTGCTGAACTGCTGAACTTCTGACCTTTCTGATCAACCAGCTCAATATCTTAGCATGGGAATGTATAAAGTGTGTATACTTTATATTTTTATGGGCAATAACTGTAAGCATTGCATATAGGCTTGCTTTTGTTCGGTGAAATATTGTGTTTGTCGAACAAAACCAATTGCAATTTTGTTATGACTGTGATTGTTTGACACAAATAATGATTGGGCAAAACCTGGCTCAAAAACAGTAACTGTGAGAGGGACCTTGGAGTCCTAGTGGACGATCGCTTAAATTAGGAGCCAGCCAGGGGTGGGATTCTACCAGTTCGCACCTATTTGCTGGAACCGGTTGTTAACATTCTAAGCAGTTCAGAGAAACGGTTGTTAGAAGAAATTACTGGCCTAATCCTGTAAGGAAGGCAGGAAGGAAACATTCTGGTGTTGTTTACAGAAACTGCCTCTCCGTTAACCCTGATTACATTCCTGGCAGGACTAGACTTCCTGTCTCAGGAACTTCTCTAGAGTATTTTTTTCCCTCCTTTGCTGGTACTTTGCTTATGTGGAGTGACCATTCAAAGTTACAATGGCACTGAAAAAAGTGACTTATTACTGTTTTTCACACTTATGACTGTTGCAGCATCCCCACAGTCACAAGAGGCCAGGCGAGGAGATGCATGCTTTGATGTGAGTGATATTGAGTTGGCCTCACTAGGCAATAACATGACCACTAAGCCATGTCCACCCAGTCACATGACCACCAAGCCACACCCACCACCTAAGCCACGCCCACAGAACTGGTTGTTAAAAATTGGAATCCCACCCCTGGAGCCCATCCCGTGTGCGGCAGCAGCCAAAAAAAGTTAATACAATCCTGGGTTGTATAAACAGAGGCATAGAATCAAAATCATGTGAAGTATTAATACCACTTTATAAAACTTTAGGAAGGCCACACCTGGAACACTGCATCCAGTTTTGGATTACAAAATAAGAGGTGGAGACTTTGGAAAAAGTGCAGGGAAGAGCAAGAGATTTTTAAGAAGAGATTGGACAGCCATTTGTCTGAAATGATATAGGGTTTTCTGCCTGAGCAGGAGGTTGGACTAGAAGACCACCAAGGTCCCTTCCAACTCTGTTATTCCATTCTATTCTACAGTAATCAAAGGTCTGGAGACTAAAACATTTATTTATTTTTATTTTTATTGATTTATTTTGGCAAACAATTATTAGATAACAGGTATAAGTATAAACATGGTTAAAATACATGAAATGGGTACAAATAAGAAAAAAAAGAAACAATAGAACAGGGATGGTAGGCATGTTTTGGTGTGCTTATGCACGCCCCCTAACACACCACTTAGGAAAGGGGTGAGGTCAATAGTAGACAGTCTAATGTTGAAGATTTTGGGGTTTGGGGAAGAAACCATAGAGTCAGGTAGAGTATTCCAGATATTGACTACTCTGTTGCGGAAGTCGTATTTCCTGCAATCAAGTTTGATGTGATTAACCTTGAGTTTTTATCAATTGTTTGCTCTTGTGTTGTTATGGTTGAAGCTGAAGTATTCATTGACTGGTAGGACATTGCAATGTATGATTTTATATACTATACTTAGATCGAACCGAAGGCGGTGTATTTCTCGGTTATCTAGGTCTATAATTTCAAGTCTGGTGACATAAGGTATTTTGCTACAAGTAGAGGAGTGGAGGATTCTTCTCATAAAATATTTCTGGACTTTCTCAATTGTATTAATATCAGCTATGTAATGTGGGTTCTAGACTGATGAGCTATATTCAAGTATTGGTCTAGCAAATGTTTTATATGCTCTAGTTAGTAGAGTGATATTACCGGAGAAAAAGCTACGCAGAATTAGGTTAACAACTCTTAATGCCTTTTTGGCTATGTAGTTACAGTGGGCTCTAGCATTTAGATCATTTGAGATGAGCACTCCAAGATCCTTGAGAAAGTTTTCGTCATCAACAAGGTCTTGCCTATTCAGCTTGTATTTTATTTTTTGATTTTTTTTTTGCCAATATGTAAGATAGAACATTTATTTGTTGAGATGGAGAATGGTTGCAGGATTTGTGTAGTCTAGAGGAAAGAAGGAATAGGAGGGACATGATAGCAGTCTTCCAGTATTTGAGGGATTGCCCCAAAGAAGAGGGGGGATCAATTTATATTCCAAAGCACCTGAAGGCAGGTCAAGAGAAAATAGATGGAAAGTAATCAAGGAAAGAAGCTATCTGGAATTAAAGAGAAATTAAATTATATAAACATTTATTAGAATTTGAAAGAGCGGAAGAAATTATGAAGGGAACAATGATTGCATGAGAAAGGAACGTTGAACATAGAATTGATCTGGAAGAATGGCAAAAGTTCTAGAATGTGAATTATAAAATAACAAAATCAGCGGCATATAAGGAAAACCAACATAAAATGTTCTATTGTTGGCATTTGGCACCGTCAAGACTGGCTAAGATCTACCCAAATTTAAAACCAAATTGTTGGAAGTGTGGACAGCAACAAGATGCCTTCTTTCATTCTTGGTGGACATGCCCCAAAGCAAAAACAAAAACAAAAACTGGGAAATGATTCAAACATGGTTAGAAGAGTTTACTAAAAACAAAATTGATTTTGTCCTGGAATTATTCCTTTTAGGAATAATTAAAAAAACTATAACAGAAAAACAAAATATCTTATATTACATATACTAGCAGCAGCAAGAATTTCATATGCTCAGGACTGGAAAAAAAACCTCATACCACCTGAAGGCTAAATTAAAAAAAAAAAATAGAGTGTGTAGAAATGGATAAACTAACTATGGAATTAAAAGGGAAAACAGACACAAAATACAATGCAGTATGGGAAACATGGTTTATTTGGATTGATAATAGATATAAGAATAGAAAATGTAAATAATATATGTAATAGATAAGAGGATATGAAAGTATTGTGGATTGTAAGTTTTGATTGGACACATAAATGTATATGTAATGTCACATGCTGTTTAATAACTATTGGTAGGACGTATAAACGGGAAAAAACTCAATAAAGCATGATAAAATAAATAAATAAAGAGAAACTAAGGGTCAATGGAGAAGCCAGATTCATTTAACAACTGTGTTACTAACTTATCAGCTGCAGTGAGTCACTTAACAGCTATAGCAAGAAAGGTCATAAAATGGGGCAAAACTCACTTAAGAAATGTCTCATTTAACAAGAGAAAATGAGGGCTCATTTGTGGCCCTAAATCGAGGACTATCTGTACATATTCCCTGTCAATATTAAGCAATTATCTCAGTGGCATAGTTGTTATCTAAATACTATAAGATGACTGTGTCACACGTTGTTGGTTTCTTTTCATCTAGGTGATGTCATTGTCTACATTAATGAAGTCTGCGTCCTTGGACATACCCACGCAGACGTTGTCAAACTCTTCCAGTCTGTTCCCATTGGTCAGAGCGTCAACTTGGTGCTATGTCATGGATACCCTCTGCCCTTTGACCCCGAAGATCCTGCCAACAGTGTTGTTCCGCCACTCACCATGATGGAGAGGCCTCCGGTTATCGTCAACGGAAGACATAACTATGAAACGTATTTGGAATACATTTCTAGAACTTCCCAGTCCGTTCCGGATATAACGGATCGGCCGCCACATTCCTTGCATTCCATTCCAGCCGAGAGTCAGCTCGACGGCACCTTCCCACCACCCATCCATGATGACAATGTCTCCATGGCCTCATCGGGAGCCAATCAAGCGGAACTCATTACCTTAACCATTGTGAAAGGGGCCCAGGGCTTCGGCTTCACCATAGCGGACAGTCCAACAGGACAGAGGGTGAAGCAGATCTTAGATGTTCAAGGGTGCCCTGGTTTGTGTGAAGGTGACCTCATTGTCGAGATCAACCAGCAGAATGTACAGAATATGAGCCATGCCGAAGTAGTGGATATACTTAAAGAATGTCCGGTCGGGAGTGAGACTTCGTTGTTTATCCATAGAGGAGGTAAGTCTGGGAAGTCTACTCAACTACAGTAATCTGTTGTGAAAGTTTTAAAATACACTTGATCTGTGATGACCCGGGGTGTGACACAAAAATAACAAAAGTAGAATACATTCCCTTTAATGCTTCTAACTTGCGCTCCAATGTCCAATTATCCTCAGCTGAATATCAAACTCATCCAAAAATAGTCTACGAAGGGAATAAATGCAGTCTGAACCTAAAGTAAAGATAATTAGAAATTTAAAAAACCAACACAAACCACACTGAAGTAATTAACACAGCAGATTGCGGACTTCCACAAGATAATGCAGCAACCACAGTTGGGAAGACGCCAAAACCCAGATCAGCCTCGATAAAGATAATGCATTCTTTGCTTCCAACAAGGAGCTATATAAAATGCCCCATTTCCTGTTCTCTCAGCTGCAACTAATGAAAGGAATCAGGGCCTTTTTCTCTCCTATAAGCCATGTTGCTCCCTTCTCCACCCTAGGTCTTCCTCTGAATGCCCAGCCAGATTGTGCCCTTCCCCCATTTCTTCCACAGCCACTGGAGCCACACTCGCACTCCCTGTCACTGCTCAATCTCCCTCTCAGAATCAGATTCCAACAGGGGCATGACATGATCTATCAGTGGGTTGTGAAATAGAAGTCAGTTACTTCCTTAAATATAATAGGTGGTGATGATGATGATGATGATGATGATGATGATGATGATGATGATGATGATGTTATCCATTCAATCAAGTCCAACTTTTGGAGATTCCATGGACTAGGTCTCTCCATATCTTCCAATCTTGCACTACTTCTTTGATGTCTATGGAGATTCTCAGTCATCCAGGTCAGCGTTGTCCCAAAGGTGCTTTTTTCAAGAGGCAACTGGACTTTTTGGTTTTTCCTTGAAGTTTCTTCAGCTCTGACTGTATGGTAGGGAATGGAAGGGTTTATACTCCTTGAGGACAGCTGGTCATTTACATTGAGGCCACTTGGAAGTTTATCTATGTCCTCAAGGCCACCTGAGTGATGCAAATGGGTGTGGAGCTTTCTTGGAACTGCTGAAAGGACTATATTGTAGACTGGAGATAGATGAAGTTGTATCCCTCCCCCTGTGTTGAGGGAGGGCTGTTCAACTTTGACATATCTTTGACACTTCTTTCAAACCATTATAGCTTCCCTAAATCCCAAAGGTGTTTTTTTCAAGAGGCGACTGGACTTTCTGGTTTTTCCTTGAAGACACTTCGCTTCTCATCCAAGAAGCTTCTTCAGCTCTAACTGGATGGTGTGGAATGGAAGGATTTAGACTCCTTGCAGACAGCTGGTCATTTGCATCCTTTTAGAGAGTCATTGAGTTTATCTGGGCTTTCTTTGTTTTTCCTTGAAGACATTTCATTTCTCACCCGAGAAGCTTCTTCAGTTCTGTTTTTCAGGCAGAACCGAATAATTTTCTTGGATGAGAAATGAAACATCTTCAAGGAAAAACAAATAAAGTTCACTTGCCTCCTTAAAAAGCATCTTTGGGTCTGCATCTTTTTGAGTTTTTCTATGCTCTGACGTTGTCAACTTTAATGGTGCCCAGACACCGTGTTTTTCAATACAGTAAATTCAAAAAATGTGAACGTAGGCAAAATGCAACATTATAAATTCTCCTTCCCTGTGTTTTAAGACATTAAATACCCCCATGAAGCACACACATATGTACGTGAAAATTTTGGTATTTATGTCATTTTGTGTGGCATAATATTTGATCATAGTACATTACAGGCAGTCCTCAACATACGATTGCAATTGGGCCTCCAATTTCTGTTGCTAAGTGAGACATGTGTTAAGTGAGTTTTGCCCCATTTTGCGGCCCTGTCGTTCAGCGAGTCCCCTGAAGTTGTAAAGTGAGCAACAAAGTTGTTAAATGAATCTGGCTTCCCTGGTGAGTTTGCTTGTCCAAAGACTGCCAAAGAGGATCATGTGACCCCAAGACACTGCAACTGTCATAAATACAAGTCAGTTACCAAGACTTTTGTATTTTAGTCATGTAACGATAGGGATGCTGCAATGTTCATAACCAGGAGTGGGATTCCACCTGGTCAGACCAATTCTAAAGAACTGGTTGTTACAATTCTGTGCAGTTTGGAGAACCAGTAAATCATGCCACTGGCTGGCCCCACCCCATTCTGCCCTACCCTGCTCACTCACCCCTTACCTGGCATGCGTGACATCAAACTTGCCTGCATTTGGTAAGTTGCTATTTTTCCTTTTTTTTCCCCCAACCATCAGCTGTTCTGCTGTGTCAGGAGATTTATATTAGTTAGAAAGCAGGAAATTGTTGGATTTCTTGCTTTCTAGCTAATCTAAAAGCAGGGCTGAACCTTCCTTGGGACTGAAGCTTCTATTTTTCAGTGCAGACTCAGGTAGCAGACTGCAGAAAGGTAGATCTCTGAGTGAATCTGTGATTCTGTGATCAATTCAATCTGCCTGCCTGCTTTGCCTGCTTTTGGGTAAAAGTTGCTCTATTTTTTATTTAAAAAATCAATATTTACATAAATATTTATAATATTTACATACAAGCCATGCCCAGCCAGTCACATGACACCAAGCCACACCCACAAATTAGCCCATGCTCACAGAACCGGTTGTTAAGAAATTTGAATCCCACCCCTGGTCATAACTGTGAAACATGATCAAAAGTCATTTTTTGCAACGACATTGTCACTGAACTATCGTTAACTGAACAGTTGTAACTACCTATATAAGTTCTGCTTCATATTGCGCTGCTTAAATGTCATTTTTCACTTGTGGAATGATAGAATGATCGCCATCAAACTGGCAAAGAAGATAAGCAGAAACTGCCTGCCTGCACATGAAAGAGGCACCCATGTTTATATCACGCAAGATGCCTTCTCTTTGAGACCGTTCTCCATATTACAAAATTTGTTTCAGATTGTACCATTATCCAGCTGGTGTGAATACATGAATGCTCAGATTTATAAGTCATTTATAAACAATTAGTGCAGATTAAACTTCATTAGAAACTATCCCGAGGAATTAAAATTAATTGAACCCGACTTGCAAAGGGAGGGAAGTCCTGTGACTGTCTACAAATCTGGAGTAAACAATGAAGGGACCTCGGATGGCTTGTTTAACTCCTGGAAACTGATAGAGAGATCGTTCCCGACTTACAGCTGTTCATTTAGTGACTATTCAAAGTTGCAACAGCACTGAAAAAGTGACTTATGATGATTTTTCACACTTATGACTACTGTAGCATCCTCTTGGTCATGTGGTCAAAATTGCTTAGCCACTGGTTCATATTTATGACTGTTGCTGTGTCCCGGGTTCATGTGCTCCCCTTTTGTGACCTTCTGAGGAGCAAAGTCAGTGGGGAATCCAGATTCACTAAGCAACCAGGTTACTAACTTATCAACCACAGTCATCTTCTTTTAATAACCCCATAATCCCTTACGGGGTGGAGAATCAGGGCAACTGAATGGAGCTGAGTGTTTAATGACCGGATACCCTTCCTGTTGCCAATGAGGAGTTTTGTTCAGCAGCTATATTCTCACTGTGCCCAGAGAGAGAAATATCTGCCTGTACCCAGAATTGAACTCACAGCTTCCAGATTGTGAGGTAAGAGCTACACCTCTAGGCCACCGCATCATTCAACTTATCTACCACAGTAATTCACTTAAAAGACATGGCAAGAAAAGTCATAAAATTAAAGTCACTTAACAAATGCCTCGCTTAACAACAGAAATGTTGGGCTCAATTGTGGTCATTAAGTCTACCTGTATTACAAATATTCCTTACAGATACAGAGAGGTTGATATTTCTTTTTACATACAAAATACGAAAGGCACATTATGGATTTCGCAGGTAAAATGAGGGGAGAGCATCTTTTTTTTCCCCAGCTGTGACAAACCCTAGAATAGCTTTTAACTGGAATTGAATATTTGTTTTCATCCCAAGTAAGAGATTAATTCACTTAAATGGAAAGTAATTGCTTACCTGGCATTTAGGTGGGAGCAGAAAACCTGAATTGACTATCATTCTGGGAAATTTACTGGTGACGTCTTCTTGCCAGGAAAGGCTGGTGTGCCAATTTCTATGCTATTTGTATTCCGAGAACGAAAACATCCCTAAAATTACATGAGAATTTCAAGCATTAAAAAAGCCATGGAGAACAGTACATGGTCTATTAGAGAGAAGTTCCCACGTCTAGAATACTTCATCCACACCATAAAAAAGATGTTGAGACTCCAGAAAAAGTACAGAGAAGAGCAACCAAGTTGATGAGGGGACTGGAGACGAAAACATAGGAATAAGGGTTACAGGAACTGCGCCTGGCTAGTCTAGTGAAGAGAAGGACCAGGGGAGACAGGATAGCAATCTTCCAATATTTGAGGGGCTGCCACAGAGAGGAAGAAGGGGGTCAAGCTATTTTCTAAAGCACCTGAAGGCCAAACAAGGAATAATGGATGGAAACTGAACAAGGAAGAGATTCAACCTAGTCATTCATCTATAACTTTCAGTGTTTCTAAACTTCAGGCAAAAATGGTCCCTTTGTTTCCATTTTGAGGATTGTGCAAGCCTTCTCTGTGTCCAAGGTCATCTTTTGTTCTTCATGAAAGGGATATTCCTTAAATGTATTAGAATTTTTGTCACACATAGGGTTGAAATAGAGTCTATTCTTCCTGGCTTCAGTCTAATTAATTTGAAGAGAAACCCCCCATCTGTATCAGATTCTATTGTTTTAAAATAATTCTTCCACAAAAGGTTTAAATGCTTCCTTTCTCTGAAACTTTCAAGGGGTAATTAATATCTTTTCTTTTAAAAATAATAATAATTATCTCTATCTTAGTTATCCCTTCCAGCTCATGAATTCTTTGTACAATTTTGTCTTCTGTATAAATTTTTTGTAAATCTTATTATGACATGTTTTGGCTCTTAGTTAGGGAGGGGAAACTCCTCCTTGACACATTTATATTCATTTGTTGGAAGAAATTTCCCTGGTTCATTCCCAGCTAGGACATACCAGAGATGCTGAGAAAAAAATGGATGCAAAAACCAGCTGCCCAAAAGTGGAATTCTTTTAATGTAGGAAGGCAAGAAGCAAAAAGTGACACCGCTCAAGCATTCCTGGTTTGCAAGCAGCTTGGAAGTGTGAATCTGAGCTTTTTATGCTTAATTCCCCTTTGAAGTCCTGCAACTTGATGGGTTTTTATGTGTTTCTGATTGCCCTGGATTTTGTCTTCCTGTTTTACTGGGTTAATCATGGTCCCGGGTCTTTTGTTTTTCCGATCCTTGGCATTTAATCCTGTCAGGGGCAGGAAAAAGGGAATTTTGGTTTACCTTGGAGAGTTTACTTTTAGCCTGATTCCCCTTATCTTAGTGGCTCTACTTAAGTGGTCAGCTTTATTACATTTGTAACAGCCGTTAGCAGGGCTGCTCTGAGTTTTCCTTTCAGTTGATGCTTCTTGGTTTTCTTAAAAGGGGAAAGGCTGGCTTGAGTCTCTTGGCATTGTTTTCTTAGGTTCATGGCACTGTCCTTTTGGGGTATACTTCCCACACATTGCAGCAAGCTAGCTGATCTAGGGTAATCTCCTCTGGATTCCTTTGATCAAAAGGAAAAAGCAACAACAGATCACAAGTTCTGCCCCTTTTACACACCATCTCAACACCCACACAAAAGGTGGAGCTCATCATGCAACACTGCTTTTGTTGTTTGTGTTTGCCATCTACCATGTCCTGTCTTGGCAAGGAACATATTCAGTTTCTTCTTTTTAATTTTCGGTCACTGTAGGAAAAAATAGAGTGAGGCTTGTCGAGATTGAGATAGGAAAGAATTTAATTATGTCTCCTGTAAAGATTCTCTGTTTGTTTGATGGAACACATTTTTACAATCTTTGTGATTATCGGTTCCACCACCATCCTGCCAGATTATTCCCTTTTTAATTGTTGTTTTTATTCTACATCTCTCACGTTATGACAACTACTCCTGTCAAATCACTTCCCTTCAAATTGGTTTTGCAAAACAGGAAAAAAAAATTCCTAATTATCTCACACCTTCCCCTAAGTGGCAAATAGACACTTGTGGGAGAAAGATGTTCATTATTTCGCTCCCTCAAATGGTTTCTGAATTATTATCTTCAGGATGGGGTGAAGTCTATTCCAAAACACATCTGTACAACTGTCATGCCCCTGATGGAGACTGAATCTGAGGGAGAGGAGAAACAATCGACAGGGAGTGGAAGTGTGGCTTTGGAGGTTGTGGAAGAGGCTGGGGAAGGGCAGAGGCTGACTGGCCAGTCAGAGGAGGACCCAGGCCCATCCCCTCTCCACCCTAGGGCACGCAGGGAGGAGAGGATAAGGGTAAGATGTGATCTACTCAGGAGGAGAGGGCCTTGATCCTCTTCATGGGCTGCAGCTGTGACAACTGGATAATAGGACGGACATGCATACTGGCAAGTGCTGGAAACAAAGCGTGGAAATATCTCTAGTTTATTGTACCTCTCTGAGTTTGGCGTCCTTCCTAGTGGGTGTTCTGCTATCTGTCGACGTCTTCCAGCCCTTATCTTGCCTGGTTTGTGTTGTTTTTTGTTCTTGTAACTGCTTGTGTGGGAGTTTTTTGTCTCCAGTGAAGGATATTTGGAGCTTGGCAGCAAAGTGAAGAAATAAAAAGGGCTTCACCTGTTTTTTGTGACTGTTTATTTTGTATCCCGCCCTGGGTCATCACAACAACATTTTGAAAACAAACGATAAGAAGGATTAAATAATTGGCACTCTCTGACTTCCTGGCAGACATTTCATGACCAAAGTAGGTAACATCATCAGTGCTAGAAGGGAGCGGGGCTAAAACTCAGTTTATATTCCAGTGGTTTGCACTATTAGTATTGGTGGAAATGAACTTAGAGGTGCCTTGGTTGGGCTGTTTACTGTTAGCTTATTTGTCAGTTCTTTAATTGGGGTGTTGTTGACTTGATTGTTGGTCTGTTGTTAATCTTGGTGTTAATCTGTGCCCATCTGGGGGCTTGTTGGTCAACAGGCCAACTATCAAGAAGTGAACAATACCCCAACCAGGAACTGCCAAATTATCCTGTCCTGAAAATAAACTGGGTAATTGGTCTTTTCTTTGCAAATAAAAGAGGGCACGAACAGATCTCAGATTCTCAAACTTTCCTTTGCCAAATATAAGGTAAACAAGAGCCTCTTTTTAGCAGCAAAGGAACCAACATATAAGAAGCAATTATCAAAAACAACAACAGCAGCAAAAAAAAGCCACCTGAGTTGAGCCTGCTCCATTAGCATGGTAGCAGTCCTTAGTCAAGTTGGGTTGGACTTGGCTTAATCCTATGCTTGGCTTGATTCGCTTCATTTTCTGATTACATGAAGGCTTAATAGCACTTTATACAAAGAGTATTTAGGGACTGGTGGATAAAACATATGAAAGTTTCAGGAATTGGGTGTGTCTAGTTTCATGCAAAGAAGGACTAGGGGTGACAGGTAGTGGTGTTCCGATATCTCAGGGGTTACCCCAAAGAAAAAGAAGTCAAGCTATACTCCAAAGCACCTGAAGGGAGGACAAGAAGCAACAGATGGAAACTAACCAAGAAGAGAAGCAACCTAGAACTAAGGAAAAACTTCCTGACAGCAAGAACAATCAATCGGTGGAAGAACTTGCCTCCAGAAATTGTAAACACTCCAACACTGGAAGTTTTTAAGAAGAGTTTGGATAACCATTTGTCTGAAATGGTATAAGGACTCCTGCTTGAACAGGGGGTTGGACGAGAAGACATCCAAGGTTCCTTTCAGCTCTATTCCGATTGATTGATTGATTGATTGATTGATTGATTGATTGATTACATATGAGAGAGAGAGAGAGAGAGATGGGTGGGTGGGTACATGGTTGGATGGATGGATGGATGGATGGGTGGATGGATAGATGATAGATAAATAATAGATAGATAATAGATAGAAGATGGATAATAGATGGTAGATAGATGGTAGATAGATGGTAGATAGATAGATAGATAGATAGATAGATAGATAGATAGATAGATAG
>BLBF01000022.1:13334672-13365562 GCA_015471245.1 Laticauda colubrina | reverse complement strand
GATGGATGGATGGATGGATGGATGGATGGATGGATGGATGGATGGATGGATAGATGGATAGATGGATAGATGGATAGATAGATAGATGAGAGAGACAGAGACAGAGAGGGAGAGAGATAAATAGATAAATGATAGATAATTGATAGAGAGAGATATAATAGAGGGTTAGAGAGAGAGCGTTGTAAGTAGATTGATAATGGACAGACAGATATGCGTGGGTGTAGGTGTCGGTGAGAAAGAGGGAGGGGGAGGGGAGGGAGGGAGGGGGAGGGGAGGGAGGGAGGGAGGGAGAGAGATAGAGACAAAGACAGAGATTAAAAGAAGTTTAAATCAATGAAGGTTGAGATAACAATTCTCCAAAACTGAACCAGTGGATTGACCTTGGAGATTGTGAATTCTGGTCATACCTTGGTATGAAGCCAGTATTGACTTTGACACAATCTTTGGGCAAAGCAAGGGGAAACCACTTCCCAAAAATGTCCTTAAAAACTGCAGGGACATTCAAGAGACACCTGACACCAAATAATTGAAAGATTATCTATTGCTCTTCGTCCTCAATTTATAGGCTACAAGAAGGGAAATCACCCTCTTAACTTTCTTCCGAGAAAACTTGAATTTATTTATAAGAATGAGAATGGATTAAACAACGGCATCTGAATTCCCCAATTTAATTTCAGCCAGGAACTCTGGAGAAGGATTTGTGTGCAAGCCACTACAGAAAGATATCAGGGTTCATAATTTTAGTATACCTTTTGAGATGAAATGGAGAACTTGGCAAGTGATTCCCATAAATCTAGATGTAACTTCTACTTTTAGAATTGTGTATCATAGAAGATATTACTTTAGCTCCAAATTTAATGGCCAGTGGGACAAAATTGCTGCCTTTATGTTACCTTGCTCCACTTCTTAGGATATGATATATCTCTACTGGGACTCCAAGAAAAAACACTAAAAATAATGTTCTCTGCGTATGTTATACTTCTGACAGTATTGTTAATTATTTACAAATGGCTGAGATGAGTCCTGTACATAAGACGTGGTGTTGAGTAGATATCTTCAAAATTATATTGCCAAAAAAGACAGCATAACTCAGGGGTCTCCAAACTTGGCAACTTTAGGCAGGAGTGGGATTCAAATTTTTAAAAACCAGTTCTGTGGGTGTGGCTTAGGTGGTAGGCATGGCTTGGTGGTCATGTGACTGGGTGCACATAGCTTGGTGGTCATGTTATTGGCTGGGTGTGGCCAACTCAACATCACTCACATTGAGGCACTCATCTCCTTGCCTGGCCTCTCATGACTGTGGGGATGCTGCAACAGTCATAAGTGTGAAAAATGGTCATAAGTCACTTTCAGTGCCATTGTAAGTTTGAATGGTCACCCCACACAAGCAAAGTACCAGCAAAGGAGGGGAAAAACACTCCAGAGACATTCCTGAGACAGGAAGTCTAGTCCTGCCAAGAATGTAATCTGGGTTAATGGAGAGGCAGTTTCTATAAGCAACACCAGAATGTTTCCTTCCTGCCTTCCTTACAGGATTAGGCCAGTAATTTCTTCTAACAACCAGTTCTCTGAACTGCTTAGAATGTTAACAACCAGTTCTAGCAAATAGGTGCAAATTGGTAGAATCCCATCCCTGACTTTAGGACTTGTGGACTTCAGCTAATTCCTCAGCCAGCCACGCTGTCTGAGGAATTCTGGGAGTTGAAGTCCACAAGTCTTAAAGTTGCCATGTTTGGAGACCTCCCTAGTGTAACCTGATTGAGAAAAGAAAAAGCTATGGGGTTTGTCTCCAGGATCTCAAGGTCTTGTTTCCTTTTCTTTGTTGTAGGTGATGGAAAAATGGGACACTCAAGGCAGTCCACAGACAAGTGTATCTGCTCCAGCTGCACCACAGAATATTCCCTTCCCACCAGCCCTTCACAGAAGCTCTTTTCCCGATTCAACAGAGGCCTTTGACCCGAGAAAGCCTGACCCATACGAGCTATATGAGAAGTCACGAGCTATTTATGAAAGTAGGCGTAAGTGGAAGCCATGGTCCACCTCTGCAGAAGCCTTGGCCAATATGTCTGTGGTGATTCTCAATCGTGCAGGTCATAGTTGTCCCAAAGGTGCTTTTTCAAAAGGCGACTGGACTTGGTTTCTCCTTAGACATTCTGCTTCCCAACCCAAGGAGTTTCTTGTCAGTCTCTATCAGAACTGAAGAAGCTTCTTGTATGAGAAGTGAAGCCTCTTCAAGAAGAAGCAAAGTCTAGTTGGCTTTTGAAAAAGCATCTTAGGGACACTCAAATTGGCCCAATGGAATTGAACGTTGTAACTAATTGTAAACCAGCGATTGCTTTTATTTGTTATGGAGACCAGAAGGAGAAAAAGAAAAGCTTAATGCACTTGTCTTAAATTTGCTGAAGGCATCCCAATAATTAACTTTGGTAGGAACAGATGGGGAACGATACTGTTAAAAATTCTGTATATAGTCCTTACAGTGCACTGTCCACATGTACTTTTCTGCTTAACTGCCAGAAGGAAGCAGGAAACTTTATATACAGAGAAAAGACATAGCACATACCACAAATGCAGCTACAAACTTATAAACACTGCCACCTGCTGGTTGGCTGTAGTTGTTGCACAAAATACATGAACATTGTATTCCAATCATGCTCCAATCATGTCTGGTGATGTTCATTGTGTTTGTGTAAATTGGCACTTTGTGGAGAAATGCTTGCTTTGAGTCCCCTTTCAGCATTTAAATCAAATCAGTCTTCATTATGGTCATAGACCATCATAGACCACTGAATGTCGGGATGGTTTCACAATGCAGTTTGCCTTTGCTTGATGTATACAGAATGCTTTTGCATTTTTTGCAATGTTTGCAGTTGAAAATGATGCCATTGCTTTAGATTAAGATTAATGTGTTCCCAACTAGTCTGTTATATATACAGGTTCGTAGAGGTATATATTGGAGGCTAAACCATATGACGAATGGTTGTAGGAACTGGGAGCATCTAGTCTAATGAAGAGAAGGACTAGGAGCGACATAAAAGCATTCTTCCAATACAGATAGTCCTCGACTTACGACCACAATGGAGTCCAACTTTTCCACTGATAACTGAGACAGCTGTTAAATGGAGTTTGCCCCATTCTATGACTTTTCTTGGCACCATTGTTAAGTGAATCACTGCCTTTAAGTTAGTAACAACTAGTTCATTAAGTGAATCCGGCTTCCCCATTGACTTTGCTTATCAGAAGGTCACAAAAGGGGATCACATGACCTCCTGGGGCACTGCGACCATCATAAATACTTTGAGTCAGTTTCCAAGTGTGTGAATTTGGATCACGTGACCCTGGGGAATGCTGGAACAGTTGTAAGTATGAAAAATGGTCACAAGTCACTTTTTTCAGCGCCATTGTACCTTTGAACAAACACTCCATGAATGGTTGTAAGTCAAGGAGTATCGGTACTTGAGGGGCTGTCACAGAGAGGAGGGCGTCAACTTATTCTTCAAAGCACCTGAGGACAGGACACAAAGCAACAACTGAGTCACTATTTGTTCAGCACTAGACAACTTGTGCCCCATTGGGTCATCATTTCAGAGCTATTTCCTTACCTAAATTGAAAAACAGGGTGGGTAGATAAGCAGTGGAAGTAGCTTCCAACTTACTGTTAGCTTCTCAACCGTTGGTCTGACCCAAATCTGGTTCCAAGAGAGCAAACATGAGGGAAAGGGACAACCTTTTAATTTTTCATTTATGAATCCCATTCCTTCACAGATAAAAGGCTGCTTCTAACTAATTAGCTCCGATAAGGAAGAGCCTTCCCAAGTTTTTGCAAGGCTGCCAAGAACAACAGATAAAGTTCCTAAACAATAAATCAAAGAGTCTCCAAAAACCAACTCAGATATTCCTAATGTCCACCAGGCTCGAGTATCAAACTTCTTTGCCTTCTGCAAAGAACTCCAGTTTTTCAACTGGCTTTTATCTCTTAAGGGAGCGGCCATTACCTTGCAGCCTTACTCCCAGGTTGCCCATGCTGCTGCAGCTGCTCTTTCCTTCGAGCAGCCCTGTGCGCACGTGTGCTGGGCATGGGCTTCTTGGGAGCCTCTTCATCATTGCTTCCAGCTTCCACCATCTCCAAAGGCAGCACTCCACTCCCTGATAGTCCTGGCCCCTCCCTGCATCACATCAGGCCCATCATCTGAGTCCTTGTTCTCCGAGACCTCAGCCATCCACACCTGCTGCCAGCGAACCGCAACAACCATTCCAATGTTCGCGGGAAGCTGTCCTCAAACATTGGACACGATGATCACATGGCTGGGGCTGACTGGCGATATGGCAGCCCCGAAGCAGCCCCAGCTTTGCCAAATTTTAATCCCACACAGGTCGTGAATCCTAGATTTTGGACCCATTCTGTAAACTAACCCATCTAGGGCAGGTTGGTTCAAAACAGATTGCTCTGTGATGTACTGTTTTGCCCAATGGAGGGTTACAACCAGGGTTGTCGAACCCTATACATTTACAGCAACATAGCCGACTTCCATTTAGAATTTTTGTGTCATTCCAGGATCACAGTGTGTTGTTTCATGCTTTCCTCTGTGTTTAGTATTTGAGTCATTTTACTCCTGTACAATGCTTTTAACAACAATGTTTTCTCATTTCTGTGCTTCTGGGTGATCCAGTCAGCTATTTGCAGGAATTCAAATCTTTCCACGTCTCTTACGCTTCCAGCTCCTTAGAAGTTATTTCAAGGAGAAAAGTGTATCAGTGGCTTTTCAACCAATGGGATAGATGAAAGAATAAGAGAGACAGAGAGAGAGAGAGAGAGAGGGTGAGAGAGAGAGAGAGAGAGGCAGACAGACAGAGACAGAGAGACAGAAATTAAACCAGATAAATAGACACAGCATTCACAATATTGTAATGAAGAGGGGGTATAAATATTGTTTTATCTTCTTTTGTGAGGGAATTTCTGTTCCTGTAGGAGTACTCAGCAGTTAAGTAAGAATTTCTGCTCCTTGTTTTCTGTATTTTGAGATCGACAGAAGCAAAAAAAACCCCAATGTCTTCAATCCTTTTGAATAAGTGGGGATTAGTAAAGGTGACCTAGAAGCATCCAACTGATTGATTTTGAGTTCTAAGTATCGACTTTCCTAATGAGGCAGAGTAAGGTATTTGTTTGTCAAGTGGGATATATCCCTTGCAACAGTGAGGATGTTGTGGCTGGTGTTATTTGCACAGAACATAAAATAATAGGATTGGAAGGGAATTTGGAGGTCTTTTAGTCCAACCCCCACTGCTGATTTTACCAGAACCATCTAATTTGACCCAGAAATTGTACATAAAGCATAAAGTGGTCAGAAATCCTTCACATTCTAACACATTCTTCTGTTAATATCTCTACACAGAGTATAAGATATATAAACCCAGGTGATACTCTGATAATTAATTGATTGCATATGCAACCAAACAGAAAAGAGCACAGCTAATACCCCTTTTAGAGAAAAAATTCAGATAAAAGAGAATGTGAAGACACTAAGCATCCTAGCTAAAGCCCATGTCACACTGGCCAACGGATGCAAAAAGGACACAGCGGACGAGCAAAATGTTCCATCCGTTGTTATCCGCTCTTAAAAGGGGCAAAAATTTGCATAACTGGAGCTGATAACACGGACGCGGGGAGGACGTAGGGCAGATGGAAAGCGGATGCGGAACGGAAGCCTAGCGGATGGAAGCGGATGGGAGCGGATGGTGTAACCGCAGGGCTTCCGGGGGGCCTCAGCGAAGTGGACGCGGAACGGATACAGCGGATGCAGAATGGACGCCGAACAGATGAAGCGGATGCACAGCGGATGCACAGCGGATAAAGCGGATGCACAGCGGAAGCCTAGTGGATGCACAGCGGAAGCGGAACGGATGCCAAGCATTAATTGCGCATGCGGGGGGGAAGCATTGCGTAAGCCCCCCGGATATAAAGGGAAGCAGCTCGCACATGCCCAGCATTCCGAGGAAAGACCTGCTGCTGGACACTTCGAGTTCCTTGCCTGCCCTGCCAGCCTGCCTTCCAGCCAGCCTTGGTGCCTGCCTACCTGCCTGCCTTCCTGCCAGGCTTCCTGCCAGCCTTCCTGCCAGCCTTGGTGCCTGCCAGCCTCCCTGCCAGCCAGCAACTCCACAACCATGGGGAGGAAGCGAAAGCCTCAGCAACCTGCCGCCACCCCTGGCAAGAGGGACAGGGCCAACCTCCCGCCCCCTGCCCCTGACTCTGCTTCTGCTGGGGCTTCTGCTGAAGCTGCTCCTGGCAGTGGTGCTTCTGCTGGTGCTGGGGCTTCTGCTGGTGCTTACTCTGTTGAAGCTGCTCCTGGTCCTGCTGGTCCTGCTCGACCTGCTCGTGCTCCTGGACTTGCTCGTCCTGCTCGTGCTCCTGGTCTTGCTCGTCCTGCTGGTCCTGCTCATGCTCCTGGTCCTGCTCGTGCTCCTGGACTTGCTGGCCCTACTGGTGCTTACTCTACTGCTGCTGATCCTGGTCCTGCTGGTCCTGCTGCTGCTGCTGATCCTGCTGCCGCTGCTGCTGCTGCTGATGATGATGATCCTGATGATGATGATGATGATGATGATGATGATGATGATGATTCTGCTGGTGCTGCTGCTGCTGGTGGTGGTGTGGAGGAGCAGCCCCTACTACCTGGGAGCCCCTCTGATGAGGGCCCATCTGGTCAAGCCAAAGGGAGGAAGAGGCATATGCGACAACGGGAGAGGAGGCAATACTATATTGAGGAGGCGCACGAGGATGAGGTGCTGGAGTGGCTGAGAGAGAACAACTATCTGTGGCGGAAGGGACACCAGCTGTACAGGGACACCAAAAGGAAGCAGGCTGCTTGGAGAGAGAGGGCAGAGAGTATGGGTAACACTTCGGAGATGCTCCTCGGCTGGTGGAAGCACATGCACACCTGGTACGGGAAGCTGCACCTCAAGAAATCTGGCCAGGCCACTGTGAAGCTGACAGACAGAGAGACCTACGTCATGGCCAGGTGCAGCTTCCTGGAGGGTGAGGTCAGCCACCGAGGAGCACCAGCAGCCCCTCTCATGACCCTCTCTCTCCGGCAGCCTGCTGAGAGCCAATCCTCTGCCGGCCGAGAGTCAGTCCCTGTCTCCAGGCAGGTTTCTGTAGAGTGTGCCACGGCGGAGAACCCGCGGACAGGTGTGGTAAGCGTAGTGGAGTGTGTAGAGGACTCCCTGGTGCGGTGGGAGAAAGGAGACATCGAGTCCACCACAGTCCTAGCCGCATCCACCACCCCCAGCTCCGCCTCCGCAGAAAGGCAGAGAGCCAGACAGCTGGAGGGGCAGAGCCACACTGTCCTGCTGGAGATCAGGGACACCATCCACACCAGCATAGATCTCTTCTCTCAGCTGATCCACACCGACTCCTCATCCTCCAACCGCAAGCCCTTCCTCACCTATGTCAACCAGACCCTCAAGGAAATGGCGGATCCACAGTACCAGCTGGTGAAGGACCGGATCACCAAGCTGCTTCACAACCCTCCAGACCCAGAGGAACCTGCTACCACCCAGTCCAGGTCTGCTCCTCCACCCCAGGTGATGTCCCTCCCATTCCAAGGCTTCCCACAGGCCCTCACCTATCAGGGCTACGGCTACCAGGAGGTTCAGCAGCACAGGCAGCAGCCCTTCCCAGTCCAGGCACAGAGTCATCGGGCGACACTGTTGCCACCTGTTTCACTGATGCCACCGATGCCACCCACGACAATGATGCCACCAATGACAGCGATGCCACCCACACCAATGATGCCACCTACGACAGCGATGCCACCCACGCCAATGATGCCACCCACGCCAGTCCTCACCCAGCTGCAGACCAGACAGCCCCACTACACTACTCCTTCCTCCACCCCACAGCCAAGCCCGGCCTCAGTACATCTGTCATCAGTACTGGGTCTAACACCCCATGGCATGGAGGAAGGACCTCTCAGCATCACGGGGCTGAGCCAGCTGTCCGAGAGCTTTCTCAACACACCGTCCCCTGTTGTCCTCTCGAGGCCAGGCACTCCAGCACCACCCACCACCCCAGTACCTGGACCCTTCACCCCTGAGACTGGGCACACCTCCAAGTGACCAAGAAGAGTGCCAGAGACCGGGTAGCTGGCTACCTGTGGACTTTATTTGGACACTTGACTTGGGTCATTTTTTTTTTACAGCTTGTTGTTCAATAAAGTTTATCTTTGATTCACACACTTGCTTCATTTGTTTTTTTTTAAAAAGTCTTGGTGGAAACTTTTACAGTTGGCTTAAGCCTTTGCATGCTTGTGGGATGGGTTAAGATAGCAGTGGGGAGGGCAGGGATACCTGTGGAATGGGAAGGGATACCTTTGGAATGGCTAATAGCTGTGGGATAGATAAACCTCCAGTGCAAGCATAGTGGGACTGTATGGTCTACCCTCCCAGGTGCCACACCTAGGGCCCTTTTTTATCAATTACAATATAAGCATTGATCCATACATTTGAACACAAACACAACTCTTTATTAAATGCCCTGTTCATTGTAGGCCCACCCAACATACATGGCCCAATCTCATCCGTGTGATGAGACAGACTGAAGGAAGCATCCATTAAGCATCTACCATCCTGTCTTGCCACTCCACCGCTCCAGCTGGGGAGTTGCACCAGTGTTTCAGGAGGTTGCGCTGCTTCTTCCCTTCCCGTGAGGCTCTGTTGTGGCCTTGCACATTCTGAGTGTCGATCAGGTTTCGCCCTTGCCTCCATTCCCCAGGCTCCATGTCCCCATTGCCTTGTTGACGGTCCACGAGCCTGTTCTGCAAGACTGGGTAGCGGGTGCGCATGAGATTGTGCAGGATGCAGCAAGCTTCCACGATCCTCCTCACGGTCTGTGGGCGATGCTGCATGGTGGTGAGAAGTACCTGGAACCTATTGGCCAGGATGCCAAAGGCATTCTCCACCACCCGCCTTGCCCCGGACAGCCTGTAGTTGAAGATCCTCTCTTCACGGGTCAGGAGTCTGGAAGTGTATGGCTTCATGAGGTAGGTTGTGAGGGAGAAGGCGTCATCCCCCACGATGAAGTAGGGCACATCTTGCGTGTCGTTGGGCAAGGGGTCTGGATCTGGGAAGTCCACGATGAGGTTGCCTTCCAGCCCCTCCTTGAGGTGGCTGGCGTTGTATACCTGGGCATCTGAAGATGAGCCGTAGCCTGAAGCATCGATGTACATGAATTTGTAGTCAGCATCGACCATGGCAAAGAGGACGATGCTGAAGAAGCCTTTGTAGTTGTGATAAGTGGACCCTGACTTGGCTGGAGCTTTGCAGCCCACGTGCTTGCCATCTATGGCTCCAACGGTGTGTGGGAAGTTCCACCTCTGATACCACTGCTCTGCAACTTTCTTCCATCCTTCTTCAGTGGTAGGGCACTGGAGGAGCTTCTCCATGTATTCTTCGATGATGGCCTGCACCACTTCTCTGACCACAATGCTGATGGTGTTGTGTGGCACCCTCCAGCCGTACTGCATGCTTTTGTAGGTGGTCCCTGAGGCCAGGTGGCACAGAGTGAGTGCCACCTTGAGCCCAGCGTCCAGGCTGGGCCGGAAGTTGGTGTTTGCCTTGGTCAACCTGGGTGTCAGGCGCTGCACAACTTTGTCAAACATGGCTGGAGGCATCCTCATGAAGTTCTGGAACGCCCAAGTGTCTTCGTTCCTGAGTTCCACTATCAGTTTGTTGTACAGTCCGTACTCTGCTCTTCTCCCAATCCATTTTTGGACCCAGACGCTTCTTGGCCGCCTCTTTTTCCCGTAGTAGAGTTCACAGAGCCTGTAGATGGCTTCGTACTGTTACAGAAGGATGGTGGCTGCCAAAAGGACTGTGGTCCGATACACGGTGGACATGACTGGATGCTGTGGAAGAGGAAGAGTTAGATGAAGGCTGCAGAGGTCTGCACAGGTGGGCTGCTGGTCTGAAAGTGAGATGCAGGTGAGTTGCTCCCCCTTTTTATCGGCAGTTTAGGCAGTATAGTCCCTTTGCATCCTCTAGGCATCCTCTAGGCATCCTCTAGACATCCTTAATATCCGAGATAGGTCCCCTCTGCGAATGTTTTTTCTGCTTTAAACGTTTTGTTTCCGTGCTGCATCCATTCTGCGTCCGTTCTGCATCTGTTCCGCATCCGTTCCGCTTCCTCCCTGCGTCCAGGCGGATGCGAGTTGCGCGGATGCACAGCGGACGCCAAGCGGATATAGCGGATGCGTAATGGATGCGTAATGGATGCAGAATGGACGAACTGGATACATTTTCCGCACAAAAGTTTTAGGCAGCCCAAAACTTTAGGAGCAGATGAAACGTCAATAAACAGATGCTGGACGGATAGAGAGGAAGCCAAACGGAGGCAGCGAGTACATCGCGTTTTTGAACGGATGGCAAGGTTTTTTGTCCGTTTTACATCCTCTTTGCATCAGTTGGTTCAGTGTGACATGGGCTTAAGCTTTATCGATTAATTTTTTATATTTATTATATTTTAATGAATGTAAAGCCCAGATTTATTTTTCCTTGGAGAGAGAAGACTCCTTGCTTGCCATAGGGTAAACTTATGAACTTCTAAAAGTGTAAAACAAAGGACAATGTAATTTTTTTTTCTAAGTTACCTTTCTGATCGACAAGCTCAATGTCTTAGCCCCTGAGCCATCACATCCCTCTTGTATATATTGCATAAATATGAATAAATAAATAAATACAAAATTATGCATATACCCACATAATATTATATTAATTACAAGTTACTGGACATACATAATGTCAGATCATTCTTGATCCAAAGCCTTATTAAAGATTGCAGCCTCGCACAGCTTCTTTTAAATCGATTGTCAGTTCTTTCCTTTTTAATCTCCTTGAAGCTTGCCGGGTTTCGCATGCAAGATTTAATTGCCCCAAGCTTAGGGCCTATCCTCCTAATTGCATTGCTGTCTATCTAATTGAGGATTATTTCATTTATTTATTTATTTTTAATAAAGACACAGTCGGGGAAAAGAGTTGGGACCAGTGAATTGATTTCATAACCATCCCAGATTTTGTAATAAAAATATTGGTATTTTTAGTTCGTATAAAATTTAGGATCAGGAATCTCTGCCCAAATCATAAATTGTTTAGGGACATCGTTTCAAGCTTTTAAAATATGCTCCGTGTCTTGGAGAGCATCAGTAGGATGGATAATCATTTCTTTGTAGGAAAAGTCAAATTTATTTTCTTAACAAAAATGGAAGCTATCACCAGGCAACAAACAGCAATTTTTAGAAGTAATAATGGCCCCAAAGGAGAAGGAGTATTTATGTATGTTCACCACTTGAGTTACTTTTAAAGTCATAAAGTCGTAATCGATCAATCAATTAAGTAAGTAAATGCTCCAACACTGGAAGTTTTTAAGAAGAGATTGGATAGCCATTTGTCTGAAATGTTATAAGGTTCCCAGGCTAAGCAGTGGGTTGGACTAGAAGACCTTCGGGATCCCTTCCAACTCTGTTATTCTATTCTATGCTATACTATATTATTCCATTCCATTGTTTCTATTCTACTCGACTTGACTCGACCCTATTCTATTCTATTCTATATTATTCCATTCCATTGTTTCGTTTCTATGCTATACTATGTTATGCTATGCTACGCTACCCTATGCTATTCTATATTATTCCATTCCATTATTTCTATTCTATGCTATGCTACACTATGCTACACTATGTTATTCTATATTATTCCATTCCATTGTTTCTATTCTATGCTATATTATTCTATTCTATCCTATTCTGCATTATATTCTATTCATTAATTGATAAATAAACTGCAAATTAATAAGAAGGGAAGATCCTGGGACAGTTTTCCAAAATGTCCAAATTTGGACCACATGAGTGTGGTCATGCTACAACGGTCATCATTTGTGAAAAACCATCATAATTTTTTTTTTTCCAGTGCCATTGTAACTTTGAACTGCCCCTAAATGAACTTTGCCAGACAAGGGCTACCTGTGCATTTTATCTGCTTTGAAAGGGGGGAAAAAAACCATTTAGAGACTGATAAGTTTTTTTTTCCCCACTCTGCTATTTGATGGGAAAGCATGACAAGTAAAGTCTGTCGATTCCAATGTTTACATGTAAGCACTTAAGCACCAGGTCAGACAATAATACTGTATATTTCAGTGTCTGGAGAAACATACATGTTGTTTTTTTCTCCCTGTTTTCTCGTTCAGAACAAGCACCTCCCAGGACAGGGGTTCGAATGGATACCTCAGGCAAGTATTATTTTGCTTGTCCTTGTGCAATCCAGCCTTTCTAATTTTGTGATGTGCCTTGTTAAATTGAATTGAACTGAATTGAAATCTTTATTGTCATTGTACACATATACACAATATACACATACAATGAAATTCACATAACACCCAGAGACCAGACCCAACACACACATGACAATCCCCTAATACCCCTCCACTTGCTAAAATTCCCCACCCCTAAAAATACACACAACAGATCAAGTAATACTGTCCAACAGCTCACTGATGGTGGCCATTAAGTTCATTGTTAAGTGCAATTATAGCTCTGGGATAAAAACTATTCAGAAAATGTGGGATTTAAGTTTTAATTGTTCTGTATCTTCTGCCAGAAGGCAACAGTTCACAAAGATTGTGAGCAGGATGGGAAGAGTCTCTGAGAATGTTGTTCAACTTTCTCAAACAGCGAGATGCGAAGATGTCATCTGGGGCTGGTAGCTGGAGCTCAATGATATTCTGGGCAGTTGTCATGTCCCTGGTGGAGACTGACTCTGAGGGAGAGGAGGAACAGCCGACAGGGAGTGGAAGTGTAGCTCCGGAGGTTGTGGAGGAGGCTGGGAAAGGGCAGAGGCAGCTGAGCAGTCAGAGGAGGATCCAGGCCCATCGCCTCTCCATCCTAGGGCACGCAGGGAGGAAAGAATAAGGGAGAGACGTGGTCTACTGGGGAGGAGAGGGCCTTGATCCTTTTCATGGGCTGCAGCTGTGACAACTGAATAAGAGGATGGACATGCGTATGGGCGAACGCTGGAAACAAAGCGTGGAAATATCTCTGGTTTATGGTTCCTTTCTGACTTTGCTGTCCTTCCCAGTGTGTGTTGTCTGTGGATGTCTTCCAGCCCTTATCTTGCCTGGTTTGTGTTGTTTTTTCCCTCCTTCTGGTAACTGCTTGTGTGGGAGGTTTTTGTATTCCATCAAGGATATTTGGAGCTTGGACGCAAAGTGAAGGAATAAAAGGAGCTTCACCGGGGTTTTTTGACTGCGTTTATTTTGTATTCCCAGCCCTGCCAACTCTCACGGTTCTGCTGTGAGTCTCACGATTTTTTGTCATTTCTCACGGTCTCATGACAAGGCTGAATTTAAAACGCTTTTTTTTTTTTCAAATTTGGGGGTTGGCTTATACGTGCATAAATCCAATTCTCACACAAACGACATGACGCCACTTCTCAGATCACGCAATATCAATATTACCATACAGTCATATATACATACAGCACATTTCTTTTTACTCTGGGCGCCTCCATTTTGCTTTTTCTACCACCGGATATAACATGCTCTGATTAGTTAGTCATTCACGTGACCGCTTTCGTGTTTGCGATCGTCACATGCAACTTTGTGTCCAGTTTCTCTGCATTTAGTAAAGTTCCGTAGTAAAATTCATTAAAATATACACATGTCTGATGTTAAAAGAAAAAGAATGGCACCTTGATGGCACCTTGTCTAACATTTTGGCCATGAAGTTGGCTTATCCAGAAGAAATGACACCTTGCTATAAGTTTCGTCCTAGTGATGACCTATTAGAATCATCAAAGAAAGCTGCATCTTCTTACAACAGGGAACACAAATAAAACATTTAAATAAACTGTTAATGACTTTCCTCGATGGAAAAGGGGTTTGTTTAATCTTGATTGGGAAAAAAATAGAATCTCACTATTTTTTATAGAATCTCCAGATTTTTTTTCATGGGTCTCCAGATTTTCCTTTATCAGGGGTTGGCAGGTCTGTATTCCCCCCTGGGTCATCACAGCAGTTTTAATTATTCTCTGTAGAGCTTTTTTTGTCTGCTACAGAGCTGCTCCCATACCATGTAAGAATGCCATATGTCAGGACACTCTCAATGGTGCTGAGGTAGTAGGACAGAAGTAGATGCTGAGATAGCATTCTCAGGAAGTATAGCCTCTTCTGAGCCTTCTTTACAAGCATGTTAGCATTCATGGTCCATGAGAGGAGGTCATCTGAGATATAAGTGCCCAGAAATTTAAAACTACCAACCCTCTCCATTTTCTCTCAGCTCAGAGCCACAGTTGGCCATGAGTAGCCAATGACCAACCGTCCCATGTACCACAGCTTTTGTGTGTTTCAACTTAACTATGCCAGGAATGTCCATTGGTGTAGTAGGGTCTCCTGCTTGGGCTGGGGGTGGGGGTTGGATTAGATGACCTACAAGGTCTTTTCCAACTGTGTTAATCTGTAATCCAGAAACATGAACTGTTCTTTCTCTTTTCTTAAGCTCTCAATGAAGGTTTAACAAATCCTGTGTTCATTTGCCTATGGAAATTCTCTGTCATCCAGATCATGGTTGTCCCAAAGATGCTTTTTTTTTCAGGAGGCCACTGGACTTTCTGGCTTTCCTTTGAGGAGGTTTCGCTTCTCATCCAGAAGCTTCTTCAGCTCTGAAGGACAGCTCTGAAGAAGAGCTGAAGAAGCTTCTTGGATGAGAAGCAAAACCTCTTCAAAGGAAAACCAGAAAGTCCAGTTGCCTCCTGAATAAAGCACTTTTGTTCATTTTTACAACGACAACTGTTATTTAGACTATCATTCTGATTATTAGGTCAGAAAAGGTATAGGGTCTTCTACTTGAGCAGGGGGTTTGACTAGATGACTTACGAGGTCCCTTCCAACTCAGTGTTATTCTATTCTAATTATTACTATTACTATCTATCTGGCCTTTGAAAGCAATGCTGGGAGATGACTATTTCTGATCAATCTTATTTGGGCTCAAACAATAATACAATCTGATTTTTCTACAGAAATAAGGGGCACAAATCACGTGGACCCCGGAACGCTATGACCGTCATTAATATGAATCAATTGCCAAACGTCTTGCCAAGAGTATTATTTATTTATTTAATCCCTTTTCCTAAGAATTGAAGGGCCCTTGGTGCTCTCTGAGCTTGTTGGTTTTCTTGCAGACATTTCAATACCCAAGCAAAATAACATCATTTGTGCACTGATGGTGTTACCTCATTAGGTAATAAAACGTCTGCAAGAAAACCAACAAGCTCAGAGAGCATCAAGGGCAGAGGTGGATATTCAGCAGGTTCTGACCAGTTCTGGAGAACCAGTAGCGGAAATGTTGAGTAGTTCGGAGAACCGGCCAATCCCACCTCTGACTGGTCCCGCCAACCCCATCTTTTCTCCACCTCCCATTGATTCCCAGCTGATTGGCCGGATCTTGTTTTGTTGCCCTGCCCAGGAGAATGGAGCTGGAAAGCAGGTTAGTGGGGTGGGGAGGGAATGGGGATTTTGCAGTATCCTTCCCCTGCCACGCCCAACTAGTTACACCCACGGAATCCGTAGTTAAATATTTTGAATCCCACCACTGGATAAAGGCCCTTCATTTCAACCCTGAGCTATAAATATTCTCCTTTATTTCCTAGGATTTACTGTCCCCGTTGTCTCTTTTTTGAGGATAGATTCATTAAGTATGCAAACCAACTTATCTACCCATCATATTTACCACCATCATATTTACATAGAAAACTGTTTTCATCTATCAATTTTCTTAGCAAATGCCCACAGTCTATCATATTTGTCTTTCTCTAGTGACATGTCCACCAAATATAGAATATGTTTGCCTGATGGTTGACAATGTATTATATTAGTGTTTATTTCTTTATATTTAATTCCAATCCATTGCATTTGACTCCATTTGACTATTTTAATCCACTGCATTTCGAACCTGTTTCCTAGGTTATTACAGGTGTGGGATCCAGGTGCGTCTCATAATAGATATTACAGCCAAAGGTGTAATGTATAAGGAATGTAACTGTCAACAAAATTTAGAGAGGTTTATATTTATATTTTGGCTGTAGCTGTCATTTTTCACTCTAGCTGTGTTTTGCTTAGTTTTAGTGTTAATTTATCAGCAGATTTAAATATTTAGAAGTGTGATAAAAGTCCCAACATTTTCTAAATATAGAATACAATTGTTTTAATGTCAAAGAGCTTTAATGGTGACCTGAAAGTGATTTACTTGCTTTGTTTTATTTATTAAGCAAATTTAGATGGTCAGTTGTCTCACAGAATGTTACTCCGGAAGCATGCAACAATTTATTTAAATAAAATAGAAACATTTCTGTAAAACATCTACTACATCCATGGTAATGTTGCAACTGCCATGATTTGGCAATTGCAAAATCTTAATTCCATGATTTTATCTGTTCATGTTTTTAATCTGCTGTGGGGTGTTGTTGTTGTTTTTTAACAATGGATAATTTTAATGTTTTGAAATATTTTTATGTTATAAGCCGCCAAGAGCTGGATACGAGCTGGCCTACAAATAAATTTCATAAATAAATGAATAACTGCCAGTATCTCAGTATAGCACCATATTTTTTAAATGCAGCATGGAATACCCCATTTACAAAACCTACATAGGCTAACAAGCCCATGTCTATGTGGAATGAGCATTACATGACAAGTTTTACATTGGTGTTTTTTTGAAAATGTTTAGGTTTTCTTAGATTGAACTTCTGCTCTTTTGCTTGTAAATGTTTCCTAAAAAAAAAATCTATAGAAATTGCTCTTGGAATTTTTTTCCCCCATAAAGGCTTACTCCTAAAATGCTGTAGCAGTATTATATATACTGTAAACTCTTACTGATTAAGTCTAAGGCAGAGGAATGTTGTTTGAGCTGATAAAAGTTGGCATTCAACCATTTCTGGAGGACCACAAAGTTTTCAGTCTTGAAACAAATCAATCCCACTGATGCAGGTATCCAAAACCATCGTCTGAAGAATGGCTTGCTAATTTTAAAAAATTGAGGGGGCTCCAAGAAAGTCAATCACATGAATTTTGATATGGACGTATGATAGGAATGTCTGTAGAGATTCTAAATCCTCCAGGTCATCCACAATGCTTTTTTCAAAAGGTAACTGGACTTCCTTTGTTTTTCCTTGAAGACGTTTCATTTCTCATCCATTCTTCTGCCCACAAGTTCTGTCAGAAGTCAGACATGAAGAAGCTTCTTGGATGGGAAGCAAAACATCTGCAAGGAAAAACAAAGCCTCTCAATATTTGAGGGGCTGCCCCAAAGGGGAAAGGGTCAAACCTATTTTCCAAAACAGCAGGAGGCAAGATAAGAAATATTGGATGGAAACTGATCAAGGAGAGAAGCAACCTGGAATTAAGGAGAAACTTCCCAACAGTGAGGACAATTAACCAGTGGAATGGCTTACCACCAGAAGTTGTAGGTGCTTCATCACTGGAGAATTTTAAGAAGAGATGGATTTGTCTGAAATAGTATAGGGTTGGACAAGAAGACCTCCAAGGTCACTTGCAGCTCTATTCTGATTGATTGATTGATTGATTGATTGACTTTTGAAAAAGCACCTTTGGGACATACATAATTGTTTTTCTGGTGTTTATTCTTCCCAGAGTTAAGGACAAATATAAATGCCTTGAAGACTACAATCTTGTAGTCTTGTATTCAACATCAATTGATATTTAAACATCAATCAGAATAGAGCTAGAAGGGACTTTGGAGGTCTTCTAGTCTAATCCGCAGCTCATGCAGGAAACCTTATACCATTTCAGACAGATGGTTGTCCAATCTCTTCTTGAAAGCCTCCAGTGATGGAGCACCCACAATGTCTGGTGGCAAGTTGTTCCACTGGTTAATTGTCCTCACTGTTAGGAACTTTCTCTTTAATTCTAGTTTGCTTTTTTCTTTGATTAATTTCCATCCATTGCTTCTTGTCCTGCCCTCTGGTCATTTGGAAAATAATTTGACCCCCTCTTTTTTGTGGCAGCCTCTCCAATACTGGAACATCGCTATCATGTCCCCCCTTGGTCCTTCTTTCCTTTAAACTAGCCAAACCCAATTCCTGTAATGGATCTCCATATATTTTATTCTCCAGGCCTCTGATCATCTTAGTTGTTCTTCTTTGCACTTTTTCCAAAGACACAACATTTCTTTTCCTTGTAATATGGTGACCCAAACTGGATGCAGTATTCCAGATGTGGCCTTAGTATATGCACTAAGACTGAGCAGCTTCAAAAATTAATTTTAAAAAATCCTTTAGAACCTTGTCACTCTTTCTTTAGAGCAACCATTTATTTATTTTTGGTAAATTTCCATACAAAGCAGAAATCAACTCTCAAATCAATTATTATCTTCACCAGGTTCTGATTACAAGGAGTTAGATGTTCATCTTCGGAGAATGGAATCTGGATTTGGCTTCAGAATTCTTGGAGGAGATGAACCAGGGCAGCCAGTAAGTGGGTTCTTGACAACTTTATACGATTGGTGTCTGTATTGTCAGGAATATATACTTAGACTAGCTTGATATCCATGCTTCACGATGAAACTATGTGATTAGGCTTAGTTTTTGGGGAGGAAAATAAGAGGGGGAAATTCTGTCTCTGCCTACCAGCATCCATCAGTATTCATCTGGCTAGCATCTTGTTGGTGTGTGAGAGAGTTGTGGGCTGTTTGGAAACTATAAGAGTATTTGCTGTGTGAGCAAGAAGGAGACAGCAAGGTGCCTGGGCATGGCTTAGCTCAACTGTTGTATACTAAAGCGGCTTGGTGCTGTGAAACTGAAACTGACACTCCTCTCCTCTGCTTGGGTTTTGCACGTGGAAGAGATTTCTTTTCAGGTGAGAGGGACAGTAGAACTCCTTCGCATCAGAGCGTGTTAATAATAAGAATATAGGAAATATTAATGCTCTGATGGTTATTTTGAAAAATCCTTTCTTAGTGAGCCTCTAGAAGCCAAGAGGAACATATGTGCCAAATTTCAAGTTTGTAGATTTTACGGTTCTGGAGATTTTGTGATGTTGCGTGAGGGGTATTTCGCTTTTATATATATAGATTATGGCAGTAGCAAAGTGGCATCTTTTTTAACTTGTTCACATATTGAAAAAAGCAAGCCTTTTGAGGGATCACCATCTCCATCTACAAGCTGTCATTGCAAATCAGTCTGTACGATGTTACCGAGAGTGTATTGTCCGTCTTTTTACACAGCTCGGTTTTTTTCTTCTTCTTGGCATCGTTGAAAAGATTCTGATTTACAAGCTCTTGCAAATTGTCTTCAGGTAGTATAAAGCCTGGGTTTGGCAACCAAACAGTACGATTGCACTTCAACATTTTCAGAGAAAATGAACATTGTGCATTACTACACGGCTCTGAAAAAAAATGATTGCTGGAGAAGTATAATAATGTTGGGATATTGAGCTGTGTTTTAGTGCTCTGCTCATCCTTCATCTTGAAAACCGTCAGTCTATATCTTGAAACTCAATTGCATTCTGAAATTCATAAGGCCATGATTTGCAGTCGTCGTTCAACATTGCAACGTCCAATCAAAATGGAAACATTTTCCATCAATTTTATTTCAATCATGGAGCAGGACAGAACTAATAACACAACAATTGCGCTAAAACAGATGTAAAAGTAAACATTTGTTCTGTGGTATTGTCAGCCCTCCAAGGTAGACCAAAGTAGGAACCCAAAGTTACATAAGCTAACATTAAAAAGGTAAAGGTTTCCATGTCCAGTCATGTCTGAGTCCAGAGGACAATGCTCCATTTCTTGGCCAAGGGAGGCAGTGGTATCCAAAGATACTTCCGTGGTGTTGTGGCTTGCCGGCAGCCTATGCAGACAGCAGTAGAATTGGACAGAGGGGAAGAACTGGGTCCAGTCTGGGAGTCTGGAGAGGACTCAGACGAGAGTCCTGCATCCGATGTAGAGATGGGGCCAGAACTATCTGGGAGTGTGGTGCTGCCTTTGAAGAGTCTGGCAGCAGCAAGGCAGAGGACCCAGGGGAGCCTGTTATCAGTGCGTGTGTGCTCGCTACTAGAAGGTGAGAGCAGCTGAAACAAAAGGGGAGACTCGGGAGTAAGGCTGGGAGGTGATTGCTCCTCCCATAAGGTATAAAGGACAGGCAAAGGTGATGAAACCTTTGCAGGAAGCAAAGTCGTTTGTTCGGTTCAGACTCATTCTTGAAGCTCTTTGTACTTCGGTTGGTTTTCTTTCTAGTTCATTTGATACTTCTGTTATTGGCACCACTTCACAGAAAAGGAAGGTGGGTGCTTAACTCGAGGGAGTGTTTGAGATTCATTATCAGCTGGGAATGAAAACAATTCCCAGTGTTGCAATAAAATAAGACTTGTTTTCAAAATAAGTAAGTCTTGGTCAGAATAGGTGGCCATGTGGGCAGTATGGCTATATGCCAAAGAAACACTGTTAACTTCCCATCAAAATGGTAGCTATTAATCTACTCACTTTTGCATGATTTCAAACTGGGTGGCCAGGAGCTGAGGCAGGAATGAAAGCTCACTCTATCACGGGGGGGGGGGGGGGGGGGGGGGGGGGGGCAAGTAAAGAAAGGCGGGGGGGGGGGGGGGGGGGGGGGCGATGCTGGGTCTCAAACACAGAATGTCAGCTGGCAAGTTCAACAACTTTAACCACTGAGCCGTTGCATCCCCTTAGGCTACCATTACAATCTTGCAAATCTGAATAAGCTTTTTCCATCCCTCCCGTTATCTTCGTTTGAACTAGGGAAGGTCTTGTCTGAAATGGATACTTGGTTATAGATCTGGTCAAGACTCAGATTACTTTTATCTGACCATTTCTTGGTTATAACTTTTCCTCCTGTTCCTAAAAGTTTTTCCTCTTATCCATTACTGTGTCAGGCACTGGGGAAATCAGGAAATTCAAGCAATTCAAATGAGTATAAAGATTGATTGCAAGTTTAATCTCTTAAATTGCAAGTAAGAATCTGGCCAACTAACGGTCAAGGAAAATGAGCAGGAGATAAGGAAGACATTCAAGATGGACTGGACTTACTGGTTGATCTCTTGTGATCATGCAGGGACTCGTGACTTATAACATGTTTGACCCCTCCCTCAGGCTCAGCCTGATCATCTCCTACATACTGATATATATAGTTTCAAAAAGAAGGGGGACAATTGAATAAGATTGTTTGGCACAGATGCTGCCCCATTCTCTGTTTACATTTTATATTCGCTATTCTCTGAGACATACCAAGCTCTTAGGTTCCTCTTTGTCCTTGGTGACAAAGAGTAAAAGAATGTCTTTCTTCTCTTTTTATATTATAGGTTTTTTTTCCAAGGGTGTACAGGATTCTTCAGCCTAGAAAAAAGCCCATATGTTGACTCTTTTAAAATAATGGGTAATAGAATAGAATTCTTTATTGGCCAAGTGTGATTGGGCACACAAGGAATTTGTCTGGGTGCAAATGCTCTCAGTGTACCTAAAAGAAAAGATACATTCATCAAGAGTCAAGAATCATAAGGTCCAACTCTTAATGATAGTCATAGGCTAGAAATAAGCAATCAAATCATACTAGGAAACAGTCAGTATAAATCATATGGATACAAGTGACAAAGTTACAGTCATACAGTCACAAGTGGGAGGGGATGGGTGATAAGGAGTGATGAGAAGATTAACAGTAATAGTAGTGCAGACTTTGTAAATAGCTGGACAGTGTTGAGGGAATTATTTGTAGAATTATTAGCAGAGTGATGGCATTCAGTTAAAAACTGTCCTTGTGTCTAGTTGTTCGGGTGTACAGTGCTCTATAGTGTTGTTTTGAGGGTAGAAGTTGAAACAGTTTATGTCCAAGATGTAAAGCCATTGCTTTATGTAGAGAATGCCTGAGGATGGGCTTCTCAGACCAAAGTCAGTTTTTTATCAAGGAATTTTGGTAGGGTGGTTAAAAAAAATGTGCATATTTTCACTGGAATACTGGGCTCCTTTGGGCTGTCATTAAAGCTCTCAGAGGACAGTGCGAACCTATTTGCCTATGAAGTCATTTAATATTGTGCTCAGCATCCAAGGAGCAGGACTAATGGTGTTCCTTCACCACCAACTGATTTATACACACATCTATGCTTCCCTTATGATATCTGTCAATGCTTCATCAGGTGAAGAATGACTCCATTTCACAGCATTACTCATTTCATTCACGGTCTCCATTGAGCTGAATATTCAGTCAAAGGTAATTTTTTTTCACAAAAGCCAAAATGCATGAAGTAAACGTTGGCTCTGCAATCACCCCAATAATTGCGCTGAAACGTCTGGATGCTTGATTGTTTTCCTTGTAGTCCTTGACTTATGATCATCAATTTAGTGACCATTTAAAGTTACAACAGTACTGGAAAGAAAGGGATTTAGGTCCATTTTTCACAGTTGCAATCATTGCAGCCTCCCCATAATTAAGTGATCAAAGTTCAGAATATTTGGCTGCTGCTTCGCATTTATGACTGTTGCAGTGCCATGTGACCTTCTGATGAGCAAGAATTTGACAGAGCAGAGGAGATAGTTAAGAGATTGATGATAGCATGGGCCAAATATTTTGGGCATAACATTGAGTTAGAGGAGCATGAAAAAATATGGAATATAAACTATAAGATAACAAAATCGGCAGCCGATAAAGAAAATCAATATAAAATGTTTACAAGGTTGGCTAAGATTTACCCTAATTTAGATCCAAAATATTGGAAATGCAGACAAAAACAAGGTAACTTCTATCACACATGGTGGTTCTGCCCCAATGCGAAAAAATACGGGAAGAAAATAAAAAAATGGATACAGGATTTAATTGGAAATCAGATAGAATTCACCCTGGAATTATTCCTCCTAGGGGTAATTAAAGGTAAACATCACAAAAGGATAAAATATTTGATGCTACATATAACAACAGCAGCCAAAATAGCCTTTGCACAATGTTGGAAGAAAGAACACATACCATCCAAAGGTCTCATAATCAAAAAAAAAATTCAACTGTGCAGAAATGGATAGGATGACTATAGAATTAAAAGGAAAAGAGGATTCTGAATTCCATGCAAAGTCAATGGGGAAGCCAGACTCACTTAACAACTGGGTTACTAACTCATCAACTGTGGTATTCGCTTATCAACTGAGTCAAGAAAAGTCATAAAATGGGGGAGAAACTCACTTAATGACTGCCTCGCTTCGCAACATAAATGTTGGGCTCAATTGTGCTTGTAAGTTGAGGACTATGTGTATAAATAAACCATCAGAGATCAAGAGCCTGGCAGAGAATTTCGACAATGCTTCATGCCCAACACTTTCTAATCAAGGTGATTCCCAAATATAACAGGAATCCTTCTGAAATAACCAATCACTCCATCACTCTTCATGATCTGCAATGTTTATCACTGATTCGGGACTTCTTTCCTCTTCTTGCAAGAAGTCTTCTCCTCTGAAAAGTAATGCAGCAGTTTGAAAGTGAAATTACATTCCAACTCTTATCTTTAAAAGATTGTAACTAATCTACCAGACTTTTTACCCACTAATATATTTAATTGGAGAATGTGATTGATAACACCCAGCCTGTGAATGGGCTCATTTGGAGAATCTGATTTATGACACACCCAGGGGGAGGGGGAAACAGGGTCACAGGTGACTGTAAATGACAGGCCAGAGATGGCTTCATACAGGGCAATGCCAGTATGTCACCTCGAATAAATCCTTTGAAGTTTTTTGAAGTTTGGCTCGAGAATCATGATTTAATTAGAGCTATTGCTGGAATTCTGACAAGTACTTTGTTGTGAGAAAGAACCAAAGTAACTTTCCTGTTACATGGAGTCCTTGCTGCTCTCTGAGCTTTGTTGTTTTCTAACAGACCTTTCATTATCATGAATATCAACATGCAGATCGGTAGCACCCATGATTTTACCTAGTTGGGTGATGAAATATCTGCAGGAAAAGAACCAAGCTTAGAGTGCACCAAGGATTCCCCAATCCTCCTCTTCTTCTTCCTTCTTCCCTTCTCTTCCTCCTCCTCCATTCTACAAACCCCACTTCCTTCTAGTACTGATGACATTACCTAGTTGGGTCATGAAATGTCTGCAAGAATCAACTCAGAGAGTACCAAAGATCCCAGTCATCTCGTCCCCCTCCTCCTCCTCCTCTCCACAAACTCCACGCCCTTCTAGCACTGATGACATTATCTAGTTGAGTCATGAAACATTTTCAAAACTCAACCTCATTGAGTACCAAGGATCCCTCAGTCATCATTCTCCTCCTCTCCACAAACCCCACTATCTACTAGCACTGATGACATGACCTAGTTGGGTCATGAAACATTTGCAAGAATCAACTTTAGAGAGTACCAAAGACCCTTCAGTCCTCCTCCTTCTTCTCCTCCTCCTCCCCAGAAACTCTCTTCCTTTCTAATACTGGTGACATTACTCTAGTTGGGTAATGAAACGTTTGCAAAATCAAGCTCAAAGAGTGTCAAGGACCCCACAGTCTTCCTCCTCCTCTTCTTCTTCTTCCTCCTCCTCCTCCTCTCCCCAAACCCCACTCCCTTCTAGTACTGATGACATTGACTAGTTGGGTCAATGGAACATCTGCAAGAAAACCACAGCAAGCTCAGAGAGCACCAAGGACCTCACAGTTGAATTCCGAGTTAAAAATATTCTCTTTTTGCGTTCATAACATTGCTTCATTTATTTCATCGTATCATACACAATTGTGTATAACACGATAATCGTGTTGAGGTCCTTAGATTCCCAGCTCCCAGATTGCAATAGTCTATTATCAACTTTCCCAAACCCCCTCCCCCAACTATCTGGAGCAGGGAAACTAGTCAAAAATCAGGTTCTAAAATTAAATGAGATGTCAGAAGATAACAACACAATTCACAGAGAACATTTATTTCTCATCTGCGGGAAGCAGAAACTTCTTTAATGGCCCAAGTGTCCAATCAACGTTTTACAACATAAATGTATTATCAGATTAAAATCGAGAGGAGCAAACCCTACAGGAACAGTCAGTTGCAATTATCTTGTCATGGAGCTTTCAGGAGTTCACACACCACAACCTCAGTTTCTGCTAAAACAAGACTTCTAAAAGAAGCAATTTCTCTAGCTAGGGCACGGGCCAAAGGTTACCGGTACCAAATAAATCTTTTTTTAAAAAACCGAAATAGCTTTGTCCTGAAAAAATCTTTTAATTTTCTTGGTGTCCTATATCCTTACAGACTGAATTGCATGAGAGCTTATATTTTTGAATTTTAAATCCGACCTTTAAAAAGGATTTTTGGGGGTGCTGTAATTGTTGTACATGTAGCTTGATACTCATGCTTTACTATGAAACAATGTGATTGGACTTAGTTTTTGGGGAGGAAATTAAGGGGAGGAATTCTTTCTCTGCCTACCAGCATCTATAAGTATTCATCTGGCTAGCATCCTGTCAGTGTGTGAGAGAGTTGAAGGTTGTTTGGAAAGTGAAAGCTGTGTGAGCAAGGAGACAGCAAGGAGCCTGGGAGTGGCTCAGCTCAACTGTTCTGTACTAAAGCTGCTGGGTGCTGCTGTGAAACTGGAACTGAAACTCCTCTCCTCTGCTTGTGTTGTGCCTTTGGAAGAGATTTCTTTTCAGGTGGGGAGGGAGAGTAGAACTCCTTAGCATCAGAACGTGTTAATAATAATAATATAGGAAATACCAATGCCCTGATGGTCATTTTGAAGAATCCTTTCTTAGTGAACACCTCGAAGCCAAGAGGAACATATGTGCCAAATTTCAAGTTTGTAGGCTTTACGGTTCTGGAGATCTTGTGATGATGAATGCGTGGTATTTCACTTTTATATATATAGATTGCTATTTGAATTATGAATCCCAGTGCTATTTAAAAAGAATTGTATTTTAATTCCTTCAGAAACCTTGGGTTATAGTGATTACAGGTCATCCTCAACTAACAACAGGTAGTCCTCAACTTACAACAGTTCATTTAGTGACCATTCAAAGTTACAACAGCACTGAAAAGAGTGACTTAGGGTCATTTTTCAAACTTACAACTGTCGCAGCCTCCCCCGTGATCACGTGATTAGAATTCAGACGCTTGGCAACTAACTCATAGTTATGATGATCTCAGTGTTTCCAGGGAGTCACGTGATGCCTTTTGTGACCTTCCGACAGGCAAAGTCCATGGGGAAGCCAGATTCACTTTACGACCGTGTTCCTAACTTAAGTGGCAATGATTTACTTAACAGCTGCGGTAAGAGAAAGTCTTAAAACGGGGAGAAACTCACTGGTTGTTCTGACCCAAACCCTTGTCCAATAAAACAAACACGAACCAAAGGGAACAGAAACCTTTTAATGCGTCATACAAATCCCCAGTTAAAAGGCTGCTGCAAATGAGTTAACTTTGATAAGCATAAGCCTCGCCAAAACTGTGCTAGTCTGCCAAGAATAACAGATAAGAAATATTTCATAACACAAGAGTCTTCAAATACCAATTTAAGATACCGCAATGTCCACAAGGCTGAGTTTCAAAACATCTTTGCTTCCTGCAAAGAATGTTCACTTCACAGCTGGCTTTTATCTTCTTGAAGGAGGGACCATTACCCTGTAGCCTGCACGTACACGCACTTGGCACAGGCTCTTGGGGAACCTCCTCATTGCTGCTGCCGGCCTCCACAATCTCTGAAGGCAGCAGTCCACTCTCTGGTGGTCCTGGCCCCTCATCTGAGTCCTCGCTTTCCTCAGCCATCCACACCTGTTGCTGGCTAACTAGAACACTGGTTAAGAAATATTTCTCTTAGCAAAATAAATGTTGGGCTCAATTGCAGTTGTAACCTGAGGACTACTATTTGTGTTCTATGAAGGATGACTCCTGAATCCTATTGCAAAACTACACACACACGCACACATACACACATATACAAAATCTGGATTGGACAAGAGGAAAATTCTAGTACTCGTTGCAGAATTCTGCAAATTTGTTTGGCTGGATTCGTATTTCCATTTCTCACATCCCTTGTTTGTTCGAACTCAGATTCTTATCGGGGCCATCATCGCGATGGGCTCGGCGGACAGAGATGGGCGCCTGCATCCTGGCGACGAATTGGTTTATGTGGACTGCATACCCGTGGCTGGCAAAACTCACCGCTACGTGATTGATCTCATGCATAATGCAGCACGGAATGGGCAGGTGAACCTCACAGTGAGAAGAAAGGTGCCCCCTTCAGGTGAGTTGAGGGTTTGCAGGGAGGACATTTTTTAATGAATTCGAAACCGGTACAAGAACGTACATAAAGTTTTGACTTTCCTTTAGAACAGGGGTCTCCAAACTTGGTAACTTTAAGACTTGTGGACTTTGGTTCTTCCAGTTTGAGCTTCTTTGGCGACAGACTGAAACCGCGTCTCTGTGCGGTTTCGATCCATGCTCGCCGCTGGAGTGCCTCGAGCCTGCTGGTTTCGGGGCTAAGCCACCCCATAGAGGTGGTGAAGAAGGGGGAGACTGCCTGCAGGGTTGAGGAGAGCCGCATCTCTTCTCCCCAGCTGGCCATTACTCCCTCTCCCGAAGGCGGTTGTAGTGGTGGTCAGAAATGGCCACCACAAAGAAGAACTCGACTGGAAAAGAATGTGCAGGAGGAAGATAAGAAGAGAAAGTTTTGGTTGACTGGGTCAAACAGCAAAAGCAACAAATAAGGTACCCTGGAATTGAAACTATTAAAAAAAACCAACAACATTGTTCCCTAAGAAGATTTTTAAGCTGTGAAGGAGAGAGAAAAGGGAAAAGATTTGGGTTTTTTTTTCTCCTTTTCCTATACTGACAGCTAAAAGACTGAAGCAAGAAATTGGAAAAAAATCCACTTTGACATTAATAGGCATTTAATGCTGAATATAAAAAGTCAAAGGGATAATAAAGATTTCTGGATAATTAAAAGCTTTTGAAAACAGGAAAGGAGAGAAAAAGAATAAAAGGGCAGAATCTGGAAGGGAGGAGACTGCCTGGAATTAAAAAGAACTTACAGCAAAATCTCAACAAGACTTTCAAATGATACATCTTAACTGAAACATTGCAACAAAAACCCAGGAAGAGAAAGTGGAAAAAGAAATAAGAAGAAACAGCTTGGGAATATTAGGATTATTTGGTGATCTCTGGATTCTTGGTTATTGTATTTGAATGACTAAAATCAGTTCGGTGGTTGTTTAAAATTGTTTAAAATGGCTCCACTTTTAGAAGAACTGAGAATGGAACTTAAAAAGTACAAAGAAGATGAACAAGAAGGGAGGGATTCTTTTGGCTTCGTATTTCAGTTCTTAGAAATGGAGATTTGGAACTATGAGAAGCAACAAGAAATGCCTGCAGAACAAGAAGATTGCGACAAAGAAGAAGCCATCTTTAATGAAAAAGTAATCTTAAGTGGGGGGTGGAAAGGAAAAGGGGGGAAAGAGAATGGAAAGTTTAAGATTGGGAAAAATAACCCCCCCAAAAAAGAATAGAGTGAAAAATAAGTATAAAATCAGAAAGCAACAGAAGAGGGAAATGCAGAAGAGAGAATTAGAAGTAGAGAGATAAGGGGGTAAAAAGGGGAGGGAGAAGATGAGAGGGAAGAAAGAAAGGAAAAGAAGTTATATAGGACAGAAACAAAATATAGAGAAACAGGGCCTATTTAGAGATAATGGGTGAAAATCTAATGGAAAAAGGGATTCTGCAAAGGTACATAAGATAGTATTATTATATTAGAAATAGAAATAATTTCAGAAAATATGAAACAATGTATGATTAAAATGTTTGATAAAATAGCTATTGTAACTCAGTGGAATGTTTGTCAATAAATAAATGTAACAAAATGAATATTTAATGATTTACAAAGCATATGTGAAGAGAAATAAGGGAAAAATTAATTATGGAGATTATATGTGTCTTTAAGGAAGTATGAAACTTAATTGAAAAGAAATGTTAAAGATGTTAATATTTTAATGGTTATTAATGATAGAACTGAATTGGAATGGAATGAGGGTTTATAATTACATATATTTATAATCCTTTTTTTAAAAAAAATATAGTGTGTATTATAAGAATGTACCAAGCAGAATTCGATTGGAAGTTATGTATTATGTATTATATTGAAGGTCATAACCTTAATGTACATATTGAAGTTTAAATAAGAGTTGAATGGATATAATTAGAAGATATAAAGGTGTCATACTCCACTTAGTAACTACAGGAGAAAATTTGTTTAATGAGAAAAGATAATATGAAATTGAAACAGAACAGACAAAAGTATAAATATAATGATTTGAATTGAGATGAGATAATCAAAATAAAATTGAGAAAATTAAAAGAGGGGAAAAACTATATAGAAAATGTAGAATTATATAAGATATGGAATAGAACACAAAAATGAGTATGAAATTGAGTTTGTGTCTGTATAAAGAAGTTCAACCCGGGACCGTGCTATTTTCAAAAAAGATGTTTTACTTGTATTTGATATGTGTGAAAACCCAAATAAAACTTTATTAAAAAAACAAAAGACTTGTGGACTTCAACTCCCAAAATTCTCTTCTCTTTCATGTTGCCAAATTTGGGGACCCCTACTTTAGTCATTGGTTGGCCTTGGTGGGTTTCCACTTTCATTGTTCTGTGTTACCACTACAATCTTGGCTGGTGTGTTGAGATCTTATCTTTCAACTTGTCTTTCCAAGTAGGATCACTCCGTTGTGAAGACATGCAGAATATTATTCATATTATTTATTTGTTGCTGTGGTTATTGTTCTTGATTTTTTTTAATTAGTTTACCAATGTATAAAATACAAAGGAAAAAAAAGGAGTGGAAAAACTAAGAAAAAAGGGAGGGAAAAGAAAAGAGATAGAGTGTAAAGAGAGAAAAAGAAAGAAAAAGACATCCTACTCTCTAGCACAGTAGAAGATAATAACATCACAACCACAACTTTGAAATCCTCCTTTTTTTAATTTTCAACTACTTTTTTTCTTTGCATTTTATACTTTGTTAAACTAATAAAAAGCAAGAAAAAATTAATAATAGTAGTAATAATAATAAATTATATATAATAATATAATAATATTATTAATATAATAATAATATGGATAGTGGATGTGGCAGTACTTAGAGACAGCAGAAGAGAAGCAAAAGAACTTAAGAATATAACAAAATACAAAGACCTACAAATAGAAATAGAACAACTATGGCAAAGGCAAGCAAGGGTAGTGCCAATAGTAATAGGCGCCTTGGAACACCGCTTGAACACCATCCGCATTGACAAATTGGCCATCTGTTAATTGCAGAAGGCAGCTTCACTTGGAACAGCTTCCATCCTGCAGCAATATCTGTAACACCATCAAACATCCAGATTTGCCTATTTCAAGTCCATGGTAAAAACTCGATAGGTAGACAAAAATGCTAAACCCAGTCTGAACATCTGGCTGACTGTGTGAACAACAACAACAACAACAATAACAATAACAATAACGTGATAAGATAAATACGAACAGAAATAATCAAAATCACAAAAAAGCAAAAGTTAGAATATTTCGGACATGTGATGTGACACCTAGAAAAATATGGCATATTTCACTTAATCTCTAGAGAAAGATTGAAGGCAAGTGAGGTCCAAGTGGAAGAACATCCTGCCTTCAAAATCTAAGGGAATGGATTGGACAAAATTCAGCAGCCCTTTTTCATGCAGCTGATGATAGGATTGCCAACATGATCGTCAACATCCAGTGATGTGAAAAAAAGAGGAGGAGGAAAAGGAGGAAAAGGAGGAAGAGGAAGAAGAGGAGGAGGAGGAAGAAGAAGAAGAAGAAGAAGAAGAAGAAGAAGAAGAAGAAGAAGA
>BLBF01000022.1:13289658-13311929 GCA_015471245.1 Laticauda colubrina | reverse complement strand
ATAGATAGATAGATAGATAGATAGATAGATAGATAGATAGATAGATAAGGCTTTCAATAGCCTGGATCAATAAAGGAGAGTTCTGGGTTTTTTATTTGTTTGTTTCCAGATCTGGCCTATTATGAAAGCTTGATTGTAAAAACATTTCCACTTCCCTTTCTCTCATACCAAATAAAGTCAAGACAAGGTTATCTTGAGTTTCTTTCTCACATTTTCTTGCTTTGCCTGGCCAAGCCCCTGTTTGGTTAATGACTCCCTTATTAATCAAAAGACAAATAACAGATTGCTATTCTGTGTTTTTATCTTCCTAAAAATAATTCTAGATCAATCTGGCAATTAATTGCAGTTTCTGTTTGATAGTCCTACTTTGATATCTTTACCTTAAATAATTTGTGGATATGTTTATATTAATACCGGGCTCAGTGGTTAAAGACGCTGAACTTGTCAGCTAGAAAGCTGACAGCCCAGGTTTGAAACCCAGCACCAGGCAACTGGTGAAGGCCTCTGCAGCTGATAATAGATAACACATAATCAGAGTTGGTAGGGACCTTGTAGGTCATCTAGTCCAACCCCCCACCCAAGCAGGAGACCCTACGCCATTTCTGACAATAACAGAGCTTATGGATAACAGAGCTCCGGATCAACATAAGCCCTACCCACAAAGTATTTTGTGGATAGGGCTTATATTGGGCACATGTGTAAAAATCAAGCTGGGACTTACTTTCAGGGTAGGTTATATTTTTGGGGAAACAGGGAAAATAAATGTGTTTTTTTTTCACTTTCATTGTAAACTATGGTGCTGCCTATGAAAGCAAGCTACAGAAACTTTTCTATATTTACAAACATACCTTCTGAGATCAGTTAAGAAATAGCTGATTGAGTCAGATCCCACTACAGTTAAGTCTGTTCTTGTTCTTTGAATGGGAGCCATCTCATTTGTTAAAGCGAGAGAATCAGAGAATCACTTTTACACATGGATAATCTAAGCAGCTCCACCAGCAGATTGGCTAAATGTAAACTCTATGGAAGGACTGTGTAAATGTTGCCACTTTTTTCTCCCTTTTATAGATCAATTCTTCTGGTAATTAGGAAATCATTTTAAAAACCCACAAAGGAGCTCAAGCAAATAATAATTAAAAAAAGACTGTTGGTTTCAGCAGCTCGTACCTTATGTGTCTATTTGCGTTACTGTTTGAACTGTCCAAACAGACATTCTCTGCACATAAATTGCACAAATGGCCAGATTCCGACATGCTTACCAACTCCAGCAGTCTTATCCTGAAACGTATTCCATCAAGACCCAGATTTGATAAGCATAGAGTGTCAGCCAAAATGTATATTATGTGTGTATAAAGTCATAAATAACTTTTTATGACCCTGTAATCCCTTAATGCGGGTAGCGTTGAGATGACTGGATGGAGCTGAGCATTTACTGGCCAGATGCCCTTCCTAATGCCTATATGGAGTTCACAGCAGATATTTTCTCTTTGCAGTCTAGGAGAGAAGCATCTGCCACTACCTAGGATTGAACTCCCAACCTTCCGAATGGAAGTTGAGCATCTTCACCATTAGGCCACCATGCCACTCAATAAAACAATGAATATTTTATGTTATCCAAGCTACATATCCACAATACAAAAAAGATGCCAATATTTTCCATTTAGAATGAATACAGAGAAGAGCAACAAAGATGATGAAAGGACTAAAGGCTAAAATCTTATGAAGAACGACTAAAAGAAGAAGGAGGGGTTTGGGTTAAGGAAGAGAAGATTGAGGGGAGACATGATAGCAGTCTTCCAATACTTGAAGGGCTGCCACGGGAAAGAGGGGGTCCATTTGTTCTCCAAAGTACTAGAGGACAGGACAAGAAGGAATGGATGGAAGTTTCTCAGAAGGAGATCCAACCTGGAAATAAGGAGGAATTTCCTGACAGTGAGAACAATTTATCAATGGAACAATTTGGCTTCATAGTTGTGGGTCCTCCATTGCTGGAGATTTTTAAGTAAAGATTAAACAACCATTTCTCTTGGGTGGTATAAAGATGCCTTGGTTAAACTAGAAGACTTCTAAGATTGAATCTAGTCCTATGATCCTATGATAATTACCCACCTGCCAAAATCTGAACTGTTTTGTCTGGTGTGTGTTGTCTCCATTCAGATGCCAAAAATAAACTATGGCTTGTCTTGATGCAACAGAAACTAGCTAGTCTTTAGGCTTCTATGTTCCCCTCTTCTGTTTATGCCTCTGGAACAGCCATGAGGAGAAGAGAAAATTTTGCTTTAGGTTTTATCTCCCCTTAACTGTACTGATCTTAATCCAAAATATAAATTTTAGCTGGAGTTTCATTGAATCATGATTTGAAGCATCATTGTTTCAAGTAAATTATGATTATTCATAATTTACAACCCTCAGCAAATACGGCAAGCTGCAGTGTTAATGTCCCCAGAACAAGAGCTTGTGATCATATTTGTGTGTGTATGTGTGTGTTGTGTGTGTGTGTTTGCCTGCATGAGTCACTTTCACATCATTGTTGACTCCTGGCAGTTGCATCAACATCTCCTGCAATTTTCTTCACAAAATTTCAGAAGTCATTTGCCATTGTGCCAGTGATGGTATTAATTTTTTTTTACTGCCAGTTCTTTGGGCACGGCTTGGTGGACGTGATGTGACTTGGTGAGTGTGGCGTGGCTTGGTGGGCGTGGCAGGGGAAGGATACCGCAAAATCCCCATTCCCTCCCCACCCCATTAACCTGCTTTCCAGCTCCATTCTCCTGTGAAGGGCAACAAAAAAAGACCCACCTGATTAGCTGGGACTTCAATCAGCTGGGATTCAGAAGGCAGAGAATAGATGAGTCAGGGCCCACCATAGATGGTTTTTACCAGTTCTCCAAACTACTCAAAATTTCTACTATCGGTTCTCCAGAACTGGTTAGAACTAGCTGAATACCACCTCTGCATTGGCCATTCTTAGGGCTGAGACAGAGTGACTGGCCCAAGGTTACCCAGCTGATTTTGGCTGTCAGGCAAATACTAGAATTCATGATTTCCTTAACCATACACCAAATTTAGCTGAGGATGACAACATCCCACCCAAAGCTGGAGTTTACACTAAACATGTAGAATAATACTTTGACTCATATACCACTTCACAGTTCTTCACAGCCCTCTCTAAGTCGTCTACAGAGTCAGCCTCTTGCCCTCAACAATCTGGGTCCTCATTTTACTGACCTCGGAAGGACAGAAGGCTGAGTCAACCTTGAGCTGGTGAGGATCGAACTGCTGGCAGTCAGCAAAATTAGCCTGCAATATTGCATTCTTGTCACTGCGCTCTTAATTATGTTAATGAGATCCATATGATCATTTAAAAAAAAAGCCTTGTGAAATTTCAATTAAGCATTGAAATATAAAGAGGTCAATTAATCTGAGACCATATCTCTTTGTTGACATGGCAATACATTTGAAGAATTGACTTTAGTCAAGAAAAAAAAATGCTACTGTTTCTTAAAATTGTTGGTTTTTCTTCTCTCCCTTGGTTTGTCTAGGATTTTGATTATTTTACTGTGGACTTGGAAAAGGGATCCAAAGGGTTTGGATTCAGCATTCGTGGTGGGAGAGAATACAAAATGGACCTCTATGTCTTGAGATTGGCAGAAGATGGGCCAGCAATAAGAAACGGACGAATGAGGGTAAGAAAACTCAAGGAGGTAAATGCTAACAGATCATGGAAAGCCAATGGCATTGAGAAAAATTAAGCTTATTTCTCACTAAATATATATAGTATAAACCCATAAAACACTTCTATGCTTTTTTAGAGTTGCAATGAACAGAAGGGGAGGGGGAGAAATCTGAAAGAGCAGTGCAACAGTTTGGAACCAAAAGTGCATTCCATTCTTATCTTGCAAAGATTATAACTAAGCTACCGACTCTCTAATTGGAGAACGTGATTGATGACTCTTGGCTATGGACATGTTTCGTTGGAGAATATGAATTATGATACACCCAGAGGGGTGGAGGGAAACCACGGTTAAGGGCAACAGTTAATTACGTGTCTCAGTGCTCTCCAATTAGAATTTTCTGTGGCAGAAACTTTGATCACCTAGTTACTATCTCTGAAAACATTTATGGAATGCACTTTCGGTTTTGCAAGCTGCTATGCTATTCCCCCCCACTCTCTTTCTGTTGGCAACTCTAAAAGACCAGAGAAATATTTTATGAGTTGACACCAGTCTTTGTAAGATTTTATTCCTGCCAAGATGTGATTTTTCCTCTTTAGTTGCACTCGCTATTACTGAAGTACAGGTTTAAAGATGAAAAGACAACCAGTAGTGAAATTCCAAATTGCATGCTACTGGTCCTGCATGCTTCACAGAACTGGTCAAAATTACTGCTACAGGTTCACCTGAACCGGTCCGAACCAGCTGAATACCAGCTCTATAATTAGAAACCTTCTGGAGCAGATTCTGAGAAAGGCATTGAGGGCATTGGTGGGATTCAAAAAATTTTACTACCAGTTCTTTGGGTGTGGCTTGGTAGGCATGGCATGGCTGGGTGGCTATGTGGCTTGGTGGGTATGGAAGGAGAAGGATACTGTAAAATCTCCATTCCCTCCCCACTTCTGGGGAAGGTTACTACTGGTTCTCCAAGCTACTCAAAATTTGCGCTACCAGTTCTCCAAAACTGGTCAGAACCTGCTGAATACCACCTCTGATTGAGGGGGATCCAAAAATTAGAAACGAGGTGTCACAAAGAGAGATTGGAAGATCAGGGGATATTTAAATTGAGGAGGGATATGCAACGGTCTTAAAATAGCAAAATGGCTACCTTCCCAAAGACGATCAGGACTTGTTTTCTATTGTCGTGGAGTCCAGAATGTGGAGCAATTTAATTAAATTAGAGAGAGGTGGATTCTGATTAAACATTAGAGGGGGAAGAAAACCCCGTCCAATTCAGACAAAGGAACTAACTCTTGAGAGGGATGGCATTTTCTTGTTCACTGGGCATGTTCAGGTAGAGATGAGATGAGTTTTAATTTGAATTCCTCATTAAGCAGAATAGCTGACATGGCAGTTTTCAATGCTAATGATAAGAGTCAATGAGAAACTCTGGATTAAGAGGATGCCAAAGTTTTAAGTACTTTTTTTTTCAAGTATTCTGATCAGTTTACCTGACACAGTTAATCCATTGCTAAATGTTCTCTCATTAATGTATCATTCTCACAACTTTGAAAGCAATGCTTCATCGCCACTAACCTTGGCTTATATGTTACTTTTTCCATTCATAGATTATTTTCCAAACTTCAGTGAATGTATTTATATTTGCTTTCTGGTCTGCCCACTGCAAAGGAATCTGTTCTGAGACATTAATAAACACACATTAGTCCCAAAACCTTTATTTTCTTTATTTCAATGGCTGTGAATTTTAGTCAAAATCCTTTGGGATAAGTCTGATAAGTACACACCTTTATCTTCCTTGAAATGCTGCCAATGACTAAATTTCCAATTAGTCATACAAGGCCAACCAGAGCACAAATTCAACACAGAGCTTCAGGTTTCAAACCAACCAGTACAAGCAAAGTTGCTTCCTGCAAAGGTTCCTGTCCCTTTGCTCCTCCTTTATGTCTTATGGGAGGGGCCAATCACCTCCAAGCCTTACTTCCTAGTCACCCCTTTTGTTTTAGCTGCCCTTGTCTTCTGGTAGCTCTGCACATGTGTGCACTGGGAACAGGCTCCCCTTGTTCCAATGCCTTGCTGCTGCCAGATTCTGAAGGCTCTGGAGTCACTCCCAGATGGCCCTGGCCCCATCTCTGTATTGGATGCAGGACCCTCATCTGAGTCCTCCCCAGACTCCCAGACTGTCCCATGTTCCTCCCCACTGTCCGATTCTGCTGTCGTCTCCACAAGATGCTGGTGGACCACAACAGAATCATCCAGTCTCAATGCCTAGGATCCCAATTGATCCCAAGACAGACAAAGTTTCAATTAGACCTGGAAGAAAAAGAGGGGCATTTTTAAGGAATGGTATGTTTTATCAATTTCCATCAACACATTCAAACTTAAAAGCTTCAAATTTGTCATCCATCAATGTATCTATTTTATCCCTTAAAAGGCCCAACTTTGCTGTGGTATGATATTTGGCCGCACCTGTTCTTTTGTACTTGGGTTCTAGTCACCAAAATCAGGGCTAAGAAATTTGGGGAAATTATGTTTTACAATTTAAGGAATTGGGTATGGCTAGTTGAATGAAAAGAAGGGCTAGGGGAGACATGATAGCAGTTTTCCAATATCTAAAGGGTTGCCACAAAGGGGGGGAGGTCAACCTATTTTCCAAAGCACCTGAAAGCAGGACAAGAAGCAATGGATGGAAACTAATCAAGGAGAGAAGCAACCTAGAACTAAGGAGGAACTTCCTAACAATGGAATGATTTGCCTTCAGAAGTTGTGGGTGCCCGAACACTGGAGGTTTTCCAGAAGAGATTGGACATCCATTGGTCTGAAATAATATAGACTCTCCTGCTTGAGCAGGGAATTGGACTAGATGACCTCCAAGTTTCCTTCCAATTGTGTTATTTTATGTTTTTAGCTCATAAATAGTGGAAAATCCACTGTGCATCTTGTGTAGTACAATGTTCCTATCAAAGCAGTTGTACTGGGTGATTTTTGCCTAAAATATTATATATTCTTTATAACTAGACTATATATAATCTATTGGGTCTCTTGCTTGGGCCAGGGTTGGATTAGAACTCCTCCAAGGTCCCTTTCAACTCTATTATTAACTTTAATTGCCAGCCATGTCTTTTCTTCTCACGCCTTTTGGTAGTTTGGACCACCAAAGTTTCTTCCAAACTCTGTTCTTCTATTATAATTAAACAAAAAATAATAATAATTAATTAGTGCACTAAATATTAGTTAGGAATTCATTCTGGTTTCTTTTAAGGCTTGGTATGGGCTGCATTCTGAATTTAAAATGGAAATTCCCTTCTCATCAATCTCAGTCTTTGGTCATCATTTTTATTCTAAAGCATTTGGAGGACATGACATTAATTCTCTTCCGCATTCTTCTTTAGCCACTTTTCATAAAATAGGGATTAGCTTTTGATGGATCGGAATCCTAAAACTCTAAGCAACATAATGTATTGGACTGCAGAAAGACAGAAGTAATAAATAAAGCAGATTGCATTTTCTTGAGGTTCTTGAATTGATTTTAGCATCATTTTTTATTTTGTCTTAATAAGAAACAAATGGGAGAATCTCTTATGAAGCCTGTTTTCAAAAAGAGTTCAGCTCTCATCATCAAAGAACACCTGAAGAGGAAGCAAAGGACTTTTTTTTTTACACTTATGATTAATTTTATTCTTTAAAACATGCAAGTCAGCTCGTCTAGCTGCAAGTATGTTCATAATTCATGGAAAATAACCTCCAAAAAAATATGTCAGGCTATTAATCTCAGCTTTAATCTAATCAAATTCATTTTTTAAAAAATGATAATGTTAAATTGATGTGGTTACTTCTATATTTATTATTATCTATAAGAGTACATACATTTTTCCCCTCTGTGGAATGAATTAGCATAGCTTATTTGGTATGTTATGCAAACATTTCTGGAATATATCTTTGAAGAAAATTACAACTCGTAAACAACCATCAAGAATTGTAATGTAACTCTTCTGTTAGCAAAAGAGTGTAGGCCAAAATGCATTGTTGTTTTATTCTTTTACATAATTGGTAAAATATATTGGTAAAATATATTGCTGCTTTACTATTTCCAGAGCATTCATTGATTCAAGACAAATCAAATAAATAAAATAAAATAAATCGCATGACAGCGTCACCCAGATTTATTAAAAATGACGTCAATCATTTTTCAAGACCAGGGGTGTCAAACTCCATTTCATTGAGGGCTGCATCAGGGCTGTGGTTGACCTTGGGGAACCGGGTGGGTGTGGCCAACTGGATGGGTGTGGTTGACTGGGTTGGCATAACCAACTGGATGGGCATGGCCAACTAGATGGGTGTAGCCAACTGGATGGGTGTGCCCGCTTGATTCCTCTCACTGGGTGTGACCAACTGGGTGGGCATGGTCAACTGGATGGGTGTGGCCAACTGGGTGGGCATAGCCAACTGGGCATGGACAACTGGATGGGCATGGACAACTGGATGGGCATGACCAACTGGATGGGTGTGACCAACTGGCCAGCTTAATGCCACTTACTGGGTGGTGACCGAATGGGTGGGCATGGCGAACTGGATGGGTGCGGTCAACTGGATGGGTGTGGCCAACTGAACGGATGTGGCCAGCTGTCAATTCATAATTCACGTTTTATAGTTGTCAACAGAAAGAAGGGGGGAGTTTCAAAGAGCAGGCAGCAGTGTAGAATAGAAAGTACATTCCATTCATATTTTCTTCAAAGACTGATTAAATGACTGAAGCTTCTGCCATGCAAAAATTTAACTGGAGAGCATGATTGATGAGTCTTGGCTATGGACGTATTTCATTGGATGATACACCCAGAGGGGTGGGGGGAAAAGCAGGATCAAGGCTGACAGTGAATTATGTATCTCAGAGTTGGCTACACCCAAGCAAATGCCAGCATGTTAACTTCTAATAAATCCTTTGCAGTTTTGGGAGTGTGGCTCGAGACTCATGATTTAATTGGTGTAACTGCCGGAATCCTGATACCAGCTTGATGCCACTCACTGGGTGTCACCAACTGGGTAGGCATGGCCAACTGGATGGGTGTGGCCAATTGGATGGGTGTGGCCAACTGGATGGGTGTGGTCAGCTTGATGCCACTCACTGGGTGTGACCTAGGTAAGCATGGCCTACTGGGTGGGTAGGTGTGGCCAGATTGATGCCACTCCTTAAACTGCTGGGATGTTTCCTCTTCCCACTGGGTAGAACAGGATAACTCCTTGGGCTGGATCCAACCACATCACGGGCCAGATCTGGCCCACAGACTTTGTGTTTATCACCCCTGGTGTAGAGTCTCTTGCTAGAGTGGAGGGGAGGGTCAGACTGGAAGATTTCCAAGGTCCCTTCCAACTCTATTATTCTATATTCTATGACATGGAGACTTCCCTAACCTCTTGCTTCCCAGATCATTCCACTACTTTTTTTTAGCTTTCACATTTATGGAAAATTGTCCAAATTAGTCATCCTACTTGAACAAGAAAGGACTGATTTATCCATTAATTTTAACATGTAATTTAGGAAATGAGACAATGAGAAGCAACTCAGGGTAGTCCACAATTCAACAGCACAGAGACACAAAACTGACAATTGATCTATCACTGGTAGTCCTTGGTGCTCTCTGAGTTTGCTTGTTTTCTTGCAGACGTTTCATTACCCAAACTAGATACCATCATTGGTGCTAGTCTCTGATGATGTTACCTAGTATGGTAATGAAACATCAGCAAGAAAACAACCAAGCTCAGAGAGCACCAAGGACCCCTCCTGTTAACGCTGAGCTACAAATATTCCCCTTTATTGCCTATCATCTATCTATCTATCTATCTATCTATCTATCTATCTATCTATCTATCTACCATGTTTCCCCAAACATAAGACCCTGTCTTATATTTTTTGCCATCAAAAAAGGCATCAGGTCTTATTTTCAGGGGATGTTATCCACTGACTAATCTCACGTGCACAAGTCACCCCCAGCCTCCTTTACGCTGTCAGAGGCCATCAGGAACTTCTTCTTCTGTGGCTGGCAAGGCTTTCCTGAAGGCCTCTGCAGCCAATAACAATCTCCAGATCAATCCAGAACTTTGTTATCAGCTCCAGAGGCCTTCAGGAAAGCCTTGCTAGCCTTGCTGGCTCCAGAAGAAATGGGCCAGCAAGGCAGGTGTCAGGGTGTGCTGGCCACAACTGTCCAAAGATATGTAGTAGGGCAGCTCCACCACCACCCCATTCCCTTCCTAGCTTAATTTTTACCTGTGCACTCTGGTGTGGGCAGGATCTTAATTAGGGTTTATTTTGGGAGTAGGGTTTATATTGGACACACGTGTAAAAATCAAGCTAGGACTTACTTTCAGGGTAGATCATATTTTCAGGGAAACAGGGTATTTATCTAGCTATCTAGGTTTATAGCTTCCCGAACGTTACAAGTTCGCTTGCTGTATCTTTCCATCAATAGGTAGGATGGGAAAAGAAAATATACCCAAACAGTTTGTCTGGAACTGACAATCCACATTTAGAAAGACAATGTCATTTTTTTGCCAGGCAATTAGTCTCTTCCAGGAGTTTTAATTATGGAAGTGCATTAAGCTGGCAGACAATGGTATCCCCGGTGTGCAATCAAGGTTGTTTTGCTCATGAAAAGTTGCCACTTAACAGAGGTTGAAAGCCCACACATGTAATTACGTTTTGTTCTGACCTGGCAGAGAAAATAGTCCACCTGGAATGAATTTGGTTGATTGGCCGAACTTTGCTCATTGAGGAATGACATGCGACATCCTTGGTTTAAATGAAGCTAGTATAATTGTTTTTGAAACATCAGAGGTGAATCAGGGACATCCAACTGAAAATATTTACTGGGATGCTAAAATCACCAAATCTGTTTTATCCTTTCAGGCCGATTGGAAGAGCAGAGTTTTTATTGACTATTACTTAGGGAAGACGAGAATGTAGCAGGAAGAAAAGCAAACATATATACACAGTCCACGTAATTATATATAAAATGTATATGCAGATACGGCAGCGGCTACTCAGACAGTCGCCTCTGAATATTAACAGATTAACAGAGTTGGAAGAGACCTTGTAGGTTATCTAGCCCAACCCCCCACCAAAGCAGGTGACTCTACACCAGTGATGGCTAATCTTTTTGGCACCAAGTACCCAAAGCATGCATCCGTATGCATCCCTAAAATGCAATACGCATGCGTCCCCTGCAATGCACCCTTCCCCCAGCATATACACCGCACCACCCTACATGTGCCCCACCCCTCGTGCATGCATGACAGAGACCCAAAGACCAGCTGGCTGATGGGAGGCATGCGCATTCATGCAGAGCAGAGTTGAGCTGGGATGAAAGCACCCATGCCATACAGGGGTGGGATTTTACCAGTTCGCATCTATTTGCTAGAACCGGTTGTTAACATTCTAAGCAGTTTGGAGAACCAATTAGAAGAAATTATTGGCCTAATCCTGTAAGGAAGGCAGGTAGGAAACATTCTGGTGTTGCTTACAGAAACTGCCTCTCCGTTAACCCTTATTACATTCCTGGCAGGACTAGTTTTCCTGTCTCAGGAACGTCTCTGGAGTTTTCTTCCCCTCATTTGCTGGTACTTTGCTTGTGTGGAGTAACCATTCAAAGTTACAATGACACTGAAAAAAGTGACTTATGACCATTTTTCACACTTACGACTGTTGCAGCATCCCCACAGTCATGAAAGGCCAGGCGAGGAGATGCATGCCTCAATGTGAGTGATGTTGAGTTGGCCATGCCCAGCCAATAACATGACCACCAAGCTATGTACACCCAGTCATATGACCACCAATCCATGCCCACCAACTAAGCCATACCCATAGAGCCGGTTGTTAAATATTTGTGAATATAGAGCACTGCACATCAGAACAACTAGACACAAGGAAAGTTTTTCCCCGAACACCATCACTCTACAAAAATAACACTGTCCAATTGTTTACTAAGTCTGCATTACTATTACTATTAATCTTCTCATCACTCTTTATCACCCATCCCCTCCCACTTGTGATTGTAGGACTCTAACTTTGTCGCTTGTATCCTTACGATTTATATTGACTGTTTTCTAATATGATTTGATTGCTTATTGTACCCTACAACAATCATTAAGTGTTGTACCTTATGAGTCTTGACTCTTGACAAATGAATCTTTTCTTTTATGTACACTGAGAGCATTTGCACCAAGACAAATTCCTTGTGTGTCCAATCAGACTTGGCCAATAAAGATTTCTACTCTGTTCTATTCTATTAATCATTGTGATGTTCCTGTATGAAATGTTGTGTCTCTACCAAGGACTAACTTGGTTCCCCCTTTTTCCCCCCTAACCTGACAGGTGGGAGATCAAATTATTGAAATCAATGGGGAAACCACGAGGGACATGACCCATGCCAGAGCAATAGAACTCATCAAATCTGGTGGCCGAAGAGTACGGTTATTACTAAAACGTGGAACTGGACAGGTCCCAGAATATGGTGGGTTTCCACTTTCTTTTTTATTACTATCATTGTTGTCATTGTTGTTGTGGTGATTGTGATTTTTGATTTAGTGGGCCTTATCTTTCAAGCTACCTGTATTGTGTTTGGTGTAACATGGAAGTAATGCTTGGGGAAAAAAGCAGGGGAGATGTTTGCTTGTGTAGTGGAGTTTCCGCTTTGCCTCCATCCTGAAGGAACATTCCAGAAAGACTTCAGTCTTTCTAGAACATTATTTCATCCTGTGTGGACCCATTTGTAACACTGCTGATGTTTGGACCCAATTCCTTTCCACCCTACACCCTATAGTAAACATCACTTACAGGTAATCCTCAACGTACAATCAAACTTTCTATGGCTAACTGAGACCATTGTTCAATGAGTTTGGGCTCATTTTACGCCCATTCTGGCCACAGTGGTTAAGTGAATCACTGCAATGGTTAATAACATGGTTGTTAAATAAATCTGGCTTCCCAAGAAGGTCGCAAAAGGAGATCACATAACGCCAGAACACTGCAACCATCATAAATATGAGCCAGTTGATAAGTATCCGAATTGTGATCACATGTGACCATGGGTATGCCACAATGGTTGTAAAATGTGAAAAACAGTCCTTAGTTACTTTTTTCAACACTGAGTAACTTCACTGAGCCAATGTTGTAAATTGGGAATTACCTGTAGTATTATACCAAACTGGTGCAGTATTATTCTTGCTGAGGTACATGCTTACTGGCATCATTATATGCTTCTTATTTTGCAAAATAAATACAATTACAAGGGCTCTCAATTTGACACTCCTGCCTACTAAATTCGCCATTAAATACAACATTGCAGAGGATTAACAGATGAATTAATCTGTCAGAAATGGTGTAGGGTCACCTTCTTGGGTGGGCAAGGAGGGGTTGGACTAGTTGACCTGTGATGACCTGGAGTGTAACACAAATGTAACAAAATCCAAAACATAAATAAATGTCCTTTAATGCCTCCAACTGGGCCCCACTGTTCAATAATTCTCAGTTGGAGATAAAACATAGTCAAAAATAGTCTTCAAAAGAAAGCAATACAGTCTGAACTTAGTGGGTAGATAGAAGTGAAATAAAAAACTAAAATAAGCTACAATGAAGGAATTTCAATAACGGACCAGGGTAAGTAATTACCAATCAAGGAGATAACAAGGCACAGTCTGTTGGAAGGACACCAACCAAGGTAACTTTAGCGCAAAATAACACACACTTTTCTTCTGACAACACTGTGTTGTAACTGTCTCTCTTATATAATATTCTCCCCAGCTGCAACCAATGAGGGGGATCATGGCCGCTTCCTCTCTCATAAACCAAGTTGTTTCCTTCTCCGTTCCTCCCTGCATGTCCTAGGATGCAGAGGGGATGGGCCTGGTTCTTTCTCTGACTGCCCAGCCAGCCTCTGCCCTTCCCCATCCACAACCTCTGGAGCTACACCTCTTCTCCCTCAGAGTCCAACTCTAACAAGGGCATGACAGTCTCTTAATCTGATGCTAATCTGAAACAAGATCTAATCCAACTCTAATCTAACAGAGTTGGAAGAGACCTTGTAGGTCATCTAGTCCAACCGCCTCCTGCCCTCTGCCCAAGCAGGATACCCTACGCCATTCCCGACAGATCCAGTCTCTTCTTGAAAGCTTCCAGTGTTGAAGTTCTGGAGAAGATACCTTAACTACTAAGAGGCATCCTGTTATTCTTAAGATGGCTTTTTATAAATATAAATCTCTCCCACTCTCTCTTTTCTATTAACAACTTTCCCTATAAATTTATTGTGGAGAAAACCCTGCTGGTGAATTGGTTGGTGGCATAACTCCTTTCTGCAATCAAATATTTTGCAAATGTTTTCATTTGCAGAGGTTTCCACAATGTCTATTTTATTTCTCTTTCGGTGCTTGTTTTTGGAACTTACAAGTCTTTTCCCCCATATTTTTATTGGTTTTTATTTCACGAGAGAGGGGCTTTATTTTTTCATATTTGATTTTAATTGCTCTGGATTTAATGTGCTTTTAATGGGAAGGGGAGCAGGAATACCCCTTTATTATAAAATAACGCAAAACAAAATGGGATCAGCCACAGGCAGTATGCTATTTATCCCAATAGTAGCATCTGGAATTTTTTTAGTGTTGATCTTCAATGCATGAATGCAGAAAGAAAAATATTCATTTGGAACCTGTAGTTTCTTCTGTGGTGTGATGCATGAAATAACGTCAATTTTCTCTTGTATATGCACCTTCTACATGTAAAATTGTGCATGCTGAAATGTTAATCGTTGCTCTTCCTTTGTCCTATTTCCGTGATGGTGTTCCTATGGTACATGTATGCCACAGGTGACACACAAAGCCATTTATGTGGGCATGCGAGCCCTAGTAAAACTTACCTGCACTGTGCATGTGTGCGCCTCCTAACTGATTTTTGGGCTGTTTGAGGTTGTTTTCGCCCTCCCATAGGCTTGAGGGAACCTCTGCAGCCTCAGGAGACTGAAAAACAGCCTTCCAGAAAGACCAGAAGTGCTGAAATGGGCCCATTTTCAGCTTCCCGAGGCTCCTGAGGTTTCCCTCAAGCCTCCGAGAGGGCGAAAATGGCCTCAAACGAGCCGAAAATCAGCTGGGAGGTGCGCACATGCACAGTACAGGTAAGGGGGCAGGGTGTTGCATGTGCATGCACAGGGGGGCGGGGTGTATTGCATTGTGGGTGCTGGCACACACCGCAGATACACTTTCAGCACACCACAACAAGGTTTGCCATTACTGTCCTATTTCATGTGCTAAGGCAGTGGTGGCTAACCTTTTGGGGCTTCTGTGCCAAAAATTGTGTGCGTGCTTGCATGCTCACACTCATGTGCTAGCACCCAGAAGACAATGTGCACCCCACACACACATCCTACGCATGTACACGCAATCTCACCCACCTACCCCCCGTTGCCCCCTTACCTGCACTGCGCCTCACAGCTGATTTTCAGCCGGTTTGAGGCCTTTTTGGCTTCCCAAAGGCTTGAGAAAGGCTTCTGCAGGCTTTGTAGGCCAAAAACCAGCCCTGTTTCATCACTTCATGTTTTTCTGAAAATACCGGAAAGAGGCTTGTTTTCGACCAACAAAGCCTGCAGAAGCCTTCCTCAAGCCTTTGAAAGGCTGAAAAAGGCCTCATACTGGCCAAAAATCAGCTGTGAGGCACACACAAGTGCAGTGAGGTAGGTTTGCCTGCAGCTCGCATGGTGGCACAAATGGCTCTGTGGGTACTCACGTCATAGGTTTGCCATCACAGTGCTAAGGAATATCTGCAGATTTTGTTTTTCCCAGAGGGAAAATGCAACAAAACTTGATGCTTTGGGGGTAACATTTCAAAATTTTCACATAGCTTTATTGCAATCTTTAACCCGCAGAAAGAAAAAAAAGAGGAGGAAAGGGATTTTTGAATACAGACAGTCCTTGACTTACATCTGAGCTTTTGTTGCTGAGTGAAATGTTTATGAAGTGACTTTTGCCCTGTTTTGTGACTTTTCTTGTGAAAAGTGAATCAAGGCAGTTGTTAAGTTAGCGATGCAGTTGTTAAGTGAATCTGGCTTCCCCGTTGACTTTGCAAGCCAGAAGAGGATCGCCTGATCCCAGGACACTGCAACCGTCATAAAGATGAGCAATAGCACTTAGGCTTATATACTGTTTCACAGTACTTTACAGCAAGGGTCACCAACCTTTTGGGCCTCAGGGACCACCAAACTCATAATTTTAAATCCTGCATGTTCTGTATGTAAAGTGGATGACTCCAAACCTACCATTCTGATTGGCTAAGGAAAAGAACAGTGGATTGGTTCACTAGGAACCAATCCAAAGTGATACCAAAAAGGTGGCAAATCTAAATAGCTGCCATTGGCTGTAAGCAGGCAAGCCAGCCTGTATAAAAGGGCTGGCCCCGGCTTCAGCCGGCGTTCCATTACTAACTGTTAATAATAAAAGTATTTGTTGTTGGAACCCGGTCTACCTCGTGTGTTTTCCGAACAAAACACTGGCGACGAAGGTGGGATCGTCCTGAACGGAACAAAAACCTGCACGTGGTGATAGAAGCCCAGACTGCAACTAAGATGTCTGGAAACAACGCACCGCCCGCACCCTTCAATCCCAACGAAGAGGATTGGGATTCCTATGCTGATCGCTTCCAAATGTACTTGGAGAGCAACGAAATGGAAGGCATTTCCGAACAACGAAAGAGAGCCGTGTTCCTGACGCACTGCGGAACAACCGTCTTTAAAATGGCTAAAGCCCTCGCCAAGCCTCGGGACATTAAACAATTAACGTGGACAGAATTACAGAGACTCCTGAAAGCACACTACGCCCCGATGGTGTCTAATTTAATAAAGCGACATGAATTCTACTGAAGAGACCAGAGAGAGGGAGAAACCGTTGCCGACTTCGTCGCTGCACTCAGACAAATTGGGGGTGAGTGTGAATTCTCAAACATAGACGAGGCAATGAGAGATCGCGTGGTGTTGGGCCTGAGAGACTCAACCGCACAGAGCAAAATGCTCAACAAGCCCAACATCACCGTTACCGAAGCCATTGCGGAAGCCACCGCCGCGGAAGCTACGAAAAAATCCGCAGTAACATTCAAGAAAATGAACACGCACGGCGATGAAACATCAACCAAAGAGAAAAAGCATCCTGCCACAATGACCCATTATGAAGAGTCGGGCGAAACAAACGAATCAAGCGAGGAGGACGACGAGGTCCACCGTTTGCTCACAAACAAGAAAGAGCGCGAAAGGAGAAAGTGGCGGGAATGCGCTGGCTGCGGAGGAAACCACCCACGAGCCGAATGCAGATTCCTCGATGCCATCTGCCGACATTGCAGAAAAAGAGGGCACATCGAGAAGGTCTGCAGAAATAAAAAATCTTACAGCCCGACGAGACGCAGAAATTCCCCAACACGAGCCGAGCCAAGTCGAGCCGAAAGAAAATGGCAACAAGAAAAGCGAGCCAATACACACCAAACTGTCATTATCCAAAACTCCCAGACGGAAAGTGGAAGAAAAATTAAAATCGTCGTAGAAATCGAGGGAAAACACTGCAAAATGGAAGTGGACTCGGGGTCCTTCCTCTCCATGGTATCATGGGACACAATTCAACAGTTAGTCCCAGGTATCAAGACCAAAGACTTGATGAAGCAGCACCTAACCCTCAAAGACTATCAGGGAAACCAAATCCCTGTGATGGGCAAAGGACATTTTCAAGTTGCCTACAAAAACCACATCAAAGTGCTTCCACTGACCATAGTCAACCAAGACAGACCAAGCCTCCTGGGCATCGAGTGGTTCGCGCCATTGGGCATCGGGATGACCGGGGTCGATCGAGTGACTACAACCGGCTGGGAAGACGACCTCGTCAGAGAATTCCACGACGTGTTTGACGGATCACTGGGCAAGTACCGGGGAAACCCTATTTCTTTCAATTTAAACCCCCAAATAGCCCCACGAAGAATAAAAGCCAGGCGAGTTCCTTTTGCACTAAAGGCAAAAATAGAGGAACAGCTGGAAAAATTAGTAGCCCAAGGGGTGTTAGAACCTGTGGACCATGCCAAGTGGGAAACGCCTATCGTCACACCCATTAAACCAGACAGGTCCATCAGAATCTGTGGTGACTATAAGGCTACCCTGAACCACGCATTACAACCAAGCGCATACCCGGTGCCCGTAGTCCAGCATTTGCTCCATTCCCTGGGAAATGGCAAAGTTTTCGCCAAACTCGACCTGGCACAAGCCTATCAGCAACTCCCAGTAGACCCAGAAACAGCAGAAGCGCAGACTATTGTCACCCATAAAGGCGCATTCAAATGCCACCGACTCCAATTTGGAGTAAGCGTAGCCCCTGGCGTCTTCCAGAGTCTAATGGAACGCCTGCTAAATGGCATACAAGGAGTCGTTCCCTATTTCGACGACGTCCTAATCTCGGCCAGAGATGAACCACAATTAAGAAACAGACTAAAAAAGGTTCTGACTAAGTTTAGAGAAGCTGGCCTCAAGGTTAAAAGAGAGAAGTGCTGTCTAGTTAAAAACAACGTCGAATTCCTGGGCTACTCAATAGACGGAGAGGGCATCCACCCCACAGATAAAAAGATTAAGGCGATAAATGACGCGCCTGAACCTAAAAATAAAACGGAACTCCAAGCATTTTTAGGATTAATTAATTTCTATAATGTATTCCTGCCAAACAAAGCCACTATAGCAGAACCGCTACACCGCCTGCTAGACAAAAAGGCTACTTGGACTTGGGGCTACAAAGAAAAAAAAGCCTTCCAAAATATTAAAAGACTGCTAACATCAACAAACGTTCTCATCCAATTTAGCGACACTCTGCCATTAACAGTGACCTGCGACGCCTCACCATATGGAGTAGGTGCCGTCCTGAGCCACCAACTACCGGATGGCAGAGAAGCACCCGTTGCATATTATTCTAGGACTCTATCAAAAACCGAGCGGAATTATAGCCAATTGGACAGGGAAGCTCTAGCAATTGTCGCTGGAGTAAAACGTTTCCACGAATATGTATATGGGAGGACTTTTCGAATTATAACGGATCACAAGCCGTTAATGGGGATTTTGGCGGGAAACAAGCCAACACCTAACATACTTTCACCCAGAATGACGAGATGGTCAGAGTTCCTGGCGGCTTATTCCTACACTCTGACACACCGACCAGGGAAACAAATTTCCCATGCGGACGCTTTGAGCAGAGCGCCTTTGCCAACAACCGACGCAGACCCGGCACCAACGATGACAGCGCTACAAATCGAGACATGCCCCGATCTACCCATATCAGCGTATGATGTCGCAAGAGCCACCGCGAAAGACTCATTGACTGCCCGTGTTCTTAGCTGGGTAGGTAAAGGCTGGCCGGACAATCTAAAAACTGAAAATTCCAAACCTTTCCGGTCCAGACAGACTGAACTTTCCATCCAAAAGGGGTGTTTGTTGTGGGGTGATCGGGTTGTAATCCCTGCTAAACTGCAGCCCAGGGTTCTTAGGCTTTTACATGAAGGGCACCCCGGAATGGTGAAGATGAAAAGCCTCGCCAGGAGTTACGTGTGGTGGCCGGGTATTGATAAGGACATAGAGTATTGGGTAAGCTCATGCCACAAATGCCAAACAATTAGACCATCCCCACCAAAAGCACCCGTTAAGGACTGGGAAACCCCTCGAGGACCGTGGTCAAGAATACACATTGACTTCGCGGGGCCTACCAAGGGGCATACTTTTCTGATTGTCATTGATGCCTATTCCAATTGGCTTGAAGTAAAAATCATGCCATCAACGACAACAGAAGCCGTAATTAAGCAACTAGACAGCCTGTTTGCCACCCATGGCATACCAGACATTCTCGTTTCAGATAATGGACCACAGCTAACCAGTATACCATTTGAGCAATACCTAGCCTCCCTAGGTATAAGACATGCACTAACCGCGCCGGCTCACCCGGCTGCGAACGGCAGGGCAGAGAGAATGGTCCGGTTTACAAAAGAAGGGTTAGAACGAATGGACGCTGGAGATACACAACAAAAAGTAAACCGGCTGCTCACACTGCAGCACATAACACCTAGTACTATCACAAATAAATCACCAGCAGAACTACTCATGGGGCGAAAATTAAGATCTCACCTGGATAGGTTACACCCAAATTTCACCCCAGAAAACCCCCCTGACTCCTCAACACGGTTCAGACAATTCGAGACAGACGATTTAGTTTACGCTAAAAATTTCTCCGGGGACCGGTATGGCTACCCGGGCAAATTATCCAACTTACAGGCTCCAAATCCTACCGGGTAAAATTAGACGATGGGAGGGAATGGAAGCGGCATATAGACCAGCTTCGATCTCGAATTGTGGAAAGAACCGCGGACTTAAAAACATTCACAAAAGAACACGGCGAAATGCAAACCGAGGTGGGGGGGGAAAGGCGAGAAACGAATAAAGAATTTTTTAAAAATAAAACTAACATTCAAAATGACCAAAAAGAGCCAACAAAAGACTCACCGTTTGAAGAGACCCACGAAAAGAGATCTTCGGAAGGGGCCAGCCAAGCCAGCTCGACCTGCCCCGAGGAAACGGGAGGGAGCGGCAGAACCGCCGGCCTAAGAAACTTAGGCGGCGGTAAAATGGCCGACTCACCCTTCCAGACGGTTCCAGAGAGGAGGACGGACGACACAGCAGCCCCATCCGAACCGGTCGAAGTCCTCACTGGAAATGAACCGCGCAGGTCAGGTCGAGCCCGGAAAAGCCCCACCTACCTGCGAGACTACGTCACCACGTAGGACTAAACTAAGGAGGGAGGGGTGTTCTGTATGTAAAGTGGATGACTCCAAACCTACCATTCTGATTGGCTAAGGAAAAGAACAGTGGATTGGTTCACTAGGAACCAATCCAAAGTGATACCAAAAAGGCGGCAAATCTAAATAGCTGCCATTGGCTGTAAGCAGGCAAGCCAGCCTGTATAAAAGGGCTGGCCCCGGCTTCAGCCGGCGTTCCGTTACTAACTGTTAATAATAAAAGTATTTGTTGTTGGAACCCGGTCTACCTCGTGTGTTTTCCGAACAAAACACTGCAGACCAGAGACCCTGGGAAAATCCCCAAAAAAGTCTGCAGGAAAATTCCCCACCCTGTTTTCCTACTGATCTATCATTCTTTATTTGGGATCGCAGGATACCATTTCCAGCTCTGTTCTCAGGGGAAGAGAGAGAGAGAGAGACTTTTGGCTTCGTGCAAGGAAAGCAGCAGAAGCAGCAGAAATCTTTCTTTCTCTCCTCCAAACTTCACCAGAAATGAATCTTTGTGAGACTTGTCACGTTGGCACAGCCTCTTGGAACAGGATTTGTTTCAGGGTCCCAGAGACTCATATCTGGCAGAGTTTGGGAGAGGGAAAGAATGAGTTTTGCTGCTTTCCTTGCATGCAGCCAAAAGTAGAAGAAAGAAGCTGAAAGAAGCAGCCCAGTGGCCAGGAGAGGCACAAAGGGCAAGTGGGGTAAGTTCCCTCCCTCCGCCCTTTCACCCCTCCTCTCACTACCTCGTGTTGTTCGCAATGCAAGTAACTCAAGTCTTGTGTTCCCACTGGCCATGTTGGCAGTGCAGCCTTGTATTCTCACGCAGCCTGGATTAATTGCTTTGGGGGTGACATTTCTCTGCGGACAACCAAAATTTTCTCGTAGACCACCAGTGGTCCCCAGCCCACTGGTTCGTGACCACTTCTTTACAGCCCTCTCGAAGCAGTTTACAGAGTCAGCATGTTTTCCCCCAAACATCTGGGTCTTCATTTTATCCACCTCGGAAGGACGGAAGGCTGAGTCAACCTTGAGCCAGTCAGGATCGAACTTCTGGCAGTGGAGGGAGGAAGGAGGGAGAGAGAGAGTAAGGAAGGAGTAGCAATAGCATTTAGACTTACATACCACTTCACAGTGCTTTACAGCCCTCTAAGTTGTTGACAGAATCAGCATATGGACCCAAACAATCTGGGTCCTCATTTTACCCACTGCGGAAGGATGGAAAGCTGAGTTAATCGTGAGCTGGTCAGGATCAAACTCCTGGCTGTGGGCAGAGTCAGCTTGCAATAGTGCTTTTTAACCATAGCACCACTAGGAAGAAGAATAAGAAAGGGAGTAAGAGTGGGAAGGAAGAATAGCAATAGTACTTAGACTCATATACTGCTTCACAGCCCTCTCTAATAGGTTTATAGAGTCATACTATGGCCCCCAACAATCTGGGTCCTCATTTTACCAACTTTGGGAGGATGGAAGGCTAAGTCAACCTTGAGCTGGTCCGGATCAAACTCCTGGCAGTCAGCAGAGTCAGACTGCAATACTGCATTCTAACCATTGCGCCACAAGGAAGGGGAACGAGAAAGGGAATAAGGGAGGGAGGGAGGGAGGGAGGAGTAGCAATAGCACTTAGATTTATATACCATTTCACAGTGCTTCACAGCCCTCTCTAAGTGCTGGCACTGGGTACAGTTAACCTGCAAAACTGCATTCTAACCACTGGGAAGGAAGGAAGGAAAGGAAGGAAGGAAGGAAGGAAGGAAGGAAGGAAGGAAGGAAGGAAG
>BLBF01000022.1:13277548-13289648 GCA_015471245.1 Laticauda colubrina | reverse complement strand
AGGAAGGAAGGAAGGAAGGAAGGAAGGAAGGAAGGAAGGAAGGAAGGTTAGACTTAGACTTATACACTGTGCTTTACAGACCTCTCTAAGTGGTTCACAAAGTCAGCATATTGCCCCCAACTATCTGAATCCTCATCTTACTGACCTCGGAAGGATGGAAAGCTGGGTCAAACTTGAGACAGTCAGAATCATACTGCCAAATTGCAGTCAGCTGAAGTAGCCTGCAGTACTGTAAACTAACCACTGCACCTTATAAAGTTGAGTTAGTTGCCAAGCGTCTGAATTTTGATCGTGCAACCACGGGGATGTGGTAATGGGTCATAAGTGTGAAAAAGGGTCACAAGTCCCTTTGTTCGGTGCCACTATAACTTCAAACGGTCACAAACAAACTTGTAAATTGAGGAATGCCTATATCCAGAACATTTTTTTTCCTTTCCGTTGATTAATGGTCACAATAAAGATATTTGTAATTTTCAGATTAATAAATAAATTGGGAGGGAGGGGAGTAAATTTTGCGTAGAGTGAGAATCTAAGCAAGCTCAGGCATCCCAGGAATTGTGTATTAGCCTGGAAAGTTGAATATATTGTTGGAATAAAACAATGAAATACCCTTTTTTTTACTGTTGCAAACAGAACTACTTAAACGTGTCCATGAGGAGTTATATATTTAGCTCAAAGGTGATTTTTAGCTTCTCCATGGTACAGGCATTTCTCTGACTTACAACAGTTCATTTAGCGAACATTCAAAGTTGCAACCTCACTGAAAAAAACAACTTATGACCATTTTTCAAACTTACGACCATTTCAGCAACTCCCATGGTCACTCCCTGTCAATTTCAGATGCTTGACAATTGATTCATATTGTTCTGACCCAAGCCTTGTTCATATCCAATAAACACAAAATATGTATAAAAGCAAACCTTTTTAATGCAACGCTGTGAATCCTGTGCATTCACAGCCAAGAGTCATTCAAAACTAATTGTCCCAGATAAAAGCAACCCCTTAAAGGTTGCAAAAGGCTGCCAAGAACAAAAGACTAATGGCAGATAAATATCCAAAGCCAGAAGTTTCAAAAAAACAAACCATTGAAACAAGCAGGGCTTCAATGAGGACTCTGAATAGAAACAACTTCTTTGCTTCCTGCAAAGAAGCAAACACCAAAGGCTGGCTTTTGTTCCTTATGGGAGCAGCCATCGCCTCCAGCTTTACTCCTGAGTCTCCCGTGCTGCTTCAGTTGCTCTTTCCTTTGAGCAGCCTGCGCATACGCATACTGAGCACAGGCTCCCCGGGGTCCTCTGCGTCACTGCTGCTAGACTCCCCAAGCTCTGCAGGTAGCACCCAACTCTCCAATAGTCCTGGCCCCATCCATGCATCACACGCAGGACCCTCATCCGAGTCCTCACTGTCAGAGACCTCAGCTGTCCACATCTGCTGCCGGCGATCCACAACACATATTTATGAGGGTTGTAGAGTCCTCGGGTCATGCGATTCCTTTTTGTGACCTGTTCCCAAGGAAAGTCCATGGGAAAAACCAGATTCATTTAATAACCCTGTTGCTAACTTACCAATGATTATGATTCACTTAACAATTATGGCAAGAAAAGTTGTAACATGGGAGCAAAACCCGCTTAACAAAATGTTTCCCTCAGCAATGGCAATTTTGGTCATATGTTGAGGACTACCTGTGCATACAAATCCTATTTTTAAACCTCCATCATGTCCCAGTGGGTTAAAAACAGATGTCTGAATAACAATATCAAAAACTTTAAGAAGCGTATTTTATTGCATTAACCTGGGACAGAGATAATTCAGACAAGATTTTATTTAATTAGGTATTTTTCTTTGATGAGTTTGTTTGATAAAAGAAAGAGAGGTACAGTTGTGTGCAAGGAACAGTGACATTAAAACTTCCATGATCAGTTTTGCATTTCTGTGTGACCTCTGTCTTTGGCAGCTATTTATGAAAAAAGCAACAGAATTAAGGGTAATTACACAAATGAGTTAAACTGTCCCATTTTTCTCTTCTAAAATACGCTAATTAAAAAGGCTCTTAGGAGTGATCAGAACTTTTTAAAAAAAATTAGGAAGTAACGTGAGTTTATTATTATACCACGGTTCCACAAAACAATAACAGGCATTCCTCTAAGTTTATTATATTACAAAAAGGGAGAAGAGAATCAGTAGGAATGAAGTCATTTAAAACTTATTCCAACAGAGAGAGAGAGAGAGACAGAGAGACAGACAGAAGAAAGGAGAGTCGGGGAAACAAATGCACTTGAAGTCCACATCCCACATAATTGTCTCGAGTGTGCAAAGCAGGATTAAGAATACAGATATCTGTCAAGAGGAGTGTGGGTATCCCCCAGAGGGTTGGGTTACTATCCATTTCTATAAAATGACATTTAGATGGAGTTTTAAAAGACAATATTGTGCCTCAAGGAAAACAAAGTTGACAGGCTGCCATGGAAGGAAATATTAAAAAGGGTCCCTCGGAAAGTTAAATTCTCTGTGACGGTAAGCATTAGAATTCCCATTTCAGTCAGAAAGGCCATCTCTTCCACCAGCTCCAATTTTGAAGGACCTTAACAGGCAAAACTGAGGAATTAAAAGTCATTTGGTGTTGACTTTTCCATGTCAAGATATGAGGACTAAGTTGGCGACAAGAAAAGATTCTGGTATTCAAAAATGAGCAAACAAAGATGTTTGTAAAGATTAAACAGAAGTATAGATTCATCCGGAGGAGTTAATCTGCCAGAGATCTAAAATAACCATAAGATCTCCAATAGCCATAAGAAACTAGGAAGTTTATAGTAAGAAATTCTGATTATATAAAGCACTGCCCAGAGCAAAGAGCACAATTGCCATGTGCTTTACTGCTCAACTACATACTGTAACAGGAAACAAGAAACTCTATTTATGGTATAAAAAAGAACATAGATATTTCATAGATCCAAAATTGTAAATACTGTAGCTGTTGCATAGAAATAAATTCCAACAGTGATTTCCAACAATTATCCATGGTTATCCATTCACAATCATGAAAGAAAGAATCTGACCATTCTCCAATCTATAGGGAGTCATCGACTTACAACAGTTCATCAAAAACCAATTTCACTTAACCACCAAATCACTAATACAAGTTGAGGACTGCCTGTTTCTGAAATATTCTCTTTCTTTTATTAAACGTCTGCATGCCTCTTTGTCTTATCTATATTAGAAAAAAAAGTTGGCTATTGCTTATAAATGTCTCTTCTAATCATACAATGCTGTTTTGTTGTCAATAATAATAATAGTAAATGATTAATAATGTCTTGATGTTTCTGCTTCTGTTAATTCTAATGATTGGTCCTAGGCTGTTCCTCCCCTTCCTTTAGGAACGCTATCTTCCAGTCTCTCCATGTGCATGAAAAGTGACAAACATGGCTCCCCATATTTCTACTTACTGGGCCATCCTAAAGATACGGTGTGTAATCTCCGCCATTTGCTAATATACTCTGACTGGTTTCTCTTTGCTTTCTTTAATGGAGCTTCATCTAATTGCTCAGAACATGTACGATGCCTCCTTCAGTAGTAAATATTGTTCAAACTTGTAAATGGAAGAATAACTGAGTTGGAAGGGACTTTGGAGGTCTTCTACTCCAACCCCCCCCCCCCTTGCTCAAGCAAGAGACTTTATACTATTTCAGAATAAATGGGTGTCCAATCTCTTCTTAAAAACCTCCAGTGTTGGAGCATCCATAACATAAGCAGGAGAACTTATACAGGGGTGGGCTTCAAAAATTTCAGCAATGGGCTCTTTGCCCGGTTGCTGGGTGGGCGTGGCCATGGTGACCAAGGCCTAGCTGGCCACCTGCACCACAGCAGGGGGTGTGATGATCCAAAGGGGTATGACACAAAGGCAACACAGTCAAATAATCAGTAGGAGTCCCTTTATTATCTCCAACTTTGCCCCCAATGTCCTGGTTACCTTCTGGCTGGAGAAAAACTCTCCCAGGAACAGCCTTTAAGTGGAGGAAATTCAGTCCGTAAACAAAGTACATACAAACTGTAACTAAAAATCCAAACAAACCACAATTGGGAAGACACCAAGAACACAGATAAGCCTCGATGATACCAGATAATTCATGATTTTCTCCCAACAAGTTGCTGTGCGCAACTTCCCTTTTTAAACACTGTGTTTCCAGCTGCAGCTAATGAAAGGAATCAGGGCCTTTTCCTACCCCGTAAGCCACACAATTCACATTGCTCCTTTCTCTATTCCTCCCTGTGTGCCCTAGGATAAAGAGGGTGTGGGCCTGGGTCTTCCTCCGAATTCCCTCTCCCTTGCTCTATCTCTTTCCTGCTCTGCCCAGCCAGACTGTGCCCTTCCCCAGTTTCTTCCACAGCCAGTGAAGCCACACTCCCACTCCCTGTCAGCTGCTTAGCCTCCCCCTCCAAATCATATTCTGACAGGGGCATGACAGGGAGGCTGTTTTTGCCTTCCCTGGGCTCCAGAGGCTTTCCTTGAGCCTCTGGGATGGCAAAAACTGCCTCCCTGGGTTCCAGTGGCCCTCTGGAGGCCGAAAATGGGCCCCTTTTGGGACTTTCAGAACTTCCAGGAGGCCTGTTTTCCCCCTTCCCCAAGCTTCTGTGTGGGCCCTGCAGTTACCTCACATCCAAAATAGGTTGCATGGAGACTCCTGGGAGGGAGCCAATGGAACGTGACCAAATTTCTCCTGCATAGCCCGATCATATAGTTTTGTCGTGAATCACTGGTATCCAGCTAGTTCATCTATATTTATAATACACACGCATGCACACACATACATAAGGCATCTTTTAAGTGTGAAAATGGTCCTGTCTTCTTAACCTACAATCCAGAAACTCAAAACACAATTCAAATTATGAATAAACAAATCTCTGATTGAGACCAAATATGTTTTAATGGTTGAAAAAGGGCATCATACATGCGTCCGAATTAACGACCAATGCAACTCTTTATTATACCTCATGATCTGCAGTAACTTAATACAATTAACCAACCTCATAACTGTTGTTGTACGATATTTCTTGGATAGAAGTGATTTAAAAGACAGAGAGTCATGGCTGTGTAATAATTCCCAAAACAGCATCCTTTCCTCCTTTCGGTTTTACTTCTACTTCTGTGTGTCTGCAAACAACCATTGTCTGCCCCCAAGGGGTTGAAAACTCCAGTTGGAAACTGAAACCACATTTACAAAAAGAAGGATGGATGAATTCAGGGGTGAAATGCTACTGGTTCAGCCTGGTTCCCCTGAACCAGTAGCAAAAATTGCTACCGGTTTGGCCGAACCAGTAGTTGAAAAAAAGCACCAACCATCAGTTGAGAGGAGAAAGACAGCCACATGCCTCTGTGCTTTTGTGTTCTTTATCCTCTCAGCCGATCAGCACAGCAGAGCCTCAGCTGGTGTTTGGAAAGCTGCGCATGCACACGAAGTGCGCGATCATCGAACCAGTAGAGAAACTGGTAGTATCCCACCAGTGGAAGAATTGGTCTCGTGGTTGAGTTGATATCTTGACTTTTGGGTCACAGAGACGTCTACAGATGTTAACTCAAGGGATTTGATTTCACTAAATCCTTTTTTTCTTCTTCCCCAAACTGTATAAATTGATCTGATGCTAGGTTAACCATTATGCCAAGTCCTTTATGGAGCAGAGCAATTTCAATATCCTTTGGATGCTTGATTGGAGCTGCAGCATTAAAGATAAACTTTATCTGAAATTTTATTTGTACTTTCATCTCTGCAAGTTGCCATTTTAACTGCTTACTTCTTGCTTCAGTTCAATTAATGCAATAGATTCATTGATGGGCTAGAGATGTTCTGTAGAAAAGCCATGTTGTAACTGAATATGTAAATTATTGAGTTTATTGGAGTTCTTTTATAATCCTCTCATGATCTTTCTTTTTAAAAATTTGGTGCAATATAAGATTCCTTCGCAATTATGCATTTCATTCAAGGTTAACCTGATATTGAAACTCATAGGAAAATTTATCCTGGGCTTTAAAAAAGGCGATCTGAATTCAGTATATTATCTGGAGAAATAAAAGGGAAGAGAAGCTAAAGAATTAATCTCCTTTTTAAGAATGCAGATTTTAAAAAACAGTGTATGTAAAAATTTATGTACTGCTCCATTTCATGCAACCCAAGACTATTTCATTCTTGGCTGATCTGAAGAAAAGATTAGAATTATCAGGAATTATTCCATTGCTATTTACACTAAAAAAAAAAAAAAAGAAACCAGGATATGCATTTAACCATAGTTCAAATGTTTTGACAAATTTCTACCCTGGTATACAATGCCTTGTATTTTAACAAAGATACACTGCAGATTTGAGGCAGTGTTTGAAAAGGATTTTTTTTTTTAAAAAAAAAAGAAAGATCACTTTCAGTCTGGAGAGATTTGCAAATGTTATAAATAATACATATAAAACATCCTTTTCGAAAATATGTCACTTTGATCCCAACTTTGTAAACAAAAAGAAGATTAGAGAAATGTGTTGTGGCACCAACAGGATCTTGTGCTCAGATCAGTAATTCACATCTTCTCAAAACGTCTTCTGAATTTGTAAATTACATTTACATAATGGGCATTTTGATAGGCCAATCATTCTCATTGTATAAATTTAGATTATTAACAGCGGCAGCAATAACAAACAGAGAAAGAAATATATTCAGTAGTGCTACAATAGCATAAGTAGTCCTCGACTTACGAATGCAATAGAGCCCAAAAATTCTGTTGTTCTGTGAGACATTTAAGTGAGTTTCACTCCCATTTTACAACCTTTCTTGCCACAGTTGTTAAGAGAATAACAGTACTTGTTCAATTAGTAACCCCATTGTTAAGTGAATCATTGACTTCACTTGTCAGAGGGTCACAAAAGGGGATCATGTGACCCCGGGATTACTGCAACCGTCATAAATACGAGCCACTGGCCAAACATCTGAATTTTGATCACGTGACTAAGGGGACTCTGGAGAGGAAGTAACTGTGAAAAAATGGTCATAAGTCACTTTTTTCAATGCAGTTGTAACTTTGAATGGCCGCTAAATGAACTGCTGTAAGTCAAGGACTACCTGTACTTAACTGATATTCAGATCTCTTAGGACCATGATTCCACAGGTGGCAAGCAGAGACATTTGTGCAGGCACGCAAACTTACCTGCACTGCACATGCACATGCCTCCCAGCTGATTTTTGGCCCATTTAAGGCCATTTTCACCCTCCCAGAGGCTCAAGGGAAGCCTCTGCAGCCTCGGGAGTGCCAAAACGGAAAATACCAGAAGTGGTATTTACAGAAGTGCCAAAACGGGCCCATTTTCAGCCTCTCGAGGTTCCAGAGACTTCCCTCAAGCCTCCAGAAGGGCAAAGATGGCCTCCCCCAGGCTCCAGAGGCCCTCCGTAGGCTGAAAATAGGCACTTCGGATATTTCTGGAGAGGCTGTTTTTTGGCCTCCTGAGGCTGCAGAGGCTTCCTTCGAGCCTCCGGGAGAGCAAAAACGGCCTGAAATGGGCTGAAAATCAGCTGGGAGGCACATGCATGGGCAGTGCAGGTAAGGGGGCAGGGACGGGGATGTTGCGCGTGCATGCATAGGGGGAACATAGCGCATTGTATTGTGGGTGCTGGTGCACATGCACTTTTGGCATAGTACAACAAAAAAGTTCGCCATCGCTGTTTTAGGAGATTAGCAATATAGTGTAGGAGACGGCCGGGTTGAGACAGTGGGAGGGGTCAAATGTGTAATCAGCCATGAATCCTTGCATGCCCACAGGAGAGCTAACTCCAGCCCACCCTGAATTCCTTGTAAGTTGAGGACTACCTATAGAGGCCGATAGAATAATAGAAACCTCATCCTGTTTTTTTTTAACAGGCATGGGTCTCTCTTTTTTAAAGCTCCACCTGGATGTATTTCCATGCCTTTACGGTATCAAAAAATCCATTTTGATGTGAATTGATTTTGTAATTCAGCCTCCAACATAAGCTGATTCTGGACAAGAACAAGATGCTCTGAACTTGGCCTAAACAAAAAAATAATATGGCCTAAATCCATCTTTTTTTGGGGGGAGGGGGGGGGAGTGAATATTGAAGTAAACTGAATATTTTAGCAAGGTTTTATGAAGTTTTTAAAAGCTTGAGGTTCTTCCCTGGCTGTGTGTCCTTCATAAAATGACCTGCTTGCTATTTTTAAGGTGATAGGCTGGGATATCACTAAAAGTGTGTGTATGTGTTTGTGTCTGTATCTGTGTGTCTATATAGCAAATGTCAGGTTTCCAAGTGATGAAATCCATTTAAAAAGAAAAAAGCAAAGTCCATCTTCCAAAACAATTTATTTTATTTAGGAAAGCATCCAATTGGCAAAGTCTGTTGTAATTCCAGATCTGACACAACCTGGAATTACACCACATAATATTGGAAGTTGGAAACAACCCCCAGAAGTCACATTCTCCAATAGAAGTAAATCAATGTTGCCTGGTGTCATCACCTCCAGGTCTCAGCAAGGTCAGCTTTTGTTCCCACGGGAAGAAGAACCACCTAGCCTAAACACTCCATTCCTCCCACCTTAGGAATGTGGCAAGTCCGAAACCTTTCCCTCAAATACTAGCAAAGAGAAAGGAAAAAAAAGAATATATAAAAAAGCTAAATAAAATGGCTACACATATGTCAATTTCGGGCTTGACAACAACAACAAAAAAATCAAGATGGCAGCCATGATAATATAACCCCAAACCCAATTTTATCCAGGATGGGCTTCAAAAATTTCAACAACTGGTTCTCTGTCCGGTTGGGTGCGTCTCCTGCACCATGGCGGGAAGGGTTTCCTTGAGCCTCTGGGAGGACAAAAATGCCCCCCCCCCCCCCATGCTCTGGAGGCTCTTCGGAAGCCAGAAACTCATCCATTTCTGGCCTTCCGTAGCCTCCAGGAGGCCTGTTTTTCACCCTCCCTGAGCCTCTTCACGCACCTTGCAGTTACCTGACATCCAAAATAAGCCGCATGGAGACTCCTGGGAGGGGAGGGGCAGGGTGGGCGGGGCCAGCCAGGGGCAGGATTTACCAGTTCACCGAACTGCACAGAATCTTAGCTAGACTCCTGACTTTATTCCTGCATGCAACAGGCACATTAATAAGAAAAGATCTTGGATCATATGATTGTGGTTCTTGTGAGCTTTTTGATATTTCCTCACAAAATAACTGCGAGTTATTCACCCTCCTGTGTGAAGCAGTAAGACAAGCTAGGGGAATCCCAGCATAGCTGATGATATGAACAGCTGATTGTTGGGAGGGAAAGAAGAAGAAGAAATACCTTAAAGGATGAGCGTCAGGTGGGTGGGGTGAGCGAACATTGGGCTGGCAGGGCAAGTGAGCCTGAAGCGACTGGGCATAGCCCGCCAGAACTTACTCCTGGTTCGGGAACCCATGCCAAATCCTTGCTACCAGTTCATGTGAACCGGTGCGAACCGGCTGAATACCACCACTGATGATATCTCTCTTCCCATTTCAAAAGGCCAGTGTGAAAGAGGGGGGGAAAAATCATAATTTCTCCAGGTTGCATAGATGTACTCAGTAAAATCAACAAATCCTTCTTCATCCCACTTGCCATCTCCTTCCATTTGCAAACATTCTCCATGCACAGAAGTTATTGGCTTGAATGAAATGCATAAGACTTAAGGGAGACATGAAATGACCATCAAAGGCCAATGAAGTGAACCTGCATTAAAATTTTAAAAATCTAGCTCTGAGCATGCAAATCAGGATCAACTATGGTGTGGGGGGGTCAAATTGGATTTTTTTGAAGGCTGGATTAACATTGTAGTTCTCCTTTGCAGGCTGGTGGTGGTGGGGGTGAATGGCAGGGGGACAGGGAGCAATGGGAGGAGGGACAGATGCCTCCTGAAGCACTCTGCCAGCCAAAACAGGGAACAGGGGGCGTGCATGTGGTCCCCTGTGTCTCATTTTCACCCTTTATGACTTCCTGCAGCACTCTGTTGACTATAAACAGGCCACAACATTTTTTGGCCCATTTTTCAGCCATTTTGGGCCCATTTTGGGCCTGTTTTTGGCCCATTTTTCAGCCTGTTCAGCAAATATTTATACATCAAATATCTTAACCACCCATCTCCCTCCCAGAGGGGCTCGTGTTTCAGTCATGAATGCTGCCTTTGTTACAGTAGAGATCATGGGCTCCATTTTGTCGCATAATGGTTAACCTGCCATCTTTTCATAATGATCAAAGCTTACATGGTGAGGCCAACATTCCTCCTTATGAATTCACTAGAATGCCCGAAATTTTTGTGATGTGTTTTGTCGGAGGTTACCAATTGGCCTAAGGAAAGGAGTGATCTAATTAATATTTTACAAATAATGGCAAAAATACGTGTCCCGGGATAATGTTGCAAGATCCAATCTGGGGTCAGTCAACAGGACCAGAAGTTTCAGTCTGCCAAGCTTTTGGACTTATGCTAGAGCCCATTTTCACTGTTCTGACCAAGGTTTCCGAGACCGTAATTAAGCACACGCTTAGTTAAAACAACTCTTGTTTTATTTCAACACTGGAAATTATGTTCATTCTCAGCTGGTAATGAGTCCCAAACAGTCCCTTGAGATAAGCACCCACCTTTCTCTCTTTTAAATTGCTGCCAAAAACTAGAGTGCCAAATTAACTGTAAAAAATCAACTGAAATACAAAGTCCACACAGAGCTTTAATATAAACAGAGCAAATGACTTTGCTTCCTGCAAAGGTTTCTCTGCCTTTGCACCTCCTTTATACCTTAGGAGAGGGACAATCACTTCCAAGCCTTACTCCTGAGTTGCCCCTTTTTCTCATCTGCTTTTGCCTTCTAGCAGCTCTGTGCACACGCACACTGGAAACAGGCTCCCTTTGTTCCTCTGCCTCGCTGCTGCCAGACTCCAGAGGCTTCCGAGTCAACACCCCACTCCCAGATGGTCTTGGCCCCATCTCTGCATTGGATGCAGGACCCTCATCCGAGTTCTCTCCAAACTCCCAGACTGGTCCCCATTCTTCCCCACTGAATCCACTGCATTGGCTGCCGGGTGTAAATCAGCACTTCTGCTGATTGATGAGGGGCCTTTTTCCCAGGCTTCTATCACTTCCCTGGCTATCTTTTACAAGGGTCCTAATAACATTTTCTGGGTGGGTACAAAAATAGCTGGGGAAATAATTAAACCCTTGGAAAATAATTAAACCCTTGGAAAATGGGCCCCTTGTCAGTCAGGAGGGCTGAATTACCACCAGCCTATCAAATACTTAGGAACTGAGGACTTGGCAGCACCAGAAAACAACAGCCAACACCAACACACCAACCGACCAATAGGAAAGCACAACATAAATACGACTCACAGAATAGCACAAAGCACACAGTCCAGTAAAGAGAAGTTCCCAATCAAGCTGAAAGCTCAGAAGAGTAAACCTCTAGTCCCCTTGACTGACCTCAGATTTGATTTTACAATAATCTTTTCCCTTGGGTTAGCCAACCCCCCTCCTTTAATGCCCCTACCAAAAGATAGCCAAGAGGCAGGTATGATTGACCCAAAATATGAAAACCAAGCATTTCTCCTCCTCTCCTCCTCCTCCTCCTCCTCCTCCTCCTCCTCCTCCTCCTCCTCCTCTTCTTCTTCTTCTTCTTCTTCTTCTTCTTCTTCTTCTTCTTCTTCTTCATCATCTTCGTTACTGGTCCGTCACAGCTGGCTTTTGTAAGGCAAAAAAAAGAAATCCCCCCCATGTTGAGAGACCTAGCTCTAACATGCAAATTTAGAAGAATATCAAAGGGAGAGAAATTAGTGATGCCTTGGTTGGAATTCCTATTGAAATGACTTCTCTTACTTACTTGTCTCCTCCCTCCTTTTCAACAAGCTTTTGAAAACTATGGATGTGACTTTCTGTTGAACTGTCTAGGCCTGTGATGGCGAAACTATAGCACGTGTGCCACAGGTGGCATGCAGAGCCATTTGTGTGGGCACGTGAGCCCCAGTGAAACCTAACTGCACTGCACGTGCGCATGCTTCCCAGATTATTTTTGACCCATTTGACACCATTTTCGCCTTCCCGGAAGCTCGACGGAAGCCT
>BLBF01000022.1:13213842-13270299 GCA_015471245.1 Laticauda colubrina | reverse complement strand
TTATTGGCCAAGTGTGATTAGACACACAAGGAACTTGTCTTGGTGCAGATGCTCTCAGTGTACATAAAAGAAAAGATGCATTCGTCAAGAGTCAAGAATCATAACATACAATACTTAATAATAGTCATAGGGTACAACAAGCAATCAAATCTGACTAGGAAACAGTCAATATAAATTGTAAAGTGGTGAGAAGATTAATAGTGATAGTAGTGCAGACTTTGTAAATAGTTGAACAGTGTTGAGGGAATTATTTGTTTAGCAGAGTGACGGTGTTTGGGGAAAAAACTGTCCTTGTCTCTAATTGCTCTGGTGTGCAGTGCTCTATGGTGTCGTTTTGAGGGAAGGGGTTGAAACAGATGTGGGGGTCTGTAGATATTTTCACAGCCCTCTTTGGACTCGTGCAGTATGCAGGTCCTCAATGGAAGGCAGGTTGGTAGCCATTGTTTTTTCTGCAGTCCTAATTACCCTCTGAAATCCGTGTCTGCCCTGTTGGGTTGAAGAACCAAACCAGGCAGTTATAGAGGTGCAGATGAGAGACTCAATCATTCCTCTGTGGAAGTGGATCAGCAGCTCCTTGGGTAGTTGGAGCTTCCTGAGTTGGCACAGGAAGAACATTCTTTGTTGTGCTTTTTTGATGTTTTTGATGTTAGGTGTCCATTTTAGGTCTTGAGATATGATAGAACCTAGAAATTTGAAGGTCTCCACTGTTGATACTGCGATGTCTCATATTGTAAGAGGTGGTAGTATGGGAGGAACTGGAATTTCTTCACGGGCTTCAACGTTACAGCATCTTGAGAACTTCCTCCCGTCTGAATTTTCTTGGCAGGCCTCACCAGCTCTAGATAGCTGTTTGGTGGGGCAGAGAGCCACCTCGTGGCATGAGAAGGGGAGCATCAAAGAATCAGAAGTGATGTTTCAGAACAGAGTAAGGTTTATCTAAGGTTGCAGCATCCCCAGGCTACAACATGATTGAAATTCAGGTGCTTGGTAATGGGTTCATATAGATAACAGTTGTACCATGTCCTGGGGGTGTTATATAATCCATCTTTTGCGACCTTCTGACAAGCAAAGTCAATAAGGAACTCAGATTCACATAATGTGATGACCCGGAGTGTAACACAAACGTAATAAAATCCAAAACGTAAATAAATGTCCTTTAATGCCTCCAATATGGTCCCACTGTTCAATAATTCTCAGTTGGAGATAAAATTTATTCAAAAATAGTCTTCAAAAGAAAGCAATACAGTCTGAACTTTATGAGCAGATAGAGGTGAAATAAAAAACTAAAACAAAGTACAATGAAGGAAATTCCCCAATGGACCAGGATAAGTAATTACCAACTTCAAGGAGATAACAAGACACAATCTGTTGGAAGGACGCCAACCAAGGTAACTTCAGCACAAAATAAAACATGCTTTGCTTCTAGCAATGCTGTGTTGTAACCGTCTCTCTTATATACTATTCTCCCCAGCTGCAACCAGTGAGTCGGATCATGGCCGCCACCTCTCTCGTAAGCCAAGTTGTTTCCTTCTCCGTTCCTCCCTGCGTGTCATAGGATGAAGGGGTGGGCCTGGTTCTTCCTCTGACTGCCCAGCTGGCCTCTGCCCTTCCCCAGCCTCCTCCACAACCTCCAGAGTCACACCTCCACTCCCTGTCGCTGTTCCTCCTCTTCCTCAGAGTCTGACTCTAACAAGGGCACTATACATAACAACCGTGTTACTAACTTAACAACTGCAGTGATTCGCTTAACAACTGTGACAAGAGTGGTCATAAAACTCACTTAACAACTGTCTTGCATAGCAACAGAAATTTTGGACACAATTGTGGCAGTAGGTTGTGTAGTCCTGACACAGAACTGGGTTCCATTGCATTTTATCTTTTTTTCTTTTTTTTTAAAGGGAGCTCTTTCCAGAATTAGATTTGTGATCACCGGAGGCCCAAACAAATAGTCTAAAGTAGAATCAAGGGATTGTGTCCAAACAAGCAACTTAAACAGGCAGAAAACATTTGGTTCTCTTTCTTGATTGCCCTTTGAGGATCCCTTTTTAAATAAGAAAGGGAACATCAAGCACGCTGCATGCTTCTAATAGTTCTTTTCTTTTTGTGGGTCTGAGAGAACAAACAAAATTCGCTAAGAGATCATCTAGATCATCCCTTAGGGAGCTGGATGATGACTTGGCCAATGAATGAATTGGGTTATGTCCCACTCCAGCTATATATAGTGCTATATTCCACTTCAACCCAGCCATTTTCATGAGTGGAAAGGGATTGGCTCAGGAACTGTAGAAAAGCAGGCAGAGCTGGAAGGCAGAGTTAAACGTGTCATCAGTTTGAGTCATTGCATAGCCACGAGCCTCCTGAATACCACCTCTGGGTAGTTCCCTGGTTGGCGTAGGATAAGCATCAGGAATATTTGTATGAAATGCTCAAAACACGTGGCTCCATGAAGTGTAGCATTAGAGAATCTGGAGGGATGCAAGAAGTCTCCATTTTAAAAAGTGACAATAAGATGGTCTTCTGGTTGTGCGCATGAAGACTTTTAGTGGCAATTAAAGAGAAAAAGGAAGATCCAAACCAATCTGAAGAAAGACAGAACTTCCATGAGAAAATATAAGAGTGGCAGAAACTAGAGATGGCGACAAGAGGGCTCAGCCTAGCATCCCTACGTAACCATGATCTGAGTCCAAACTCCCTTAAATGCCATTGACCTTTATCTAACTCTAACCAGATGCAAATTATTAGTTCTAATAATTAGCTCTATTTCTCTAGTTCTAGTTATTTTCTAGTTCTAGTTCTAGAACAGGGGTGTCAAACTCAAGGCCCGCAGGCCAGATCCAGCAGGCGAGGTGTTTAGATCTGGCCCATAGGGCCACCCTGGAAACATTGAGGGATGGGCCCCGTGGTGCCTGTCAGTAAAAATAGGCTCCTGAGCTCCATTTCTGGCTGTGACAGCCTCCTGCAACCCTCTGCCAACAAAAATGGAGCCCAAGAGGGCCATGGCAGAGGATTGCAGGAGCCTGTCACAGCTGGAAATGGAGCTCAGGAGCCCATTTTTGTTGACAGAGGCACCACGGGGTGCCTGGCAGAGCACTTAGGCCACCATAGGCGCCCTCAACAAGTGACATTGAGCAGGCCACGCCCACTCTGGCCACACCCATCCCAGCCCTGAGGTCAAACACAACCCTGATGCAGCCTTCAATGAAATCAAGTTTGATACCCCTGTTGTCAGGTTCTGTAAGCCGATGAAAGAAACACCAAGACAAACCTGGTTCCCAATGGCTTTATCTTCATTGCGGACTTTTAATGGCAAAAATTGACCATCAAAGTATAATAGCGAAATAAAGTCAGGGCTACTACCCTGTGATCCCCGCCACCATTTAAACTCTACCCAGCCTCACCCAGCCCTGTACACACCCCAAGAATAGCACTGCATGCGGAGCACAGGCCTGGTGCACAGGTGCCCGCTCTGCCTCTCAGTTCTTCCGGCTGGCGTGCCCCTCAGTCGCTGCAGCTGCTAGAACATCCAAGTAGCGCTGTAGTAATTGTTCTCGTTGGCCTCGCAGCCCCCCGGAGGTACGGGGTGTGGCTAGTGCAGGGTGGCCTCAGTCCCCGCTCAGTCTTTCTCCCCCCCTGCCAAAATGGCAACCCTGGGCCTCCCAGCGTCTCAGGACTGACACCTGTTCTAGAAGAATCCTGTCCAGAGTTTGTAAATCAATAAAACAGTTTAATTGGACCTTCTAGTGTGGATCTGAACTGCTCATGCACAACAAGAAAACTCTTGATAGCAAAAATACACACAAAGGAACACTCAGCATTTATACCATCAGCCTCACATTTTATTCCAAGCTTCAGCACATTGCCAGTTACAAACATAAGTGAACAATTAAACATTTGTCACATTCTCCTTACCGCTGTCCCTCAACTAAAGGGATGTTTAAGATATGCTTAGCTTCTCAAATGTAGGTCTGATAGACCAATGGCACAATTTAAACCTGTCATTATTCTGAGGTACACATTTCCTACCTGCTAGCTCTCATGCTTAAAAGTCTGCCAATGCTAGCCATAATTAGTGCAACAATCCAGCATACCAGTAAGTTGCAGAGGTATGGTATACTATCAAATTTCTGCTCAAAACTCAAAACCGCTGCCTTAAATGAGATCATACTCAGTATTATTAAAAACAGAAAACCCAAAACGCTTCTTTATGAAAACATCTATTCTTTTTTTATTTATTTTTTTAAAAGGTAAGGCAGAATGGAAAAATGATTTCTGATCGCTATGCAAACTCATCCTCAAATTCATACTGTTCTTTAGTTTTGCTTTGTTTTTCTTCTTAAAATATATTCTTTGTAAAATTTAGCTTTTTATGTAGGCCTGTACCGTATTTTGGAGAGAGAGAAAAACATATATAAAATAGACTTAATTCCCAAACATAACCTGAAACATCAGACAACACAAATGAAGAACAGGTCATGTGTGTGTCAAAATTTGACATAATAAATTACACATTGCATGTTGTTAAAGCTCTAGTAACACATTCTTTTGAGGGTGGGGGAAAGGGTGAACAAACAATAATACAAAAGAAAGTACTTTGGTCATTAGTACAGCAACCAATAAAATACAAAATGTCTGCATTACTTTATATATAAAAATACCTTATACCACACAAGATCAATTGTAATAATTCTGCAGAGGAAAGTGACTGCCTACATATTCTTTTTGCTCAGCTCCATTATTTTCTCTTACTCACATTTAACAATAACTACGTTTTAAAACTCTTAAACTCTAAGGAATCAGCTGAGAAATGCAGGATCTTCCAGAGCTATTCAACCTAATCCAACGGAATCTTTTTCCCTACTTGATTACAATTTGATAATGTAAGCCAACTTTCTCAAAAACTTTGTTCTCAGCCATTTTTTTCCCTCTTTTTCATCAATTTTGCTCCAAATAAAAAATGATCGATTTAACCTGTAAACTAGATAACTTAATGTTTTATTGATTCAAATTTGGTATAGTTGCTGCCTGACACTGATGGATTTTTATGCAAAGGCCATGAATTTCACCCAAGCTGCCCTCCAGCAAATACAGCCTTTGAACTCACCTAATAGAGTGGCAACTTGTCATAAACAACTATGGTGTGCGTAGTGTTGACCTCTCAACTGAACCACAGAAACCCAGAGGTGTCAGCGTGCACACAACTAGCATTTTCTCGACCCCCCCCCCTCCAAATAGATCAGAGCTGTGCACATCAAGGTAACTCAATTATAGGTATCACCTCTGTTCTCTGCATAATTAACCACTAGTCACTAATATTACCACTAAAGTCAAAACTGATTAATACTGTCTATACATATAAACCTATACATAGCTTTAGAAAATTATAGAAACCCAGTTAAATGGCCCTACCTTGAGCCAGGAATAAATTGAGCCTGACATTTTATGAACAGTTGGAACTTTTGATTTTGTAGTCAAGACTGCCCAATCTTTAAATATTACCCCCTCCAAAAGTACGCTGGGAAGTTCAGTGTACTGAAACTTCCTCCAGAGGCAAAATAGGGAATTTTGGATTATTATTTTTTCCCAAGGAATTCAATTTGGGGGTGGGGGGTGGGGGGATGTGCGTGAGTCAAGACAGACTGTTCCTGAAATAATCCACAATTGCTTATATTATTTAGCAAACCCAGTTCAATGGCTCTTCCTTGAACTGGAAATAAATTTAAGTCTGTGGAGTATTTGAAAAGGAGGAAGGAAATCTTTTTCTCTCCGTGCTTTCAGTTTCAAATTGGGAGCATTTAAAATCCTCAGTCTGATTTTTTAAAAAATATGCTCATTCCAAAGTATGCTGGGAAGGGGTTAGGAACAGGGTGGAAAAACCAGCGTTTCATCTTATAATTAAAAACACACACCTTGTAAAGAAGTTCACTTTAAAAGCCTCTGTGTGGTGTAAGTCACATATACTAAGGTGTACTGTTGGGGGGAACAATGTTTGGGTTGAGCATACACACAGTTTTGTTACCCAATCGCGAAGGCAAGATTATCACCCCACAGTGCACCATAATATAACCTGTTTAGTTTATATGTGTGTGTCTGTGTGTATGTATACACACAGACACACACATATACAGTGGTGGGATTCAACTAGTATAACAACCGGTTTGGTGAGCGTGTGCTTTGCACATGCGCATATATATATATATATATATATATATATATATATATATATATATATATTTGTTTTCTGAGGTTTTCGCAGGTATTTGTATGTGGATCTTTGGTTATTCGGGTTTTCTCCCGCATAAAATTGAAAGTATCTAGGCAACGTTTCGATGAAGTCTCATTCTTCATCTTCAGGCTTGTTTCTTCGACACAGAAGCACAGAGCCGAAGAAACAAGCCTGAAGATGATGAATGAGACTTCATCGAAACATTGCCTAGATACTTCCAATTTTACGCGGGAGAAATATGAATAACCACAAAAGTGCACATATAGCGGCAGAGAGCTGGGCAAACAGCTCCGCATTTTCAAATAAATACTACAGCTACTTTTTATCAAAATATTTTACAGTGTAGTAACAGTTTACAATTATTGCTCGGCTAAAAAAGAAAGAAAAAAAAAAGGAAACATCGTGAAAGAGCACTTGTTGATTTGCTCGGTAACACCTTGTTGAGATTCGGTCTATGTTGTCTATGTTGAAACAACAGTTCCCGTTATGGATCCTGGAATCCCTTGAGTAAGAAAACTGCTGGATTTTGAATCGATGCTTTCCCCCCCCCCAAAAAAAAAAACTCACCCCACATTTTTATTCCTCTCTATGAGCTCTCCGGCATAATGCGTTATCGTTACAGGAAGTGTAATTTTCTACTGTAACCAACAATATGCTGGTGCGCCGATGACCCCCTTTTCGAGGGCGGTATATAAAACTTTCTAAATACTTGGTAATACTCTATTTGAGAAAGTGACTTCTGCGCCACTTTGCTTGTAACCAGAACTTCTTGAACTTAAAAAGGGGCTTTCATTCTTTCACAATATTGACCTTTTCGGTAACCAAAGCCTGTTGAACATCCAGAACCAAACACACTGTCAACTAAAACAAAAGTTTACTAAAACAAACAAACCCGAAAAGGTAAAATAAATATTCAGATTGCACTAGATTGCCAGTTGTAAACACTTCGGGGTTTTGTATTTCTTCTTCTTCTTCTTCTCTCCCTCCGAGGAAGTCCGTAAAGAAATTGCGAATCCAGCCACTGCATGGAGGCAGTTCAGTTTTTGTCAGTTGTCTTCTTCAGCACAACGTGGGCATCCCATCTTGGAAGAGGGTCAGGATTTGATCTTCCAAAGCTGAAATCAGAAACAGTGGTAAAACCAAAGATGGATCATTGTTTCGCCATTTGTCATGTAGTTGTCCTCCTCTGGCAATCAGAGGAGGGAACCTGTGCCAAGACAACAGAAATTTGGCAAGGAACAATGCTCCTTACTGGGGCGGGGGGGGGGTTGTCCTTGGTGCTCGCTGAACTGGGTGGTTTTCTTGCAAACTTTTCATTACCAAACTAAGTAGCCTCATCAGTGCTAGTTAAGGCAGTAGGGTTTGTTCTCCAATTATATGAGTGACTTGCTCTGTCAGTGGATGTTTCATTCCCAATTAGGTAACCTCAGTTCTGCACTGATGGTGTTTCCTAATTGGGTAATGAAATGTCTGCAAGAAAATCACCAAGCTCAGAGAGCACTGAAGACCTCACAGTTCCCCCTTCCTCTTCTTCCTCCTCCTCTTCCTCCTCCTTCCTCTTTGTCCTTCTCCATTCTCCTTTTTTCTTATTCTTCCACCTCCCTTTCTCCTCCTTTCTCCACCCACTCCTCTTTCTCCTTTCTCCTCCCTTTTTCTTTCTCCCTCTCCTCCTCCTCTTTCTCCTCCTCCTCCCCTCCTTTCTCTTCAACCTCCCTTTTTTTTTCTCCACTCGTTTGTCAGAATATTCATGAACTGGCAGATACATAGTAACAAGGTCAGCCAATGGGAGCTGAATTGGAAACTGAAACTGGAAGGATCTTGGGCATGGCTCTACAGCTTTGAACTCTGCAGCTGCATGCAAACAAATCTGTTTTTGTCTGTCTGCTGAACTGAAACTAAGAACTTACAATCTCTCTTCTCTACAATGTTGGAAAAATGTGCTGTTGGTTGCAAATTTATTTAATGTATTATGATGTAAATCAAGAAGTTAATGAATCCTACTGAATCAGTTGTCTGTATGTGCTTTCTGGATTTGATTTTCTGCAACAAACACTGATATCATTCTCCTTCTCCTCCTCTTCCTCCTCCTCTCCACAAATCCCACTCCTTTCTACCACTGATGATGTTACCTAATTGGGTAATGAAACGCTGCAAGAAAACCACCAAGAAAACACCAAGGCCCCTACAATTCAACCCCAAGCTACAAACAAGTCTCTTCTATCAAAGGCGAGTTGAGGGAATAATACAATCTCAATAGAAAAATCTAAGCATACAATTACGCTGAGAAAGTGCTTTCTTTTTCAAAGTCCCACTTGGAAAAAGTCACAAAATCTTACCAGTGAAAGTTGATCAATCATTTAAGCCAGCCAACTATTTTCTAACAGCTTCAATAATGGCTTCCACTTAAAGCAATAAATATTGCAATAAATTGTAAATCATGTGTTAGTCAAAGCTTAGTCCAATCTCATTCTTGTGTTTCTTTTTTAATTGTTTATTTTGTGAGTCCTATTATTTTACTGCTATTTACATGCCTTTTGTTTCCTTTTTATGGCTGTAACAGCAGCCTTAAAGTGAGGCAGGAGGCAACTAAATTAACAAATAAATAAATAAAATTAAGCCCGAGCTCTGGAATACCATTCTATGTATCCAGACATTCATATCAATATTTAGGACTGAAATTAAAGAAATTTCATAATACGATGCAATGGTTGCCGACATAGTTTCATATCACTCCGAAAAGAAAAGGTACTAGGGACTAAAACAAATCAATGATTTTAAAACAACAGGCGTTTTCAATATTTATAAATGAGAATCATGGTACCTTTTGAAAAAAAAAACCTGTGGAAGTTAAAGATAAAGTAAGGGCAAAATTGAGAAAGTTACCTTTAGGTTAAATCCGAGCAAATCACTGATTACACCCGAAACGGCGGACAGAATAACAACTTGTGTTATATTGTAGAGCAGAGGATTCATTGTCAATCCATATAATCTGAAGGGATTGTCCAATTCCTGGAAAGAGGAAATATATTTAAAGGTAAAGGTTCCCTTCGCACATACGTGCTACTAGTTTCCGGCTCTAGGAGGTGGAGCTCATCTCCGTTACAAAGCCAAAGAGCCCATGCTGTCCAAAGTCGCCTTCGTGGTCATGCGGCCAGTATGACTAAACACTGAAGGCACACAGAACACTGTTTCCTTCCCACCAAAGTGGTCCCTATTTTTCTACTTGCATTTTTTGACATGCTTTTGAACTGCTATGTTGGCAGAAGCTGGGACAAGTAACGGGAGCTCACCCCCTTATGTGGCGCTAGGGATTTGAACCACCAAACTACTGACCTTTCTGATCGACAAGCTCAGTATCTTAGCCACTGAGCCACCGTGTCCTTGAAATATATTGAAATATATTGAAATCCGAAAACTGGCAGAACTACAAAGGGGGGATGAGATCATCAATCTCAAAAGGAACTGATCATTTATCAGTACCAAAATCGTTTCCGTTTTTAAAATTCTCACCTTCAATAACTTCGTAGCGAGTTTTAAGACATTGTTGACCAATGTTAGTTCTTCTTTCTTGTTCGGCTTCTTTTCCATTTTCAAGTACAAGTTTATCTAACCCAGGGAGGAGAAACGGGTGTCACTTAAAACAATCATCTCAAGTAGTGCAGTTTTTAAAACAAGGATAGTGTTTATCTTTCATTTTCATTTTTTTAAAAAGTGTTTATTGATATAAACAACCCGGCTCTTCAGCCCAAGAGCCTCGGGGCGATGTATAATTCATGAACCAAATTAAATTAATGTTTAAATTCAGACAGGAATTTATGAAGAATGGGGAAAATGATTAAACAAAAGACAATGAGCTGACAGGCTTAATAAAGATTTTTAATAAAAGTCTTTCCTTTGGTACTTATATGACATTTCTATTCCAAGGGAGAGAATTTCAAAGACAGAGCATCAAAACTACAGTTATTAGCTCCCTAAGGTGCTTTTTCAAGAGGCAACTGGACTTTCTTTGTTTTTACTTGAAGATGTTTCGCTTCTTGTCCAAGAAGCTACTTCAGTTCTGTCAGAAGTTCTGTCAGAAATCAGAACTGAAGAAGCTTCTTGGGAGAAAAGCGAAACGACTTCAAGGAAAAACAAAGAATGTCCAGTTGCCTCTTGAAAAAACACCTTTGAGACAACCATGACCTGGATGACTGCATTTCCATAGATATACAGTATTCTGTTTCCTATTTGTTGAAGCTTTAAATGAAAATCAAATTGAATATGTTTTTTTTTAACGTTCTATCAAATTATCTGCATATCTACTCAGAATTCACTTTTTCTTCCATCTGTTCAGTCATGTTTAATTCTCAGAGACTTCCTGGACAAGTCCCTGCTATTTTCTTGACAAGATTTGTAGAAGTGGCTTGCCATTGCTTCTTCCTAGGGCTGAGAGAAAGTGACTGGCCCAAAGTCACCCAGCTTTTTGCCCAGGGTGGAAGTAGAACTCACTGTCTCCCAGTTACAAGCCTTAACCACTACAATCAACTGACTCCAAAAGTTAACTACTGTAAGCAGAATTGCAATATTCTGCTTTCTGAATGAGTCAGGGATTCAGGACAGAAGGAGAAAAACACACCCTCCTCATCTGTGTTTCCTGCGTCGGATGAAGAAACCACACCTTTCTCCTTCTTTCCACTTTTTACAGAGGCACAATCGAAAGCGTCTTAACAAACTGCATCCCTCTTTGGTTTGGTGGCTGCAGTGCCTCAGATAGAAAGTCCCTACAGAGAGTGGTAAGGGCTATGGAGTTGATTAAAGAAAACTTGCTTTCTGTAATTCAGGATACTGCTTATAAGCACTATGTGCTTAGAGCTCCAAGCATTGTTAGAGATCCCACACACCCACTTCATGGCCTGTTTCTATTGCACCCCTTTGGGAGGAGGTTTTGATCTGGAAGCAGGACTTCCAGATTCTGGAATAGCTTTGTTCCCTATGCCGTCCATCTGTAAACTCGCAGGGTTTGTTTTTCTCACTGTGTACATGTATATATCCAAAATAGACTGCATTGTTTTTCTGCATCATGGAATATATACGAGTACATGCATTATTTATTTATTTATTTTGTCATGTTTATCAAGTGTATATTGGAGGTGGTGACACTTTGAGGGCTGTACACAATTATTCTAAGTCTTATTTGGTAAAAGTTCTCACCTGTTCAGTAAGCAATATTGATGTATTGCTGTATTTCTTGCTTGTTTCAGATCCGAGTGTCACAAATCTCAAAAGGAAAAGGGTTAAGGAAATGCACCATATGACAAGTTCCCAATTATAATGGCAGTCAAGGAAGACTGCATGGACATGAAGCAGCTGAAATAAGGCAAAAAACAAAACAAAACAAAACAAAACAAAACAAGAGGGGTTAATTCTCCATCAGCACCGAAGTTATCTTTCACCAAATAAAATTCACGAACAAACTACCTCCGTTGCAATCCTGTGAAATCTTTACTTTCCTATGGATTGATCCATTCAATTTTAATGTGATTTATCTCTGAGTAGACATGCAAGCCGTTTCATCACTTTGGGCCTATTATTTATTCTGCAAAGCTTGCAGAGGCTTTTTTCAAGCCTCTGGGAGGCCGAAAAAGGCCTCAAACCAGCTGAAAAATCAGCTCTGAAGCGCATCAGCTCTGAAGTGGAGGCAAGGGGGTGGTGGCGGTGTGGGGAGGGGGTTGCGTGTGCATGTGCAGGAGGCATGGGGAGGCGCAAGCATTGCCTTCTGGGTGCTGGCACGCGAGCGTGAGCACGCATACAATTTTTAGCACAGGAGCCCAAAAAGGTTTGCCACCACTGGTATAGGCTCTCCTGCTCAAGCAGAGGGTTGGACTAGAAAACCTCCACGATCCCTTCCAGCTCTATTCTAATTGATTGATTGATTGACAAGGCTGAAAAACAACTAATCTAGCTAACCACACCTCTGTTTGAATTCCTTTTGCTTTGTGATTCTGGATGCATTTAGGCTTGTGATGTCCATCTGAGGAGGCACGGAGGAACATTTCTATTTAGGTTTCTTAACTGAGATTTTTTGAAGTGAAAGAAATTCAGTTTCCATCAGGTTCCTTACCTGGGCGCAGCAGATAAACACCACAGAAATAGTCAACAAGAAGGCAGAGGAAACTATGACGTCTACCGAACGCTGAGGACCTCGTCTCTGTAAATAGAAATAAACGGTGAGTGTGGGATGGATGAACAAATTGTCGTAGAACCTGGGAAACGAGCTGAACTGGTCTCCTATTAATATACAGCAAACTTGGTAACTTGTGCGTACAACATAGTGCATTGTTTGCTGTAGGGTTCAGTTCATTGGTTCTTCTTCATCATCATCGTTCTGGCCATTGTCTATCCAGTGCAAGATGAAGACCTCTATTTTTGACCCATTTTGCATTCTATTGTGCCTTTAATTCTACAGAGGTAATCAGGGGTGGGATTCAGCTGGTTGATACCGGTTCGATTGAACCGGTTGTTCCAGTGATTAGTTGGCCCCGCCCACATGCCCCTGCCCTACTCCAGTGGTCGCCAACCAGTGGGCCAGGGGACCACTTTTGGTCCATGAGACAATTTTGTTGGTCCGCAGAGAAATGTCACCCCCAAAGCGATAATCCAGGCTGTGCAGGAACACAAGGCTGTGCCAACCACATGGCCCGTGGGAACACAAAGCTGCGCCAATCACATAACCCACAGAAACACAAGGCTTGCATTGCGTACAACACTAGGTAGTGAGGGGAGGGGGGAAAGGGCGGAGGGGGAGAACTTGCCCCACATGCCCCGCCTATCCACTGGGCTGCTTCCTTCTCCTTTCTTCTTCTGCTTTTGGCTGCACACAAGAAAAGCAGCAAAAGTCTTTCTTTCTTCACCCAAACTCCGCCAGAAATGAGTCTTTGGGGCCTGCAAGACATCCTGCTCAAAGAGGCTGCACCGGCAAAGACTCATTTCTGGCAGAGTTTGGGAAAGAGAAAGAAAGACTTCTGCTGCTTCTGCTGTTTTACTTGCATGAAGCCAAAAGTCTTTCTCTCCCTCTCTATCTCTCCCTCTCTCTCTCTCCCCTCCCCCCCCCCGAGAACAGAGCTGGAGATGGTATCCTGCGATCCCAAATAAAGAACGATCAATCGGTAGGAAAATGGGGTGGGGAATTTTCCTGCAGACTTTTTTTGGGATTTTCCCAGGGTCTCTGGTTTGTGGGATTTAAAATTATGAGTTTGGGGGTCCCTGAGGTCCAAAAGCTTGGCAACCCCTGCCCTAGTCTGTTCTTTATTTCCATGTTTTGCAGCTCATCTGATTTGCACGGCTGTTTCACTCAGCTGCTTCACTCATGGGGCTGCAGCGGAAGGTAAGTTTTAGAGATGAAAAAGGGCGGTTTGCAAACACGAAGTGCACGCTCACTGAACCGATTATTATACTGGTTGAACCCCACCCGTGGAGGTAATCCTGGACTTACAACCGTTCATTTAGCGGCCACTGAAAATAACAACGGAACTGAATTTTTGTTACACGAAGGACCATTGTAGCTTCCCTGTGGTGACATGATCAAAATTCAGATGCTTTCGCAAGTGACTTGTATTTATGACAGTCGCAGTGTCCCAGGATCACATGACCCCCTTTTATGACCTTCAGACAAGGCAAGTCAATGGGGGAGCCCAGATTCGCTTAATCGTGTTGTTAATATAACAATTGCAGTGATTCACTTAAGAGTGGTGGCAAGCAAGGTCATAAAATGGGACAAAACTCACTTAACAACTTGCTTACATTGTGTGTGTGTTTGTGTGAAAACAAAAGGACAGTTTAAGCCTCAGTTGCATCAATAGTATCTTCTATGGCCGTGATGGGGAACCTATGACACGTGTGCCACAGGTAACACGCAGAGCCATTTGAGGCAGCACGAGCCGCAATCAGACTTACCTCACTGCGCGTGCGCGTGCCTCACAGCTGATTTTTTAGCTGGTTTGAGACCTTTTTCAGCCTCCCAGAAGCTTCAAAAAAACTTCTGCAGGATTTGGAGGATGAATAATAGGCCCGTTTTGTCACTTTGGGCCTATTATTCGTCCTGCAAAGCCTAGACTTTTTTCAAATCAGTGGGAGGCCAAAAAAGGCCTCAAACCAACCGAAAAATCAGCTGTGAGGTGCAGTGCAGGAAAGCGGGCAGAGGTGGGGGGGGTTGCACACACCTGCGCAGGGGGCGTGGGGAGGCACGTGCATTGCCTTCTGTATGCTGGTACACAAGTGTGTAAGTGCAAGCACATGCACAATTTTTGGCACAGAAGCCCAAAAAGGTTAGCTCCCACTGTTCTATGGCATGAATTTAGGCAGAAGTTGAAATAAATAAATAACCACAAACCTTTAGGTAGGAGCGAAGGGAAAGCCAGATTTTAATATTCTGGACTTTTTTTAGCCGGAAATGAGGTACTTCTGACTTCTGAGCTCTCCTGGCAGATGTTAAATGACCAAAAAGTTTGGCAAAAAGCAATCTCTGTAAACCAAAAAAGAGTTTGAAATGAAACAAGTGACATTCTGCATTGGATTCCTTTCAGGGTGGAAAAACAGAATGCAAACCATAATTATTTATACTACCGATTCTTGAGTGTTAAGGATGCTTCTTTCTTTATTAGATCCCCCATATCAGGAATCTCTGAAGACCTCAAAAGACGCACAAGGGATCTGCTTGTGCTCATACTTATTCTGCAATAACGAACGGGTTAACTCAATATTTAAATTGATTTTTTCTGTTGTTGCAAAGAACAGAATAACAGAGTTGGGAGGGACCATGGAGGTCTTCTAATCCAACCCCCTGCTCAGGCCAGAAATATCATTGGGGGTGGGAGTGGGGGAATGGTTGTCCAATTTCTTAAAAACTTCCAGTGTTGGAGCATTCACAATTTCTGGAGACAAGTTGTTCCACTGATTAATTGTTCTCACTGTCAGGAAATTTCTCCTTAGTTCTAAGTTGCTTCTCTCCTTGATTAGGTTCCATCTGTTGCTTTTTGTCCTGCCCTCAGGTGCATTGAAAAATAAATTGACCCCCTCTTCTTTGGGGCAGCCCCTCAAATATTGGAAGACTACTATCATGGGCCCCTCAGTCCTTTTTTTCTCTAAACTGGCCATACTCAATTCCACCAACTGTTCTTCATATGTTTTAGCCTCCGGTCCCCTCATCATCTTTGTTGCTCTTCTCTGCACTCTTTCTAGAGTCTCAACATCTTTTTTTACATCGTGGCAACCAAAACTGGATGCAGCATTCCAAGTTTGGCCTTACAAGGCCTTATAAAGTAGTATTAACACTTCACATGATTTTGATTCTATCCCTGTTTATGCAGTCTAGAACTGCATTGGCTTTTTTGGCAGCTGCTGCCTATGGCTGGCTCATATTTGAGTGATTGTCCACGAGGACTCCAAGATCACCTCTCATAGTTACGGCTATTGAACCAGCTAATACCTGTATTATACCTGTACAAAGAAGCAAGGAAGATGACCTTCACTAATTAATTTTTTGGGGGGGAAATGTTTTGTTTATGATACAGCTTTCTAAGTGTACTTTTTTTCCTTTAATTACATTGTTTACACTGTGAGTTGACTTATGTCAGATATTTTCTCTTTACCTGCCCTATAATCGAATGCAATAATAATAGCTGTAGCCAGATAACCCTTGGACATTTTAAGAATTTCTATTTTCAATGACTGAATTACAAGCCATGCTAGGAAATAAATGTTCTTGAAGGGCAGAATATGCATTATAATAAGTAAGCATGTTAAAATAGCACTAGAGAGAGTGTACAATCATGTTTCCCAAAATATAAGACCCTGTCTTATATTTTTTTTGCCACCAAAAAAGGCACCAGGTCTTATTTTCAGGGGCTGTCATCCACTGATTAACTTAACTTGCGTGCGTTGCCCCTCTGGTCTCCTTTTCGCTGGCAGAGGCCTTCAGGAACTTTTTCTGCGGTCAGCAAGGCTTTCCTGAAGGCCTCTGCAGCCAATAAGGGAGCTGTGGATTGATCCAAAGCTTCGTTATCAGCTCCAGAGGCCTTCAGGAATGCCTTGCCAGCTGCAGAAGAAATGGGCCGGCCAGGCAGGTGTCGGGCTGTGCGAGGCCTGGATACCCACAGGTAAGTAGTAGGGCAGTTCCACCCTCCCATCCCCACCGTAGCTTAATTTTTTACTCATCCACTCTGGAGTGGCGTGGGATCTTAATTAGGGCTTACTTTGGGTGTAGGACTTATATTGGGTGCGTGTGTAAAAATCAAGCTAGGATTTTCAGGAGAGGTCATATTTTTGGGGAAACAGGGTATGTCCAAGACGTAAGCATAGCAGAGATCATAGAAAATTCCAGCATGTCAATTTTTTTTTTACAAAAATGAGCTTTGGGGGGGGGGGGGTTGGTGCTAAAGCTTACCTGCTTGTAAGTCCTCTCAGCCACACATAAAAGGAAGAAAAATATCCACACCAGGGAAACACGAACTACAAAGCACACAATAACCATGGCTATCACCATGATGTTTCCATTGGACCCGAAGGCAATAGTATAGAGTTCGGTAGCCGTATGCGTGGCTAGATGTTCCAGGTCTTTTTCTTGGGAAAGTCGAAATACAAACGGCGTTAATCCCAGGATTAAGGAGACCACATTGCCAAAAACCTGGTATCCGATTCCTGGAACGTAGCTGTTCACCTAAAGACAAACAAAAACAATGCCAGGATGATAATAGTGTGCATTTTAACAAACCCTGTTCTGGAAATGGTTTTCAATGCATGAAAAGGAAATCTGAATTCGACTCAACAAAAGTGTAAAAGCTAAAGTGAGAACATTGGCATTGGTATATTATGATTATTATTATCCTGTTGCTTTGCGTGTACATTGACAGCTTCTGCACCAGAGACAAATTCCTTGTGTGGCTAATCACACTTGGCTAAATAAAGTCTCCTTTGCTCTCCCTCTCCCTCCCCCTCCCCTGTCCTATCCTCCCCCCCCCATCCCTCTCCCCTTCCTTCCATTCCTTCCTCATCTTCTATTATATTCATCCTCTCCTCCCCCTGGCTCTCCTCTCCCTTCCCTTCCCTCCCCATCCCCTATCCTATCTTCCCTCCCCTCTTTCTTCCCCATCCCCTATCTTATTGTATCCTATCCTCCCCCTGCTCTCCTCCTCTCCTGCTCCTCTCCCTTCCCTTACCTCCCCATCCCCATTCTATTCTATTCTATCCTCCCTCCCCTTCCCTCCCCCTGCTATCCTATCCTCCCTCCTCTCTCCCTTCTCTTCTGTTCATCCCCTATCATATTCTATCTTATCCTCCTTTCCCTCTACTCCCTTCCCTTCCCTCCCCATCCCATGCTATCCTAGCCTCCCCCTGCTCTCCTCTTGCCCCTATCCCTTCTCCATCCCCACCCGTATCTTATCCTATCTTCCTTCCCCTCTCTCTTTCCTCCCCCTCCCCTATCCTATAGCATCCTGTCCTCCCTCCCAACCCTTCTCTTCCCATCCCTTATCCTATCCTCCTCCCCCCACCATCCCTCTCCCCTTCCTTCCATTCCTTTTCCAACCCCATCCCCATCCTCTCCTCCCCCTGCTCTCTTCTCCCTTCCCTCCCCACCCCTATCCTATCTTCCCTCCCCTCTCCTCTTTCCTCCCCATCCCTTATCCTATTGTATCCTGTCCTCCCTCCCCCTGCTCTCCTCTCCTGCTCCTCTCCCTCCCCTCCCCATCCCCTATCGTATCCTATCCTCCCTCCTCCCCTTCCCTCCCCATCCCCATCCCCTTCCAATGTATCCTATCCTCATTAAACAGCATTTGCAGAATGTCAACGAAGATTCCATTATCCAGGCCAAAAGTGTCTCAAAAGGTCTAATCATGGCAACAGGACTAAAGATTATTTAACTGAGACTTCTGTTACCCATCCAAGCAACTTCTTCAGTCAATTTTTAAAAAACTGATTGGGCATCGAGTCAGGGAGTCTCCATTCACATTTTTCATTTCATTTTGGGACTGAAACCCCCTGCGGCTAGTTTAAGCAAGAAGTCAGTACACCCCAACAGCTCTTAAAATGTAAGGAAATAGCATTTAAAAGCATCATTTTTTTCATTGGGGCAAATTTTAGAAGTTAAAAAAAAAAAAAACCAACTCCAGACTTACTCTGTTCATGATCATGCCGCTGATCTCAAGCACGGACATATCTGCCTTTTTGCAGTCGTTGCCTTCCCACACAATGGCGCTGACTTTCTCCAACCCAGGGTTCGAGCTATGGAACCAGGGCAAATGACCCTGCCAAAAATATATGTATTTTTAAAAAGGGCCATAAAAGTTTCTGTAAAGCCATAACAACAGCAATAACAATGATGACATGGTCAATAGCAGGTGAACACTCAAGCAAAAATTATAGCTTCGGACGGATTTGGCAAGCTCCAGATAAATATACATATAAAACGGATGTTGAGACTCTAGAAAGAGTGCAGAGAAGTGCAACAAAGAGGATTAGGGGACTGGAGGCTAAAACATACGAAGATGTCTCGTTTAATGAAAAGAAGGACGAAGGGAGACATGATAGTAGTCTTCCAATATTTGAGGGGCTGCCCCAAAGAAGAGGGAGTCAAGCTATTCTCCAGAGCCCCTGAAAGCAGGACAAGAAGCAATGGGTGGAAACTAAGGAGAGGAGCAACCTGGAACTAAGGAGAAACTTCTTGACAGTTAGAGCAATGAATCCATGGAATGAATTGTCTCCAGAAATTGTGGGTGCTTCAACACTGGAGATTTTTAAGAGGAGACTGGACAACATACAAACATACATACACACACCAACAAAATCTCTCTCTCTCTGCCTCTCCTCTGTCTCGTCTCTCTGTCTGTCTCTCCTGTCTCGTCTCTGTCTCTCTCTGTCTCCTCTCTGTCTGTTTTTCTCTGTCTTTCTCCTTCTCTCTCTCTCTCTCTCTCTGTCTTTGTCTCTGCCTCTCTTTGTCTGTCTGTCTGTCTCTCTTGTCTCTGTCTGTCTCTCTGTGTGTATCTATGTATATATTTTCAGCACTCAGCCACAGTTGATCTTACATGTTAAATATTAAAATTATTTCATCACTTTCCCATCGCTTTTGTTTTGTTTCTCTGTTTTGTATTCTATTTTTTATGATAAAATAATACATAATAAAAAAGAAGAGACTGGACAAACATTTGTCTGAAGTGGTGTGAGATTTCCTGCCTAAGGAAGGGATTGGACTAGAAGACCTCCAAGGTCCCTTCCAACTCTTGTTTATCCTGTTGTATCATTTATTCTCCTACTCACCGGATGGAAAGGGTCATCTCTGTATTCCTTCTTCATGCAAGAGTTGACCTGTGAATTCTCTGCGTCGGTCTCGCTGGTACAGGATGAGCGGCATTCGGCACAGTGCAAAAAATCCTCCCACAGGACGTCTTCCGTCTCCGATTCTGGCCTGGTGCTTTCTGAATCTTGTCTGGAACTTGAACACCTCGAGCTGCAACTGGTGCCTGACTTGGGGACATCCTGAAGAATACAGGAACAGCCATAGGAGGTTATTGAAGGAACAGCCCAACCCATTTGTGCACAGTTTGAGCCAACTACTTCATTATGTTCAGCCTATAATACAGGAATCTTCCCGATCTGACAGCCTAAGCCTGGGAACAATTAAATAAGGCTCCAAGGAAGCTAGGGAAGGTCAACTCTAGGAGTTTTGTGATTGTGCAGTGATTCCAGGCTAGTTCTAAACTTGATCCCTCCACCCTGTCAGGCTGGGGAAATAGTAATAGTGTTCTGATCTAGGCTTCCTTAGAAAGCATATGTGATGAGCACATATGCACATGTGATGAGCACACATGAGCACATTTCACAGGAATATTTATAAACACCCACCTTATCACACTTGGAATGCGGCCAGATAACGAATGGCCAAACTCAGGGCAAGACCAAACTTGACACAGAGTCAAACAACTTTTGAAAGCTTGAATCAACCAAACTAACTGCTTCCTGCAAAAGCTCATGTCCCATTCTCTCTTCTGTTATGGGCTATGGAAAGGGGCCAATCAACTCTGCTTTACTCCTGAGTTGACCCTGCTTTCTCATTTGTTCTTGTCTTTAGTATCCCTGTGCATACTCAGGCTGGGAACTAGTTCCAGAAGCTCCCCTGCCTCACTGCTATCTGAGTTTGAAGGCAGATGATGACTGTCAGCTTGCCCTGGCCCCAACTTTGCCTCTGATGCAGAGCCCTCACCTTCCTCAGCTTCCAAGACTGGCCCAGGTTCCTCCCCAACCTCTTCACTACTGTCCGACTCTGCTGCCAGCTCCATCAGCCACAGGCGGGCTACAACAAATAGCACTTAGACTTATATACCGCTTCACAGTGCTTTACAGCCCTCTCTAAGTGGTTTACAGTGTCAGCAAATTACTTCCCAACAATTTGGGTTCTCGTTTTACACACTTCAGAAGGATGCAAGACTGAGTCAAACTTGAGCCAGTCAGGATCGAACTCCTGACAGTGGGTGGTGAGTTAGCCTGCAATACTACATTCTAACCACCACGGCTCTCACATGCCCCAAAAGTACCCATGAATTTGATGTCCTTAAAAGTTTTACTTGACAACAATGCAAAAGCGTTGTTACCTCTACAGGGTAATGTTTCTTATAATGGTGAGATTTCTTATTTCGAAACGCACAATCGCTGGAAGGGCGTTCAGCATTCCGTCGTAAAGGGTAGCTGGCTTCCGGCCCCTCTTCACTAGAAACTTCGTCCGATATATTTGTCATTATTCGGTGACCGTCCTAAACCGAAGAAGAAATTACTATCAATAAAAGCACATTTTATTTATCTCAAACAATGGATACAACTTTAATATACAATTCTAGAGAAAATTGGAATGCATTCCATAGCCAAGCAGCTCCTACTGATCAATTGCCTTTAATTGTGAACCTCCTTACCTGCCATTTTTAGACTCGGGATGCTAATTGTAAGTCTTAAAAAATCAGTTTTAGTTGTTTTTAAAAAGTACAACCGAAAATCAAGGAAAAAAAAAAAAAGATAAAAGGAGAAAATCCTGCTGTCAGGATTCCGTGGATTACCCTAATTAAATCATGAGCCTCGAGCCTAGCTTCAAAAGAATTCAAAAGACTTATTAGGAGCAACAAGTCCGGCACTAACCAGTATGAAGCCAACTCTAAAACACATAATTTACTATCACCTATGACCCTGTTTCCCCATACCCCTCTGGGTGTGTCATAAATCACTTTCTCCAACAAAACACATTCACAGGCTAGGTGTCTGGGAACATGGCTCTTTCGGACTTGACACCTGCCCGCTGTTTTATTTTATTTTAGTTTGTGTTTTGAACCACCCAAAAAGGGACTTCGGGTGCAGGCATTAAACCATTAAAACTATAAATATGCAAAAGCTAAAAAAATTTAAAGGAAGAGGTCAGGTGTGTAAGATCCACAACAGTTAAGACTTATTAACTGCTACTCATCCACAACAGTATTCTCAACAAATAGCACCTGCTTGGGAGTTAGATCACAGAATTCAAGGAGTTGGGCTTAGTTCGCTACATAGGAGATTCTAGGCTGATTCCTCTTTTGACTCCACCCCCAGTTCTTCCACTCCTTCTGCAGCCAGCTATTAAAGTTTGTTAAAGGGCAAAGGGAGGGATTTCAGGGTACCAACCCACACCATGGCTGTGTGGTCCTCTCAGCTGCCCATTCAAGGCCACCCTGGTCCAACTCTTTTCTGGAAGGCAAGGAGACTGGGGCCCCATTTCATCTCCAGGGGAACAATGTTCCACAGGGCAAGACAATAGCAGAAAGCTTTCTTCCTCGGCCAGGGTCTGCAACCTTAAACACTCAAAGAGCCACATGGACCTGTTTCCCACAGAAAATAAAACCTCAGGAGCCTCAAAACCTGGATGGGTGTGGCCAACTCAACGTCACTCCCACCCAGTCACATAACCTCACCTATCCAGGTTTTGTTGCTCCCAGTGTTTTCTGTGAGTCTTTCTCCCTCATTTCTGTTTTTTGTGTTTTACCTTCTCAGGCCAGGCGAGGAGTGACTGGGAGGGGAGGGAGAGGGGTGGGTCCAGCCAGTGATGGATTCACCCAACAGAGAGCCACAGCAGAGGGCCCAAAGAGCTGCATGCGGCTCCAGAGCTGCAGGTTGCTGACACCCATCCTAGACCCTACTCATTCCTGATTCTATTGCATCCATTACTTCCTTCCTATCCTAAATTTATTTATCTGCCCAACTGAAAGACCGCCCACTTCCCTCACAGACAGCGCCTGATATCATGAAGACAAAATAAAGTCAGAAGGGACCTTGGAGGTCTTCTAGTCTAACCCTCTGCTCAGGCAGGAAGCCCGATACCACTTGAGACAAATGTTTGTCCAAGCTCTTCTTTAAAAATTCCAGTTTTGGAGCAGTCATAACTTCTGGAAGCAAGTTGTTCCACTGGTTAATTATTCTCACTTTCAGGAAATTTTTCCTAGGTTGTTTCTCTCCTTGATTAGTTTCCACCCATTGCTTCTTGTCCTGCCCTCAGGTGCTTTGGGGAATAGCTTTTTTGTGGCAGCCCCTCAGATATTGGAAGACTGCTATCATATCACCCTAGTCCTTCTTTTCATTAAACTTTTGTTATTGTTGTTAGTTGCGAAGTTGTGTCCGACCCATCACAACCCCATGGACAACATTCCTCCAGGCCTTCCTGTCCTCTACCATCTTCTGCAGCCCATTTAAGCTCACGCCGACTGTTTCAGTGACTCCATCCAGCCCCCTCATTCATTAAACTAGACATACCCATTTCCAGCCACCGTTCTTGGTATGTTTTAGCTTCCAGTCCCCTAATAAAGGACTCACCTTGTGATTCGGAGTGTTGTATATATTTCGGGCAGTTCCGATATTCCAGCCGGGTTCTTCTGCTCGGATGGCCTCAGGCAGGGGCTCATGGGATTGCAAAGCATCTTCATTGTTTCTACCTGTCCTCTTTCCATCGAGGGAAACATACCCATTGTCGGTTTCAGTGGATTTGTCGATGGAGTTCTTTGCTTTCTTTGCTCTAGAGGCAAACCAAATATATGAATATATATTAAATATATTATTTGGGTAAAGACTTTTTCCTGATCCTGTTTCCCAATCCCACTTCCCTTTCATGCAAAGAGAAAAAAAGGCAAGAATAAAATTATTAGGATAAAAGCTGATAGTATATTTATTATTAATAATTTATTTATATTAAGTAATATATTATTTATAATTTTATTATACAATTTTTATACTATAAAAAATTGTTTCCCTGAAAATAAGACTTACCCTGAAAGTAGGTCCTAGCTTGATTTTAACATGTGCCCAATATAAGCCCTACCCACTAAATAAGCCCTAGTTAAATCCCACCCGTTCTAGAGTGGACAGGTAAAAATTAAGTTAGGGTGGGGATTGAGGGGTGGAGCTGCCCTACTACTTACCTTTGGACAGTTCTAGCCAGGCCTCACACACCCCGACACTTGCCTTGCCAGCCCAATTTTTCTGCAGCCGGCAAGGTTGGCACGGCTTTCCTGAAGGCCTCTGTAGCTGATCACAAAGCTCAGGATCGATCCAGAGCTCTGTTATCGGCTGCATAGGCCTTCAGGAAAGCCTTGCCAGGCACTGAAGAATGAGTTCCTGAAGGCTTCTGATAGCGAAAAGGGGGCTGGGGGCAACACGCACAAGTGAGGTTAGTCAGTGGGTGACATCCCCCGAAAATAAGACCTGGTGCCTTTTTGGGTGGCAAAAAAATATAAGACAGGGTCTTATTTTCAGGGAAACATGGTAATATACTGTATGTTAATTTATACTACATGTGCTATTAAACTGTCACAAATTAATTATTGATTTAGGATATATAAACCTAGTTGCCAATGATGTAGCTCAAGGCTGTCAAATTTGCAGCCTGCGGGCTGGATGCATCACGCGCTGGCCAGTCATGATACATCCCCTGACGACGTGAGTTTGATACCCCTGATGTAATTAGAGGCAATATTTACATTATGCGTAAATTTGCCTACGTAAACATAGGAAATTTTAATCTCACTCAATCACCACTGAACTAAGACCTACCTATTGAATAAGAGGAAAATTTACACCAAAAAATTAATAATCAAGGCAACATCAGTTCAGCTGAATAATTCTGGATAATGAAATAATTCTGAATGATGAGGATATTTTACTGATTAGCCATAACGCCGTTTTGGAAAATAAAATTACAAAATGTGAAACAATAGTATGGCCATGCGTAATGAAATAAAGTGATGGGTAGAAGTAAAAATAAATATGAATCATATGTTCCACACCTACAATTTTATCCTATATTGAAATCAACATATGTAATTCTCAATTGTGGTGAATATATATATATGTATGTGTGTGCGCGCGTGCTTCAGCTTCCTTCGGGTATTGTCCCACGTCATTGTAGTGCTTTTAAAGTTGTAGCAACATTTCAGCAGAATCTCATCTGCCATCATCAGGCTTCTGCACTGAGTTTGTATATTGCGTTTTACATACAAACTCAATACAGAAGCCTGATGATGGCAGATGAGATTCTGCTGAAACGTTGCAACAACTTTAAAAGCACTACAATGACGTGGGATAATACCTGAAGGAAGCTGAACAGCACACATGTAAGTACCCGCGAAAAATGTCTGTTAGTAGTAAAATTTTCTCTAACCGCCCACCAGTTCCATAGTAATGGTGATTTATATAGTAGGGGACAAAACCCCTACCACCCACCATAAAAGCTGGAACGTCCACTAGTGGGCGGTAGGGACCAGGTTGACTACCACTGCTTTAACCAATCAGAACCTGAAAGCTCCCAAAAAATTCTTCCTGCAATCTATTCATTTCTAAATGTATGTTTAATATTTCCCTGACACAAGGGTAGTGTCCTTCTTTGATAGATATAAGTAAGTTAAGAAGGAAAAGCAAAACAAAGGTGAATCTTATTTATTTGTATCCAGTGTTCATTATTTTTAGAAATAACTCAAGCTAATGAACATAACTAACACAACTTCCTCTTCCTGTTTTCCCCACAACACCAATCCCGTGAGGTAGATTGGGCTGAGAGTAACTAGCCTAAAATCATCCAGCTGTCTTTCATGACTAAGCCAGGACTAGAATTTACCATCTCCTGGTAATTGGCCGAATATCATCCAGTTGGCTTTCATGGCTAAGACGGGACTTGAATTCACAGCCTCCTGCTTCTTTGCCTGATACCTTGACTACTAGATCAAACTGTCTTTTATCGCCTGCTGGAAATAACGGAGACCGAAAAAGTAGAAAGGCCCAACCCTAATTTAACAACAAATGCACTAAAATAAGAAACTCAACTGAAAAATAATTAGCAGGTTTAGAACAGAATCAACATATTTTCATGGACTTTGAGAATCTGCTGCCTCCTTTTTTTCCTACTGGTCTTCAAGTGAAGTATAGAAAACAAAATTATGGGGGACTCAAAACAAATTTTGATAGGATGATGTTAGAGTCCATCATTTAAGACAAACCAAGGGTTGATTTAAAATATACCAACCCTGATAAAAAGAAAGTAGCGTGCCACAGTTTCTTGAAGACAGCGCCAAGACTAGAAGAGGTGGTGGTGCCATAACTTTGGACAGATCCTTCCTGGGTGTTATCGGTCGTGCTAGAGCCATCCCCTTCACGATGCACTTCCAAGTGTGCTGCTTTCCTTAATTTCCTTGAAATTGTAAACAGAAGTATTTTGAAAAGATAATTAACTAGCTGCATAGAATGGACACAGTTTACTCATTGGGTATGTTTACAGCTGAACAATGGCTTGATTAATTGAAACAAGAAAATAATCCCATTTTCATTACTGTATTTTTGTCCGGTATTTTCGAAAGACAGAAAGTGACTAAACGGGGCTAGTTTTCAGCCTACAAAGCTTGCAGAAGCCTGCAGAAGCCTTCCTCAAGACTTTTGGAGGTCAAAAAATCAGCTTTGATACCCAGTGCAGGTAAGGGGGCAATTGGGGGGGGGGGGGGGGGGGGGGGGGGGGGGGGGGGGGTGCACATTGCCTTCTGGGTGCTGGCACATGAGTGTGAGCATGCAAGCACGTGCACAATTTTTGGCACAGGAGCCCAAAAAAGTTAGCCAGCACTAAACTAAAGCAAAGACCTGCACAAACCCAGCCTAGTCCCACCACAAATATACCTCCTCCTTCTCCCGCCAGTGTTTGTGGAGGATTTGGGGGTCCTTGTGGAGACAATCTGGCAGTGCACCGTTCCAAGGAGCAGCATGAGCCATGCCGGGCCGATGACTTCCGTCAGAGGTATGTTGTGTGGGCTTTGTATTGTGAAGAAGAGTATGATGGCAGCCACTGTTGGGAAGAAGAGAGGATACAAATGGAGAAGACATTCATCGTTCAATCAGGGAAAAAGGGAGAGCATTACAGGTAGTCCTTGACTTACCACCTCATCAACAACTGTGAAGTCTGCTATTATCAGGAGTGGGAGTCTACCGGTTATGGACCGGTTCGAGAGAACCGGTAGTTCCGGTAAGTATTTGGCCCCACCCATCCGCCCCTACTCTTTCCTGTGCTTTATTTCCTGGTTTTTTTTAGCACAGCTGATTCACACGGCAAAAGGGTTTCAGTTACCAGGGCTGTAGTAGAAGGTAATCAGTTGCAAGTGGGCTTTTTTAAACAAAGAGCACACGCAAAGCAAAGAGTGCGCTCACCAAACCAGTTGTTACACTGGTTGAATCGCACCACTGGCTATTATTATTACCCTGTCAAACTTCTTTTTTTTATGTCAAATCAAAAAATATTTCCCTGGTCTTTTAGAGTTGCCAGCAGAAAGGGAGTAGGGGAAGTGGTGCATTCCTGGAGAGCATGATTGATGACTCTTGCCTATGGATGTGTCCCATTGGAGAATATACATCCGGGGGGGGGGGGAGACCGAGGTCAAGGGTGAAATGAATGATGTGTCTTAATATCAGCTGCACCCAGGTAATGCCATCATGGTCACTTCTAATAAATCATTTTTTTTAACTCTGAAAGATGCAGCTAGAGACTTATGATTTGAATGGGAGTGTATTGTTGGAGCCCTGACAGCTGCCTCTTCGGCTTTGTAATGGAGATGAGCACACCGCACCCTAGAGCCAGAAACGACTCTCGCGTGGATGTGCGAGGGGAACCTTTACTGTTATGTCTTAGGCAGAAAGCTGTCATCCAGACGTACCTTGGAGAAGATAAAGGAAAAGAAGCCACAAAAATATAACTTTTGATGTCACTTGTAGCCACCAGTTGAAAAAGAAGGGAAAGAAAACAACTCTAACAATTCCCTTTCGAGTCAGGGAGGTCCAGGGACTTTCTGGTTTTGCTTTTGCAAAGGCCGACCCTAAAGAGAAGCAGAATCAATGACCTGGTTACATACAAACATATTTTTAATTTAAAAAAACAATTTCTTAAAATAAATATCTTGATAAGTAGGGGTCGTACTCGCCTTACGGCCACAATGGAGCCCAACATTTTTGTTGCTAAGGGAAACGTTGCTTAGGTGAACAATGTCCCATGTTACGACCTTTTGTGCCACAGCAGTGAAGGGAATCACTGCAGTTGTTAAGTCAGTCAGACGGTTAAGTGAATCTGACTTCCCCCTCTGACTTTGCTTCTCGGAAGGTCGCGAAAGGGGATCACGTGGCCCCATCGTGAAAAAAAATCGGTTGCCAAGCGGCTGAATTTTGATCACGTGACTAGGGGGAATACTGCAACGGTCATAAGCGTGAAAAATGGTCAAAAGTCACTTCAGTGCTACTGTAACTTTGAATGATCACAAAATGAACTGTTGTAATTCAAGGATTACCTGTATATATAATCTAATATATAATATCTAACATATAAAATCTAATATAAGTAATATATATAATATAAATAATATAATATGAATAATATATTATAATACAGTGATAGGATATAGTATGATATGATAATACATTAATATAATATAATTAACAATAATATAATATATAATATACAGTAGTATAATACAATACAATATACAGTAATATAATACAATATACGGTAATATAATATAATAATATAATATATGGTAATATACAGTAATATAAAGTAATATAATAACATTGAATATTATATATTATTAAATCACACTGTCCAATTATTAAACGTTCTTTTGTTTTGAGAATAGTTCATGTCTCGGCTGAAGGAGTGTCCTTGCAGGAGTGTCCTTGGTGGGAACTTGGCTCTCACGGTTGAAGCCTCCACACTCCTTCTCACCTCCCACCTCCCCCACAGTTCTTTTGGCAAGTTGAAAAGTGATAAGATGCAGAGAAGCATAAACAGTTTCAATCTTAAGAACCAGGCTATGTTGGGCTGATATTTAGGAAACAGCTCCCGATTACCGAAAATCTGCAGAAGAGCAGGCCGAACTGGATGGCGGAGCTAAGTGAGTCATCAGCCTAGAATCATTAAGTTGCCACAAGCATCTAACTCCCTTGAGTTCTGTTAACTCTTATCTAGCGCCAATTTAGCGTTGATCCTCGTGAATGGGCTTGAGTGGTAAATATTTCAGAATTGCAACTTAACCTATGGTCCCGATCCTTTGCACCTGACCAAAATCCCACTCCTCTCTGCCCAATAGGGAGTTTCACCCCATGAAGAAAACCTGCCTGCTAAAATAAGAGAACATTAAAAACACTAAAACGAGGCAAGTCTCTATTGAATGAAATTACATCTCGGGTTGAGGAGACCAAGCCTTACCTCTTACTAGATCCACGTCAATGAGATCAGGCTTCACATGACCAGTTTTCTTTGGCTTGTTCCTCAAACCCTACAAGAGTATAAAACAAGATATTTACTATACCGAATGCTGAAGACGGGTCACCTCTGGGCGATCTGAAATCTATCTGATGAGTGCCCACAGTGTAAAATAATTCAGATCTGTGCAGAGCCACAAGTTAGGAAACTTAACAGCCTGATCATATTTTTTTAAGTTTATTATTTTGATCAATAATTCAAGGCAATGAAGATACCATTAAGAGAAAATATAATCACATTAGCTCGATAACCATGCTTCACTACGAAACTATGTGGTCGGGCTTAGTTTTTGGGGAGGAAAATAAGGAGAAAAAAATACTGCCTCTGCCTACCAGTATCCATCAGTATTTATCTGGCTAGCGTCCTGTCAGTGTGTGAGAGTTGAGGGCTATTTGGAAAGTGAAACAGTATTTGCTGTGTGAGCAAGAAGGAGACAGCAAGGAGCCTGGGCATGGCTTAGCTCAACTGTTCTGTACTAACGCTGCTTGCTGCTATGAAACTGAAATTCCTCTCCTCTGCTTGTGTTTTGCATTTGGTAGAGATTTCTTTTCAGGTGGGGAGGGGGAGTAGAACTCCTTAGCATCAGAGCTTGTTTGTAATAATAATAATATAGGAAATACTAATAGCTCTGAGGGTCATTTGGAAAAATCCTTTCTTAGTGAGCCCCTAGAAGCCAAGAGGAAGATATGTGCCAAATTTTAAGTTTGTAGGCTTTACAGTTCTGGAGATTTTGTGGTGATGCATGAGTAGTATTTCCCTTTAAATGTATTGATTACAATGTTATGATATCTGACTAATTTAATGACTTTCAGTTCAGGTACTGCAGTGACCAATTAAGCTAATATAGGAAACTTAACTTCCCACCATCAGATCTCCAAGTGCCAACATCCTTCCAAATATTGTGGAAGATCCTCAATCTCCCCTAATATTACAGTGAGTCCCCCATTCTCATCACCAATGAAATTTGCAGACTTGGGAAGAAACAGTTTCCATGGGTTTTTTTCAGTGGGCTGTTCTCCCTCTGCCCCCCCCTGCATCTCCCCCAAAAAGTCAATTGGATGTTTTTTTTCTCTGAAACGTGATTCCAAATAGCTGAAATATTATTCCTGTAGCAGAGGGGTGTCAAACTGGCGGCCCGCAGGCTGGAGGCAACATGTGCAGGCAATGCCTCCTCCAGCTATGCAAAGGCAAAAAATGTTGCGATACATCATATGATGGTAACGTGATGGGTTGAGTTTGACACCTGTGTTGTAGGAGCAGGAATGGCAGAACTTGGAGGCAGAGTCAAAAGAGGAACCAGTCTAGAATCCCTACGTAGTCACAAGTGAATCAAGTCTAATCTCCCTTGATTTCCATTGACTCTTATCTAACTCCAAACAAGTGCTAACCTTTAGTTCAGAGGTCTCCAAACTTGGCAACTTTAAAACTTGTGGCCTAACTGGCTGAGGAATTCTGGGAGTTGAAATCTAGATGTCTTAAAGTTGCCAAGTTTGAGGACTCCTGCTTTAGCTGATTCTTCTGCATAGACATGAGTAGCAATAAATCTGTTTCATTGGACCTTCATGCGTGGGCCTGATCTTTCCCGCTTAACATTTTAATCTTGGTTTTATTTTGTTCTGACTCCTCTTTTGCAATCAGTTCTATCTGCTTAATTTCTCAGGTTTTTCATGATGTAATAAAACATGATACCGTAGAAAAATTCAGCGGCTCCACTTGCAGTAAGTTGCAATATCTAAAATTCATGACTGCGAATCATCTCAAAAGATTCATTTCAACTAAGAAAATTATCTGTCTTTACACCAGCTAATATTTTGCATATTTTCAATCAAGGTTATTATTTTATCATCAAGCACTCCCATTATTTACACTATAAATTACCATATACTAGATGTGTTGTAATTCAGTCCTTTTAATCTAATCAATGAATTCACAAAAATCATGACTTTGGAAATGACATCTCCCCCCCCCCCATCTATCTAGAATAATTAACTTATTGTTCTCTCCTGCTATATCCTGGTAGCAAATAATTATCAATTATTTGGCACATCTTAATATCCATATCAATCTTCCCATGTCTTACCTCAAACCATTACAAGGCAGGTTATTTTTAAAGTCTTATTGCATTAATTACTAATCTCTAGTCTTCACCTATTGCCCACTGTTCTAGCTAATAAAAAAAATTATCTGTCTTATTATGTGGCAAATGGATAACTTCATTATTATATTCCCTTCTCTTAGCTCTCACAAAGATGTTCCATTAATGTATCCTCATTACATTGGTCATTATGGGTGCAGGGATCTGGTTACTAAAATAATTCACATTTCCAATTATGTTGGAAAGGTCACACATCCCTTTGCCTTCTCTTTTCTCTAACCACTTTTCAGTTCAGGCCTATGTTATTAAAACTATTAAAAGCAGATTGAAATAATTTACTATTATCATTGTTGAACGACCCCATAAACCCTTGTGGGGTGGAGTCTGGGCAACTGAATGGAGCTGCGTATTTACTGGCCGGATGCCCTTCCTGTCACCAATGTGGAGTTTTGTTCAGCAGATAGATTCTCAGTGTGCTGAGAGAAATATCTGCCTCTAGCTAGGATCGAACTCACAGCTTCCTGATTGTGAGGCAAGAGTTCCACCTCTAGGCCACCACACCACTCCCAATAATTGAAATAATTTACTATATTCACTGTTAAACAGCAGAATCCACAAAGGTGCAAAATACTGTTAAGTCCATCTCAACCATGGTCTGTGTTATCTTTATTATTATTTGAGACTCCCAATCGCCAATGGAGAATTGTACCAATTTTCTCATGTCAAAAATGTACTGCAAAAGAGAGGCAAAACTAAAATTGCTTGTCGTTTTCATTTCCCGGCTCTGTTTTATTTGAGGCTCTCTCTTTTTCATTTTGGAAAACATGGTCAGAGGAATCATGGTTAGCTATATCTATTTTTAGATGGAGACATTCATCCTTCTTGGGTTAACTAAAGTTTAAACAGATTAATAGAATATTCAGTGCAAACAGGACACTGAATAATTTAACTTATGGTTTGGTTGCCACAAAATGCTGCAGCTTTCATGTTTGCAATAATGCCTTCTTGATTATTTAAACACAGAATCCAGATCCATGCATGTTCTAGTACAATACAGAAAAACCTCATTTTTCCCCTTTATTTTGGAGTTAAAACCTAACACGAGAGAGAGAGAGATCTAAATGATGTTTGCTAATTAGGAAAGAGAAAACTGGAATAGATTATCAATGGCAATGGAAATAAATTCAAGAGCCACATGCTATTATTTTAAAAAAGAAAAAAGAAATTCTCCGATTTTTCTGCTACATTATCATCATCCCAATTAATGTATGGCCTTCTCTTGCCTTAAGAAAGAATGGCTGTAACACCCATAACAGAGGAATAGATTGAAAAGATGACAGAATTGGTAAAGATGGGGAAGTTGACTGTGCTAATTAGAGACAAAAATATACATATTACTATGCTTACTGGGAAGCCCTTCTGGGCTTCTCTTTCTGTATGAAAGAGAGAAAAGAAATATGAAATTTTGACCTGGACTGGCAAAGATAGGGAAGTTTTGACTGGTAGAGATGGCAAAGTTGATCAGACAATTTAAATAGTTCTGTGGCTATTGGAAACTTGGAAGCAGTTTCTGGCATTTTTGCTTGAAAGAGAAAACCAAAATAAAAATCAGACTTTGGGTTTTGACAATTACATGAATTATTGCTATAGAAATGTCAGGCAGTTGTACTATTGTGCTTAAATAAAAAGTTGATATTATTACTTTATTAAATATTATTAAATATTATTGATGTTATTAAAAATATTATGATATTATTAAAAAGTCAGAAGTCACTGGCCTCTTATTCTTCTTTTTCCTTCTATCCTGACGTTATTTCCTTCTCCCTTTTTCCATTCTCCTTATTTCTATATGTATTTTACATCAAGAAAAAAAAAACTTTTAATAAAAATATATTTAAAAAGAAAAAAGAAAGGAAGACTGCACATCCATCAGGAGATCTAATCTCCTTCCTTCGTGGTTTTGTTGCTAGATAATCAATCAATCAATCAGAATAGAGCTGGAAGGGAAGTTGGAGGTCTTCTAGTCTAACCCCCTGCTCAAACAGGAGACCCTTTACCATTTCAGACAAGTGCCTGTCCAGTCTCTTCTTAAAAGCCACAACTTCTGGAGGCAAGCAGTTCCACTGGTTAACTGTCCTCAGTTTTAGGAAGTTTCTCCTTAATTCCAGCTTTCTTCTCTCCTTGATTAGTTTCCATCCATTGTCTTGCCTTCAGGTGCTTTGGAAAATGAGCTGACCCTCTCTTCTTTGTGGCAGTCTTTCAAATATTACTCGAGGACTTTCAAATATCGAAAGACTGCTATCCTGTCTCCTCGAGTCCTTCTTTTCTCTAGACTGGCCATGCCCAATTCCTGCAACCATTCTTTATATCAACAGACCTGATCAAGTTTGTTCTCCTAGCTCCTAGCTCCGTGATGGTGAACCTGTGGCACACAGAACCATTTGTGCCAGAACATGAGCTGCAGGCAAACTTACCTCAGTGCGCATGTGCATGCCTCACAACTGATTTTCGGCCAGTTTGAGGCCTTTTTCAGGCTCCCAAAAGCTTCAGGAAGGCTTCTGCAGGCTTTGCAGGCCGAAAACTAGCCCCGTTTCATCACTTCCGGTATTTTCAGAAAAACAGGAAATGACGAAACGGGGCTAGTTTTCAGCCTGCAAAGCCTGCAGAAGCCTTTCTCAAGCCTTTGGGAGCCTGAAAAAGGCCTCAAACTAGCCGAAAATCAGCTGTGAGGTGCAGTGCAGGTAAGAGGGTGGCAGAGGGTAGGGGGGATTGTGTGCACATGCATAGGGGGCATGGGGGGCTCATTGCCTTCTGAGTGCTGGTACATGAGCATGAGCGTGCAAGCGTGCATGCAATTTTTGGCACAGGAGCCCAAAAAAGTTAGCCGCCACTGTCCTAGCTGGTTCCCACTGGATTCCATTGGATGGCATCCTTATTCTGATGGATGTGTAGGTGACCACGCCGAGCCCAAGGGTGGGATCAAACTTAGCATCAATTTTGAGTCTCTACACCCCCTAGGTCCAGCTTCCCTTGAAGTCTGTTGACTCCTGTCTTATGTCAATACGCCTTGACCATTAGTCGTTCAAATTCTTGTGTTATTTTTGTTGTTGTTCAATCACGAAGTCACATCTGACTCTTCATGACCCCATGGATTGCAACATGCAAGCTCCCCTTGTCCTCGGAGTTCGCTCAAATTCATGTTTCTGGTATCAGTGACACTATGTTGTGGCCCACCAGTGACCAGCAGAGCTGGCAACAGCATCAGACAGTGAGAAGGTTGGGGAGGAACCTGGGCCAGTCCTGGAATCTGGGAAGGCTCCAATGAGTGTTCTGCGTCGGAGGCAGAGATGGGGCCAGGGCCGTCCGACAGTTATCAGCTGACTTCGGAGCTGGAAATCAGTGGGGCAGAAGTACAGCTGGAGCTTGTTCTCGATGTGTACATGCACAGAGCTGCTAGGAGAAGAGAACAGTTAAAGAACAAGGATCGACTCGGGAGTAAAGGCACAGGTGGACGGTGAATGGCCCCTCCCACAGAGATTAAAGAGAAGTGAAGGGGGAGTGGGGTTTTGCAGGAGACAATTAATTTATTTAATTAGTGTGAAGATTTGTTCATGACTCACAGAGACTCCTTGCCAAGTATTTTCTGCTACAGCGTTGCGTTGTGCTTGGAAGCTATCGGCCTGGAAGCTCTCCAAGCCTGATAAGGTCTGTGGTTGTAAATCACTCTTGAAAGACTGTTTGCCGGGACTTTACTAGATGTGAATGATAGGAATTCACATCAGCCTCATAAAAAAGGGTTTTGTCAGGACAAGGAGTCTGCTCTGTGATTTTGGGAAGCCTAGGTCAGAACAGGCTATCTTATCCTCTGCCAGCCTTTTCTCCTTTTGTCTTCCATCTTTTTCAGGGTCTTTTCCTCTCTGATGGCAAAGTATTTGAGATATTATTACATACAGGTAGAATTAAGTAAACCTATAGTGCTTGTGAACTCTATTTGACTCCTGATTTCTTGCCCTTGGCAGCATGCAGGTAAGCCACAAACAACCAAAGAAGAACAGGCAGATGCAAGTAGTAAGGAGCTGCTTGCCAGAAGTAACCACTGTCAGGCAGGAAACAGGTTACAAAAAATATCTCTGACCCTGTCAAGAAGGCCCCTTGCCTTCTGAAACAAGCCATTAAGCTTCCTAAAAGTCTTCTCGTCCCACTCCAATCAGTACCCTACACCATTTTTTAAAAATTTAGCAATCACGGGTAATCCATGGAATGTGGTCAAAAAATTCAAGATGGCAGCCAAGATGATGTGAACAACACTCCACTCCATTTTAGATGCACCACATGTGCAATAAAAAGAAACACTTTCTTTTTGCGGCCCTGTTATCCCTTAATTTGGGGTGGAGTTGGGGCAACTGGATGTTGCTGAGCATTTGCTAGCCGGATGCCCTTTCTGACACCTACATGGAGTTCACAGCAGAAATTTTCTCTTTGCGCCCTAGCAGAGAAATATCTGCCACTATTTAGGATTGAACTCTCAACCTTTCGAGTGAGAGGCGAGCTTCTTCACCTCTGCCACTCATGAACCACATGCAGACAAAGAACACTGTGATGGATTGCTAGTTTGCTAGTTTCCCACCACATCTTGTAGACTTTTTATGGGGCGCTAAATTTCTAAGGCTGGACTCAACTTGTTGCATTTCCTTCAATTCTATTTTTTTAAAAAATGAGAATGTGAAATTTCAACAAATGTTGAAACTAGGGATCCTTTTACAGAGCTGGGCTTGGCAACTATGGACCGTTGTTGATTTGGGAACACAACCGTTATTGCTAATTTTGAGGTGTGAAATGATTAGCTCGCAAACTGGTAAAACAACAATGAAGGAACACAACACACACTCACATTCCCAAGCAGTGGAGTAGACTTCTCTCCGGCTATCTTTGAAGCTGAGAAGTCTACAGAGGCTTAATTTCACACCAACACACTACCAAAAGACATAAACATTGACGTTCTCAAAGAGAAAAGCTGGATTAGGAAGCCAGAGTAGATCCTGGTGGGAAGAGCCACATATTTTATGTCTAACCAAGGTAGGAAAAGACAAGATTTATTTATTTATTTTCAAAAAAGCTATGAAAGGACAGACTTTTGAAATGGCGCAGCTGGGTTGATTTGAAATAGCTGAGAAAAGTTGATAAAATAAAGAAGGAAAAGAAGTAAATCGTATGTCCCTGATTTTTACCTTCTGAATCTGAAGAAAAATGAGGTAAAACCTCTTGAGATGACTCCAAATAACATCTACAGTGATTATAATAATGGGCAGATTTAATATAGGCTAAGTTATTCAAGCTGCAATAATTTAGTTTAAAAACAGAATTGGTTTTTTAAAAAAATGACTTATAATCAGTAATTTGTTCAACTAGGACGACGATCTAGGAACAAATATAGAGCAAAGACAGGTGTGATGGCATCACTGTATCAGGCCAGACTCTGGGCTCATGGAGAACATTTTGTGAAGGTTAATAGGGGTCTTTGGACCAGCAATAAGAGGTCAAGGAAGCAAAAGATTCTAGCCCTGGAAATGGCTTGTCAAAATTGAGATCTTGCTACTGAAAAAAAAGAGGAACGGTCTAAGTAGGAGAGCCCAAATTAATGTGTTTGGGCCAACTCAATGCACAGAACATAGGTAGGATAACAAGCAGGTAAGCAAGATAGTTGGGAAGTTTATTCTGTGGGATCCTTGGTGCTCTCTGAGCTTGGTGGTATTTCTTGAAAATGTTTCATTACCAAATTAGGTAACATCACCAGTGGTAGAAGGGAGAGGAGGAGGAGGGGGGAGGAGGAGGAGGACAATGCCTATGGGATCCTTGGTGCTCTCTGAGCTTCGTGTATTCCATTACTGAACTAGGTATGTAACATCATTGCAGCACTGCTGATGTTACCTAGTTTGGTCATGAAATGTCTACATAAAAGCCGCCAAGCTCAGAGAGCACCAAGGACCCCTCTTTTCAACACCAAGCTACAAATATTCACTTCTAAAGTTTATTCTCTGGACTCAAAAGACCAACACTGTTTAATCACTGGGCACCCTTTTGTTTTTTAACTATTACCATCTGGCAGACGGAACAGGACAATTAAAAAAAAGGACAAACAGGCTGAAAAACAGGTTCCATCCCAGAGCAGAAGCTCTGTTGAATTCTACTGTATAGTGCAATATTAATACAATATCAGGGGTTTTCAATTCAATGTATAGAATGTGAAGGATGTGTATTTGTGTTTATTTTCAATCATAATGTGAATGTGAAACTGAATATGGTATTTAATTTCACTGCACAAGATGCAATGACAATGAACTAAACTAAATTAAACTGGACTAAACTAAACTAAACTAAACTAAAATAAAATAAACTCTTTCAAAAAAAAACCCCACATTTTGTGCCACTGGACTTCAACAGAAGATATGAGAATGAAGAACATAACCACTTTCTAGGTTGCTTAGCTTCCTTTACGCCTGTTTTTCGGATGACAGGAAGTGAACCGAAGTAAACAATAAAATGCCATAGTGTTCTAAATTTGCTGATCTTTTAGAAGGAGAGTTCAGAACTGAAATTAGTTCTTCCCTGGAGGGGTAAGTTCTGAGGCTCTTTGTATGTAGACTGACTCGAAATGTGGAAAATTCCAACCAAATAAGCATTTCCAGAAATTAGAAACTCTTGCAAAATTCTCTTTAACCGAGTAAGGAGAAGAAACATACATCCCTTCTTAGCTCAATCTACAGAAAAGGCTAATTATTAATTTGTTGCGACTTGTTCCTGGCAATATTTTTTTTTAAGATTAGGGATTTTTTGCCCCAGAATAAAATGACTATTTTGAGCTACAGTGAAGACATTAAAGGGCACGTCTAAGTTCCATTGTACCAAAGATACACTATGTTAGAACACGGTTTAAAGTCAAAATCTGGGATCGGATCCCAAAATTTAAAATTGTCTCCACAGAAGATTTAAGTTTGTGGCATAGAATTCATGCATCTTTGGAAAACTGTAGAAATACTGAAAATATACTTAATAGTGTAACCCTATGCTTTATGTTTATTCAGATGTTTAACAAGACATTTTCAGAGAAATTAAATTAAATTAAATTATTATTATTATTGTTGTTGATGATGATGATTCTTAAATATTCGAACGTTTGCTTATAGCTCAGAGGATAATAAAGGGATTTTGTTAGTGAGGCTTAGATGCAAAGACCATTAATCTATAGCAGCTGCTTGCTTAAAACACATTTCGGCCATAAGTGCGTACTTACCAATTTAATAAACTGTTCAAAAGAATAACAGGATGAAAAGTGAACTGGAACTATAAACACAACCAGAAGACAATAAACTAAAACTGACAAAAAGTCAGAAGAGAGTGCAGAATGAAATGACAAGCAGTTTTGATGCAACATTAACAAAACACAGCAGGATTTTGCCAGTGTTTGGATTTCTTAAAGCAAGAGAAATGTAAATTTTCTACTCCAATTTTAGGAGCTTCTATAGGAGATACCCCACAGGATCAAAGTGTGGTACTGTTTATAACCATTTTATAGCCAAGTGGACATAAAACATACAGATTTCCCAATCCTGTAACTCCCCCTCCCCTTCCTGATTCTTGTGCTAAACTTTCATCTCAGTAGGAGAAAAAAACTGAGTTAGAATATAATAGAACAACAGAGTTGGAAGGGACCTTGGAGGTCTTCTAGTTCAACCCTACACCAGTGGTCCCCAACCTTTTTTGTACCAGGGACCAGTTTCACTCAGAAACACTTTTTCAAGGACCAGCAAAATCAGTTATTCCCCCACAGTAAAGGGCTTCTTTACTATTTCTTTATTAAAAACATATTTTTATACATATTTTAATCACGATTATTCATTCTTTGCGGCCCAGTACAAAATGATCCAGGTCCAGGGCCCGGTGGTTGGGGACCGCTGCCCTACACCATTCCAGACAAATGGTTGTCCAATCTCTTCTTAAAAACTTCCAGTGTTGGAGCATTTACTTCTGGAGGCAAGTTGTTCCACTGATTAATTGTTCTAACTTTACATTGATTTAAAACGACTAAAAATATTGCAGATGTGTAAGAATTAGCGTGTTAAATCCTACCACTTTCTTAACAAAACAAAATAAGTTTTTTTCCAAATAATTTTCTGCAGGTCACGTTTAGAACTTTATAGGACTTCCTCAATAAGTTAATAAAGAAATCTGCTCAAAACTTATTCGTCTGCAAATATTTCCATAAAACACATTATTTGAAAAGGGAGTTCTAAATGTGTTACTGGAATTTGAAAAAGTTTATTGTGGTCATTAACCAGAACAGGAAAATCAGCATGCAAATATTTAAAACTGAATTGACAATATAAAATGTAGTACTGGTTGTACATAAGATTAGAGAACAGTTAAATAGTGATAATAATACTCAATGTAAACAGCATTGTAAAGATTATAAGTTTTTGCTTAAAAACTCTGTTTTTCTTAACCAATATAAAACAAATTTATTAAGGAATGTATTGCTATAAGAAAAAGGATTGCAGTCTGGGAATGTACCTTGATTTCTCTTTGTTCAACAGATTTTTCCCATATTTGCTGATCATAAGCCCCAATCTATAAAGGAGAAAAAACAGGATTTAATTAAAACATGGCATGGCAAAATATTGAATCATTGCAGTCTGCAAATTTGGCACGACATCTAAAACAGCGCACCTGTGCATATACATAGATATTACATGGAGAAAAAAAGCTGCAAATCGAAGAGATGAACCAGCTTAAATACATTTGATTAATTTAAATCTGCCTTTTAAAAATTAAAAAAACAAAACAACCCGGCTTAGCAATTACGAACTGAAGCACTGCCCGTATTACAGTTGTTTAAACAGAACGGCTGAGAATAAATCACATTTATGCTTCAACAGCATGACGACAGTCTTTTTTTTTTTTTTAAGTTTGTGACTCCCAGCTAAATGTGTTGCAAATCATAAACGAGTTACAAAATGTCTTTTCTGCATTTTCTGCACTGCTTCAATAGGTGGCAACACCCAGTTAATGGTGCTAGAGAGAGAAAATTTTAGGTTGGACTCTGAAGTCGAGAATAGCATTTCTCAACAGATCTTCTACATTGGCAAAAAAGAAAAAGAAAAAAGAAAGAAAGAACCGTGCCACAATTACAGAAATCCTATTATTGTCAGAGTCCTGACACGAGACTTAGAAAATTGCTAAATTCAAGAGACTGCATTCCAAGGAGTGACACGGTTACGAATCTCAAAAGAACCACTGTTGTTTCTTTTTAGAAAATTTATTTGTGTGGTTGTTGGGAGTGGAAAGCAACCTGATGAAACATAATCCATCAACTGAATTCAACAAAGTGCTTTACAGTAAGTAGAGAGAGGGCAGTACACCCAAATATAGTACTTTTTACTTAATCCTGGATAAATGAAGTAAATATCTAAGCATTGCTCCTACTACGACAGCCCTCAGAATAAAAACAATTTGCTACGTTTTACTGTGCAGTAGGATCAGTTTATCATCTCTCCCAACCTCCCTTTATCCATCCATCCATCCACCCATCATCTCTCTCTCCTTGCCTATCTATCCATCCATCATCTCTACCTACCTGTCTGTTTGTCTATTCATCTTTCTTTCTATCTATCATCTGTCTTATCTAATTTATCTAATCTATTTATCTATCATGTCTATATCTATCCATCCATCATCTCTCTGTGTCTGTCTTGTGTGTCTATCTATATCTATCTATCTCTGTCTACAATAATAAAGAACATCATTTCGTGCTCTGTGTTCAAACAGGAATAAATATATATATATATATATATATATATATATATATATGTGTGTGTGTGTGTGGGTGTGTGTGTGTGTGTGTGTTGTCTTATATTTAAATATATATATATATATATATATATATATATAAAAATAGAAGAATCTACACATTTCTGTCAACTGTATACTTCCAGGATCCTACCTCTCTCAGACCTGCTCTCAGATTGTTCTCTAGATAAGATTTCAAGACTGTGCTAAATAACAATTTATTCTATTGGTACACACCCTGGTGTTATAGATGGCGAAATAAAACAATTGCAGGAGTGCTAGATAATGTATGAAAGCCAGTTTTGAATCTCCTTCTGTGCTGAATTTCATTGTAGTAAAAACTGAAGGATTACCACCATTTCAGAGGCACTTCAAGCATTAGCAAGTTATTTATGTGCCGTGCTAAACAAACACACCATTCTACGATTGTTATCTTTTAGAGAAAGAAGGAAGAATAGAAACTTGTGGTTTACCACACGGGCTGCAAATGAACATTATTTCAGTTTAGTCCTACTGAATTTCGTAATTTCATAAAAAATTTCCTTAACAGGCTAAAGGTTCTAAAGGTAGTACAATTTATAAGGCATATTCTACACATTATATTTTCTTCTTAAAAAAAAAGTATTTCTACTGTATTTTTTTTTTAATTAAAGCATTCACCTTCCTTTTCTATTGAATCCTTTTTTCATTATTTTTTTTCCCTTTTCACTCCAATAGGGAACAGATGTCGGGTGTTGTAAAAGATGGAACGAAAATTCTGCATCTGGTAAGCTATAAGGGGATGGATCTAGTATGAACTCTGAAATCTACACAGGCAGTTAAATAATCTGTAACAGGGTTCACACAGAAAGATAACAAAAACTACTGGAAAACCTTTCCTTTTTTTGATCCTCTCATCCCCTAATTCGGGGTAGAGTCGGGATGACTAGATGGAGCTCAGCGTTTACTGGTCAGATGCCCTTCCTGACACCTACACAGAGTTCACAGTAGATATTTTCTCTTTGTGTCCTGAGAGAGAAACATTTGCTGCTACCTAGAATTGAACTCTCAACCTTCCGAATGGGAAGCGAGCATTTTCAACACTAGGCCAACATACCGCTCATAACAACAAATCTTTTCAGTAGATTTTTTTTTTCAGTTCAGTAGTTTTGTTTTGTTTTTGGTAACAAAATCTGCAGAATAAGATAACAAAACTTCCTGGGAAAGATCAGTGAGACAGTAGGAAAAATTAAATAAGGAAACACACTAACATAAAGCCATCCAACCTCAGGAAGTAAAGAAATAAGCCCAAATTCACACCTGAATTCTCCAAATGTGTGTGTGTTATGTGTGTGTGTATACATATACATGTACACAGTATATGTGAATATATGTATATGTATAGAATTTCTCAGTTACAAATTATATATCTATATCTATCTATCTATCTATCTATCTATCTATCTATCTATCTATCTATCTATCTATCTACCTACCTATAAAATACAATATTTGTAATTGAGAAATTCTCCCATTGCGGGTATTGCTCAACTTACGACCACAACTGAGCCCAAAGTTTCCAATGCTAAGCAAAACATTTATTTGTTAGGTGAATTTGGCCTCATTTCATGGCCTTTATGACACACTGTTATCACTATAGTTGCTAAGTGAGTAGCATGGTTTGTTAGGTGAATCTGGTTTCCCCATCGACTTTGCTATCAGAAGGTTGCAAAAGGGAATCACAAGACCTCGGGGAAGAGGTGGTCTTCAGCCAGTTCTGGCCAGTTCTGGAGAACCGGTAGCAGACATTTTGAGTAGTTTGGAGAACCAGCAGTCCAATCTCTTCAAGAGAAGAGGAGGGGTGGACTTGGGAGGTCTTCTAGTCCAACCCCCTGCTTAGGCAGGAGACCGTACGCCATTTCAGACAAATGTCTGTGCGATCTCTTCTTAAAAACCTCCAGTGTTAGAACACCCACAACTTCTGGAGGCATGTTGTTCCGTTAGTTACTCTAGCTCTGGAACTCATTTAACCGTCTATACCTGTGTTGGCAAACCAACACTATGCGAGCTGGAAGTAGCACGCAGAGCCATTACCCCAGGCACGCGAGAGGTTGCCCAAAACAGCCACATTGTGCATGCGCAGTATCTGGCATGCATGCACAGGAGGCAGAGGGGGGTGCGCTGGAGACGCATGTGCATGCACAGGGATGCACTGCATGTGACGGGATCGCATGCGTAAGCGCAGATGAGTGGGGCGCAAGTGGAATTATGTGCGCATGCGCAGGTGCATGAGGTGCAATGGGAAATGGTGTGCTCATGCAGATGTGTGCATTCCCCTTGTGCATTGCATGCACCTGCAAAGGGGGAATCATGCACGCATGCACAGGTGCATGATGTGCGCCAGGAAATTGTGTGCATTAACAGATTTGTGCGTTCCCCTTGTACACCACATGCACCTGCGCAGGAGGGAATCATATGTGCATGCGCAGGTGCATGGGGTGCCAGGGGAAATTGTGTGCGCATGCGGAGATGTGTGCTTCCCCCATGTGCACCACACATCTGCGCATGCACAGACACAAGGGGGAATCGCATGCGCATACAGATGTGCAGTGCACAAGAGGGAATCACGCATGCATGTGCAGATGTGCGGTGTACAAAGGGAAAATTGCGCATATATGTCCATACATGCAGCGCACGAGGGGGGTCATGCACACATGCACAGGAGGCATGAAGGGGGTCAGCATGCATTGCTTTCTGTAATTATCGGCATAGGAGCCGAAAAAGGTTAGTTACCACTGGTTTTACCACCACATTTGATTTTTCTGCAACCCTCCCAGAATACATGAGGGAGAGGGAGAGGGAGAGGGAACTAGCAAGTTCTCCCCATGGGTACTTGCATGCATGAAGCATGGCTGAAGATGCCGGGGCGCACCCCTTCCCCCTCCCGACAACCATGAACAGAAACCGAAAGGGGAGGACACAGCCCAGCCTTGAACTGTGAGGGATGCTGTCATATGAAAGTTGGGTTTTAAAGAAGCAGAGAGGCAGGAAGTGGTCCGGACAGAGATAATAACAGTTCTTGAAAAAAAAAAGAAAGAATGAATTTAATAACTTGTCTATTCTTCAATTTGATACAAAATGTAGAATTCTTATATTCTGGGGTAAGAGTGAAGGGTTTGGCCAAAACCAGCAAATTACTCCCTCTTACTCAGAGGCAAACCTTTAAAAGGATATAGTTAACAATCAAAATAGAGCTGGAAGGGACCTGGGAGGTCTTCTAGTCCAACCCCCTCAAGCAGGAGACCCAATATGATTCGAGACTAGCGGCTGTCCAGTCTCTTCTTCAAAACCTAGCGGCATGGAGCACCCACAACTTCTGATGGCAAGCAGTTCCACAGGTTAATCGTCCTCCCTGTTAGGAAGTTTCTCCTTAATTCCAGGTTGCTTCTCTCCCTGATTAGTTTCCATCCGTTGCTTCTTGTCTGGCCTTCTGGTACTTTGGAGAATAATTTGATATCCCTCTTCTTTGTTGAAGCCCCTCAAATATTGGAACATTGCTATTATGTCACCCTAGTCCTTCTTTTCATTAAACTGGACATAACCAATTCCTGCAACCATTTCTTCATATGTTTTAGTCTCCAGGCCTTTAATCATCTTAGTTGCTCTTTCTCTGCGCTTTTTCCAAAGTCTCAACATCTTTTTTCTTTTTTTTTTTTGCAACGTAGTGACCAAAACTCGCTGCTGTATATTCCAGATGTGGCCTTACTAAGGCTTTGTTGAGCAGTACTAATATGAGAAGGGCTGTGGTGGTTCAGTGGCTAAGATGCTGAGCTTGTCGATCAGAAAGGTCAGCATTTCGGCGGTTCGAATCCCTAGCACCGCATCACGGAGTGAGCTCCCATCACTTGTCCTAGCTTCCACCAACCTAGCAGTTCGAAAGCATGTGAAAAAATGCAAGTATTAAAATAGGGACCCCCTTTGGTGGGAAGGGAACAGCGTTCCGTGCACCTTTGAAGGGGTTTAATCATGCCAGTCACATGACCACGGAGACGTCTTTGGACAGCGCTGGCTCTACGGCTGTGTAACGGAGATGAGCCCCCTACAGCCGGAAAAGACTAGCACGGAGGTGCGAGGTATTTACTAATACTTCACGTGATTTTGATTCTATGCCTCTGTTTATACAACCAAGGACCACAGTGCCGTAATATCGGCCCTTGCATTTGGGTGTGGGTCTGTGTGTTTAATGGGAGTTGGTTTGTGTTAAGTCAGAATTAGGGAACGTGTTGATGTATTTCTCTCTTAAGTTTCTGGTGGAAAGAAGAATACGTATCCTTTCCAAATTTAAACCTGAGCTTCGTGACAAACACCTTGTGGTCCGTTGAACTAGAGGCTGTGAGAGTATCACTGTGTAGTCCAATACTTACCAACTCCAATGTTTCTAGTAGAAACAATGAATATTTCAGCATCAATGTATAATTGATGTCCAGGTGGATGTCTCTACTCCTAACCTAACTATTGATTTAATCAACCTGATCGACATTTTGGCCCTCAGAAAACAAGAATAAAACGGTCAGTGGATTTATCGACCAATGAACAACTACAATACAGGGAGTCCTCATCTTATGATCACAACTGGGTCCCAAATTTCTGTCATTGAGATATTTGTTAAGCAAGTTTTGCCCCCTTTCATTATCTGTCTTTGCCATAGTTGTTAAAGTGAGTCGTTGCCATTGAACGAATGGGAAAATCCAGATTCCTTTAACAACCACAAGAGAGGCCGTAAAATGTGGCACTTAAAAAACATCTCACTTAGCAACAGAAATCTCAGTTGTGGTCATAACTCGAGGACTTCCTGTATCTGTATTCCATTCTTCCCTGTGAACATTAGATTACTGCTTTAATTTAAGATTATTGGGGGTTTTTTCCCACAGAAAAAACTTTGCCTTATTGATAACAGATAATCAGAGTTGGAAGGGACCTTATAGGTCATCTAGTCCAACCCCCTGCCCAAGCAGGAGACCCTATACCATTTCTGACAAATGGCAGTCCAATCTCTTCTTGAAAGTCTCAAGTGATGAAGCTCCCACAACCTCCAAGAGCAACTTCTGTTCCATTGGTTTATTGTTCTCACTATCAGAAAGTTTCTCCTGATTTCCAGGTTGAATCTCTCCTTGTTCAGCTTCCATCCATTATTCCTTGTCTGGCCTTTGGGTGCTTTGGGAAATATCTTGACCCCTTCCTCCCTGTGGCAACCCCTCAAATATTGGAAGGCTGCTCTCCTGTCTCACCTGGTTCTTCTCTTCACTAGACTAGCCAAGCCCAGTTCGTGCAACTGTTCATCATATGTTTTAGTCTCCAGTCCCCTAATCATCCTGGTTGCTCTTCTCTGCACTTTTTCTAGAGTCTCAACATCTTTTTATAGTGTGGTGACCAAAACTGGATGCAGTGCTCTAGGTGTGGTCTTAGTTTTATTGGGTAAACATGCAACAAGCTATGATGCAGACTTTTTAAATAATATATTTTAAATACATCTAAATTTGGAGCCGGATATGTTAACTAGAAGCTCAGCTATGTTTATGCAAAAATCAGTTGTTTGGTCTTGTCATGGGGATCAAAGCTAATTGATGTTTTTCAAGTCTCATCACCCGTTGTAAATAAGGCAATTATATTGAAATTTAAGGCACTGGATGATGCCTTCAACAGCAATCAGCCATACTTGTTGCCATTTTAAAAAAACTCATGACATAAAAATGTTTTATTCACTATAAGGACTTTTAGCTAAGGGATTGGGAGCCTCATAAAGTCATTAGTTAGCCCTAATTAAGAAGAGGTAAAATCCAGCTCCTGAATGGAGAATTTCTGCAAGTTTTTCTTCTCTTCCTTTTTCCTATAATCTTTTTGTTTGTTTGTTTTAAACTTCCAGGAGTAAAGAATTCTCCAACTACAACTTGATGTAGTTATACCAGGCTGGATTAGAATTGACCAGCCAAATCTCAGGAGATTTTTTTTGAAATATTTCCCTTCTAAGCTGCATTAAATGGAATCTAATAACCAATAAAGGAGACTATTTGTAGCTTGGGGTTGAAATAAAGAGTCCTTGGTGCTCTTTATTGGTGGTTTTCTTGCAGACGTTTCATGACCCAACTAGGTAGCATCATCAGTGCGAAAAGGAAGTGGGGTGTGTGGATGGAAGAGAAGGATCAGGAGACAGGGAGGAGGACTGAGGGGCCCTTGGTTCTCTCTGAGCTTGGTGGTTTCTTTGCAGACATTTCACTGCCCAACTAAGTAACTTCATGGTGTTAACAGTGGTGTTTCTGGAGAGGAGGAGGAGGAGGGGGGAGAGGGGGAGGACAATGATGACTGTGAGGTCTTTGGTGCTCTCTGAGTTTAGTGACTTTCTTGCAAATGTTTCATTACTCAACTAGGTAACATCATCAGTGCTAGGAGGGAGTGGGGTTTGTGGAGAGGAGGAGGAAGAGAAGAAAAGGAGTAAGAAGAGGAGGACTGGGGAGTCCTTGGTGCATTCCAAGCTTGATTTTTTTCCTGCAGATATTTCATCATCCGACTAGGTAAAATCGTGAGTGCTACTGATCTGCACTTGAGCATTGATGATGTTACCTAGTTTGGTAATGAAAGGTCTGTTAGAAAACAACCAAGCTCAAAGAGCACCAAGGACCCCATGTAATATGAAAGTTACCTTGGTTCTTTCTCACAACAAAGTACTCTTCAAAAGAAGGAGACTTCTTGCAAGAAGATGGTGGGGTCCTTGTTGCTTTTTGAGCTTGCTTGTTTTTCTTGCAGACATTTCATTACCCAACTAGGCAACACCATCAGTATTACAAGGGAGTGGGGTTTGTGCAGTGGAAGAGAAGGAGAAGGGCACTGTAGGTGTCTTGCTGCTCTCTAAGCTTGGTGGTTTTTCTTGCAGACGTTTCATTACCCAACAAGGCAACCCCAACAGTGCTACGAGGGAGTGGGGTCTGTGGAAGGGAAGAGAAGCAGAAGGGGACTTTAGGTGTCTTGTTGCTTTCTGAGCTTGGTGATTTCCTTGCAGATGTTTCGTGATCCAACGAGGTAACACCATCAGTGTTAGCAAGAAAACAAACCAAGCTCAGAGACCACCAAGGGAATCTAGTAAATCATTTGTATTTGTACCGAAGTGATGTTGACTGAGGTAAACTTCAAGTTCACCCTTAAGCCTTAAACACAAACAAGGCAAAGCGTTTTGCCCTTTAAAAAAAAGCATTGTTGAAATTTGTGTTCCAAAAATTCAAATGCACAAATAAACCCCAGTCAGTAAACTGAATCCAGAAAGGCAACACAATGGCTGCATTCATATATTCATAAATGTGCCTAAGGCCACTATGACTTACACCCATGCATATTTCTGCAGTAACATTTGAAAAACTAGGAACATGTGGGTGAGCTCGTTGGTAAGTTATTTTCTGCATAAAGAGGAAAGCATTGCCAAGACTGCACCTACGGCCTCCAGACATTATAAAAGCTTTAGAGAACAAGATAAACCTGAATTATTTTATTTTTTCACAAACAACTCTCAGTCCCAAAGGTGCTTTTTTCAGGACTTTCTTTTTCTTTTTCTTTTGAAGACAGTTCGCTTCTCATCCAAGAAGCTTCTTCAGCTCTGGGGAATGGAAGGATTTGTGTTCCTTGTAGACAGCTGGTCATTTGCATCCTTTTTGAGGGTTGTTGAGGCCACTTGGAGGTTTATCCAAGTGAGAAAATGAGAAGTGAAACGTCTTCAAAAGAAACTCCAGTTGCCGCTATGTGCATACAGTCGCCTCTGAGACACATCACTCATCTCACCCTTGACCCTGGTCTTCCCCTACCCCCTGGATGTATATTCACCAATAGGATACAGCCTGTCATGCCCCTGTTGTAATCTGATTCCAAGGGGGCGGGGGAACAGCTGACAGGGAGTGGGAGTGTGGCTCTGGTGGCTATGGAGGAAACTGGGGAAGGGCACAATCCAGCTGGGCATTCAGAGGAAGACCCAGGGCCACCCCCTCTTCATCCTAGGGCATGCAGGGAGGAACAGAGAAAGGAGCAATGTGGTTTACGGGGCAATGGAGCAATACAGGGTTTACGGGGAGAAAAGGGCCCTGAGTCCCTTCATTAGCTAAAGCTGGGGAAACAGGATAAAGAAGCAATACTGGAAACAAAGCATGAATTATCTTTGTCATGTTTCATCTGGGTTCTGACGTCCTCCCAACTGTGCCTGTTTCATTATTTTTTGAAGTCTGAAATTCCTTATCCTGCCCTGTCTCGTTAATTGCTGCAGCATGGTTTGTGTTGGTTTTTATTTATAATCTATATGTACTTTAGGTTCAGACTGAATTTCTTCCCTTTAAAAACTGTTCTTGGGCGAGTTTTTTTCTCCAGCTGATAACAGGACATTGGGGGCCAAGTTGGAGGAATTAAAGGGACTTTACCTACTTTTGTGACTTTGTTGCTTTTGTGCCACCCCGGGTCATCACACATTCATAGGTAAGAGTTATCAATCATGCTCTCCAGTGATAATCTTGCCTGCCCGAAGCTTCGATCTCCTCGCCATTACCTATGAAAGCATTTAAGGAATATACTACTTCTCCCCCTCCCTTTCTGCTGGCAACTCTAAAAAACAAATCTTTTTGAGTTGACACCTTGGTAACTTTGAATGGCCACTCAATGAAGTTAAGTTGGGGACTAAATGTAATCAGGCCAGGCTATAATCTGTTTGAGAACCATCATTTCATACTGAAAAAATAATTCTTACCTTTTTCTGATACCAGACGATAGCATCTGTTACTTTGGAGGCCATTCTATGGCATTTATACGGAAGTCATTTTAGGCTGCAGAGAAAATAAAGACAACACTCAATTTTAAACCTTAAAATTTCAACTATGGCAAGTACGATGTTTTAGCTTAAATCAGGAGGGCCAATTAATCCGTCAAATGTTGTCAGCGACTATTTGAATATCGTGTTTCCCCGAAAATAAGACCCTGACTTATTATTTTTCTTGCCACCAAAAAAAGGCATCACGTCTTATTTTCGGGGGGTATCATCCACTGACTAACCTCACTTGCACGCGTCACCCCCATAGCCCCCTTTTCGCTGTCAGAGGCCTTCAGGAATTTCTTCTTCTGTGGCCGGCAAGGCCTCTGGATTGATCCAGAGCTTTGTTACCAGCTCCAAAGGCATTCAGGAAAGCCTTGCCGGCTGCAGAAGAAATGGGCCGGCAAGGCAGGTGTCGGGGTGGGCTAGGCCTGGCTACAACTGTCCAAAGGGAAGTAGTAGGGCAGCTCCACATACACCACCTCCCCACCCTAGCTTTTTACCCATCCACTCTGGAGTGGGCTGGATCTTAATTAGGGCTTATTTTTGTGGATAGGGCTTATATTGAGTGCACGTGTTAAAAATCAAGCTGGGACTTACTTTCAGGGTAGGTTGTATTTTCAGGGAAACAGGGTAGTTGTGACTACAACTATTTAATCCAAGTTCAAATGTGGTGAATGAAGCCAATTGTGTGGTACAATTCTACTTGTTTTTCTAGGTGATGTTTATTGGGTTTCTATTTCACAATAGTCTTCAAGGATGGAAACTAATCAAAGAGAGAAGCAGCCTGGAATTAAGGAGAAACTTCCTAATAGGGAGGACAATCAACCAGTGGAACGGCTTACCACCAGAAGTTGCACTGGAGGTTTTTAAGAAGAGACTAGACAGCCACTTGTCTGGAATGGTCTAGGGGTCTGTTGCTTGACCAGGGGCTGGACTAGAAGACCTCCAAGGTCCCTTCCAGCTCTCTTATTCTGTTCCACTCTTAATTCAGAATCCCCCTTTACTCTTTCTAGGGCGTTTGAGGTTTCTTCTTTCCAATTACGTCAACACAGTCAACTCCTTCTACTTCCTGTTCAGGAATGGAGAACTTCAGATCTCTGATGGGCTTCCAAAAAAAGCAAGTAACCACCTTCCTTTGCAATAAACAGCTGCATTGCTAACAAACACAAGATCTGCACTAATGAAACCTGGCTTGGAACCAGATCGAGATGAATGCCTGTCTCCTTATATTCTTTCTCCCCACAACAGCTCAGCTCCAACTCTTCGGCAGAAAATACACAAACGGTGATCAATAGGACAAGTACTATGGGAAGTAAAGGGCTACACCGAGGGTCCCTTGGTGGTCTCTGAGCTTGGTTGCTTTTCTTGCAGACATTTCATGACCCAACTAGGTAACATCATCAGTGCTGGGAGGGAGTGCTGTTTGCTATCAGTTTATCATTTATTTATTTTTTATCATTCATTTACAGCCGTTATTTATTGAAATATACAGCAAACAGCACTCCCTACTAGCACACTGATGACGTTACCTAGTATGGTAATGAAATGTCTACAAGAAAACCAAGAAGCTCAGAGAGCATCAAGGACCCCACAGTTGTTGTTCTCCTCCTCAAACCCTCCTCCCTCCTAGCATTGATGATGTTACCTAGTTGGGTCATGAAACATCTGCAGGAAACCAACCAAGCTCAGAGACCCCCAAGGACTCCTCAATCCTCCTCCTCAAACCCCCCTCCCTCCTAGCACCGATGACATTACCTAGTTGGGTCATGAAACATCTGCAGGAAAACAAGCTTAATGAATCACCAAGGGCCCCTCGTTTCAACCCAGAGCTACAAATGTTTCCCATGTATTTTCCTGGGATGCCCCCTAAGCTTCCTTAAGACAGCTGCGCAGTCCTAATGATTTCTGCTCTGTTAGAAAATAGGGATTCAGAGAGAAAAAAAAAAACAGTGTGATTTTCTGGTTATTTGCGCCATCTCCAATCTACATTTCGTGCCCGCAGAGAACAGCCTTTGGAAGGTGATTGAGAGGAGAGCTTCTGGCAAGAAGTCCCACTTATGTTCCCCGGGGCCTGTCTAAAGGACCACAAAAACATCACTTCCCCAGACACAAGATAACACATCACTCCAGGGATGTGTGAACTACGAAAATGTAGCGTCTTCTTTAATAATCAGCTCAGGCTGTTCTTGGCGGCCTCCGTTCATCCCACAACTGGGGATGAGCTGAATTTTCATCCCGTGCGACCGACCCCCCCCCTCGCATCGAAAACAAAAACCATGCAAAAGCCCCGGTTTTAAGAATCCAAAAATCAGAATTTTTTTAAAAAAATGACATTGAGCTGGAGAACGCAGTTCCATACCCGATTCTATTATTCTAAATAATTTTAATTAATTGAATTGCAATTATTCCAAATTCTATACTTCAATGGATAATTAGAACCGCAGAAAAAACAATGGGTAGCAAGCTGCCTTCCATGGAGGACTTGGATACAGCACAAATCAAAAAGAGGGCTGTGAAAATATTTACATACACCTCACATCCTGGACATAAACTGTCTCAACTCCTTCCCTTAAAACAACGCTATAGAGCACTGCACATCAGAACAACTAGACACAAGGACAGTTTTCTCCCGAACGCCATCACTCTACTAAACAAGTAATTCCCTCAACACTGTCCCAACTATTTATTAAGTCTGAATTACTATTATTCTTCTCATCCTTCCTACTACCTATCTCTTCCCACTTATGATTATAACTGTGTTGCTTGCATCTTTATGATTTATATTGTTTGTTCCCTAGCATGATTTGACTGCTTATTAGTAACCTATGACTATCTATCACTAAGTGTTGTATCTTATGATTCTTCATGAATTTTAATTTTTGTTTATGTACACTGAGAACATTTGTACCAAAGACAAGTTCCTTGTGTGTCCAATCACACCTGGCCAATAAAGAATTCTCTTTCCTTCTCCCCTTCCCCTACTCCTACTCTAATAAAAAAATAAATTAAGGATCTGGGGAGTGCATTTCCATGCTCAATTCTATTCTTAGAAAAGTGCAAAAAACTAAACAAAACCCAGATTATCTATCAAGCCAACCCACATTTTGCAACCTCACCTTGCCAATGTAATTGTTCCCAAGCACACCTCCTTCGTTCTTTCTGTGTGTGTGTGTGTGTGTGTGTGCGCGTGCGCGGGTGCCACAAGCAATTGAGGTCTCAAAGAGTTAGAAGCTGAAAATAATTTTAAAAGGCTTCAGGAGAGTGGAGAAGAAAAAGAAAATTTACTTTATAAGCAGCAGATGACACAGCTGCAAAGTATTTTATTTGGAAAAAAAAAATAAGAACACTGCGCAACTTGTGGGAATATTTATTTAGCGGCATGCCGTGAATGTACAAGGCTAAATCAATGTTAGCATTAAGGAATTTCAAAATGTAGAGTAAGGAGCAAATTTTATATCGGGTATTAAGGACCAGGTTAGTTTATGATAGCAAAAAAAAAAAAAAAAAATCAGGAATCAGGTAGCATCTGTTCCAATTATAGGCCGTCCTCAACATAAAACGGTTTGTTGAGTGACCGTTCCAAGTTGCAACACCACTGGAAAAAAGGGACTTACGACTGATTTATCACACGACCACTGCAGCCTCCCCGTGATTGTGTGATCAAAATTCAGGTGCTTTGCAAATTGACTCTTATTTACGATGGTCACAGCTCCTGTGACCTTTGTTTGCGAACTTTTGACAAGCAAAGTCCATGGAGAAGCCAGACTTACTTAACAACCATGTTAACGAAAGCAGTGATTCACTCAACGACAGTGCAAGAGATGGTAAAATGGGGCAAAATTGACTTAACTCAGCAAGAGAAATTGTTGGCTCAATTGCAGTGGTTAAGTTCAAGGACTGCCGGCCCCAATTCTGCCATCAGAATTTATTTCCAGGAAAGCCAGGTTCACTTAACGACCATATTACTAACTTAAGAATGGAAGTGATTCAATTTATGACAGCAAGAAAGGTGATAAAATGGGATTGTTTAACCGTGTTGAATAACTCATCCAATGCAGTGCTTTGCTTAGCAAATGTGACAAGAAAATGGAGCAAAACTCCCTTAAGAACTCTCTCTGCTCAACGGCGGAAATGTTGGGTTCCCTTTGCCATCGTAAGTCAAGGACTAGTCATCAAACTTTAAAAAAAAAAAACTTTATTAAATATTAAAAGATATATACAGACTACAAAACATTTCGTTAAAAACTAAAGCAAAAACAATAACCCAAAAAACATAAAACATACATTTCTAATTACTTAGACGGTATGTTATCAAACAATCTTCTAATATTTATTTCATGAATCTGGTTAAAATTCCTATTATAACCTCTTTGTATTTTCCCTTCCTTATCTATTTACTTGCTGGTTTTTATCGTTTATCCAATTATATCAGGTTTCCCAAACTGTATTTTAAATAAAATTCTGAGTCTTCCTTTTAATTTTTGGGTAAATTTATCCATTTTAGTGCAATTGTAGACTTTCTGGATTATCAGGTTTTCCGTTGGCATCTGATCACCCTTCCAACATTGTGCTGGTGCTATCCTTGCCGCAGTAATTATATGTAAAATTAAGTATTTTATTTCTGTTGTGTATTTATTTTGAGTAAAACTTTCTGATTAATAAAATATTGCCACTGTGTATTCTGAAATTATTTGCATGCAATATCCCACAAAAACTATACATTGTTATGTTTGGGGGATGATGTTCCCCAAACCGGTTCCGTCTGGATACGTGGAAATTCCCATGTTTATGGTGAGTGGTGGTTGCGGCTCATGCTGTTTGGGAAGTCTGGCATCGTAACTCAAGCTCCTGTCAAATCTGCAGGGTTGGGAGAAGCTGTTTCAGGTGGCGAAATCAGGAGTCAGCACAAAAACCTCTGGCACAGAAAACCTTCCCCTTTGGCAGCTGGATCCAAACATTCCTTTCCTTACCGCTAAAATCACACCCAGCCTTAAGGACACAAACACAACTCTTAACTGTTGCAGCTAAAGGTATCCGTATCCTACCACATTTTTCCCTCAAAGAATTCCAACTGGCTGTGGAATGCAAAAAGTCGAAACTGACACCGGTAAATATCGCAATCGTGTTTAAGCCTTTTATGGGTAGTCCTCGCCTGACAAACAATGTTTTGGTTACTAAGGGAGACGTTAAGTGAGTTTGCGCCATCCTGGGGGGGCGTGTGAACCCTCCCTTCCTGAGACTTTCCAACAAAAAAAGTCAACAATTTCAGATTTTAACAGAGTTGGAAGGGACCTTGGAGGTCATCTAGTCTAACCCCAACCCAAGCAGAAGACCGCAACCATTTCTGACAGACAGAAGTCCAACCGTTTGGCTAATTGAACAACTACAGTGATTCACTTAACAAATGTGGCAGGAAAAGTCCCAAAATGGGGGCAAAATTCACTGAAAAATGTCTTGCTCAGCAACATCGACTTTGGTTATAATTTATTGTGGCCGTAAGTTGAGAACTACCTGTTTTACAAAATGAAGAACTGCACATAGAATTTCGCTACACTTACGTGTCGGGTGCCGGGAAAATCAGGAGATTCAGGCAGTTCAAATGAATGTAAAGGTTTATTGCAAGCTTGAGTTCTCTACAAGAATCTGGCCAACTAACAGTCAAGGGAAATGAGCAGGAGATAAGAATAGAAAGGAATTCAGGGTGAGCTGGAGTTAGATTTCTTGTGGGTATGCAGGGACTCGTGACTGATCACATGTTTGACCTCTCCCACCATCTCAACCTGGACATCTCCTACACTATGTTGCTTTTTTCCTAGGAGAGCTTAATATAAGTTAAGTACTGGTAGTCCTCGATTTACAACAGTTCATTTAGTGACCGTTCAAAGTTACGGCATTGAAAAAAGTGACTTACGGCTGTTTTTCACACAACCGATGTAACATCCCAACAGTCACACAGTTTATGTTTGGATGCTTGGCAACTGGTTCATATTTACGATGTTTGCAGCATTCTGGGGTCATGCAATCCGTCTTTTGCGACCTTCAGAGGAGCAAAGTTAATGGGGGAAGTCAAATTCACTTAACAACCAGATTACTACCTTTTCAACTGCAGCCATTCACTTAACATGCGCCCTGCCCTCAGGCATGCATGTGTGACTCATGACTCCTGTGCATGCAATCCCTGCATGTGCACCCCACCCTGCACATGCATGTGTGCCCCCATGTGCGCCCCACCCCTGCTCATGTATGTACAACCCTCGCATGCGCTCCGTCCCTCATGCATGCATGGCAGAGCTGAGCTGGGGCAATGGCCCGTGTGCCCAAAGAGAGGGTTCTGTATGCCACCTCTGGCCACGCGTGCCATAGGTTCACCATCATGGCCTTAGCCCATTACCCATTTAATTTTTAGTTTACGGGCTGACAATGAATTTTGTGCTGGTTTTAGGAAAGCACACAACCTTCTAAAAGACAATGAGCATCTAATTTGTCCTTCCACCCAACAAAAGCCTCTCTTAATCTACATGCAGTACCAAGATCAAATTGTTCTAAAAAAATTCATTTTTTTTCTAAAGTCACAAAGATGGTACCACCAAATCCCTCTTCTATTTAAACATCAAGGTGTATTATTATTATTATTATTATTATTATTATTATTATTATTATTATTA
>BLBF01000022.1:13120809-13202145 GCA_015471245.1 Laticauda colubrina | reverse complement strand
TCCTCTTCCTCATCAGCCACCTCCAGACCTGGTTCTTCCGTCCCAAGAATTGGCCCATAGATTTCCACTGCTGTCCTCTCCTTTGCCTTCTGCGCATCAAGCACTGGAGTCAGCTGTTCCTCCTCTTCCTCATCAGCCACCTCCAGACCTGGTTCTTCCATCCCAAGGACCAGTCCATCGATTTCCACTGCTGTCCTCTCCTTTGCTTTCTGCACATCAGGCACTGGAGTCAGCTGTTCTTCCTCTTCCTCATCAGCCACCTCCAGATCTGGGGGCTGTTGACTCTCCACCTGAGGGCTCATGGATGACCCAGGCTCCGTCTCTGTCTCTGTCTCTGTCTCTGTCTCTCCTCTCTCTCTCTCTCTCTTAACATGCTTTTGAACTGCTAGGTTGGCGGAAGCTGAGACAAGCAATGGGAACTCACTCCATGATGCGGTGCTAGGGATTCGAACCGCTGAACTGCCGACCTTTCTGATCGACAAGCTCAGTGTCTTAGTCATTCAGCCACTGTGTCCCTTAAAACCAATAAAGTTTGACAGATGGCCTGGCACTCACCCTGAAAAGGAGCTCCCAGGCCAGGCCCAATGGAGGTATGACACAGGAGGAATCACCCAACATCTCGCTTAATCTGCTTCCTGAAATAACCCCCATCCTGCCTTCACCCAAAACAGGCCATGTTTGCATAATCATAATTACCATTTTCCTCCAGTGGGTCCTTACTCCTGATCGTTGCCGTTATTTCCATTTTGCTATCTCTCTCTTTTTTAAAAAAAAAAATCTGAATTACAGAGATGGGAATGATAGGGTGCCAAAAACACAAGCGGTTCACTCCGTCAATCAAACCAGGAGGAAGCAGCAACCTGGTGGATTTTCCACCGGGATCTACCTGTCTCACTTGCTTCGCATGCTGGAACAAACCTAGATTGCTCTGGGGCTGCTTCCCTGGGCAGAAATTTAGGCAGGCAGTCAGGGCCAGCACCAAGGAGAATGGTGTCCAACCAGGAGTGCCGACACAATTGCAGAGAATGTGCTGGGGGTGGGTGGGTTGCTGACTGCCCCCCCATTCCATCTCCCTGAAAGGGGGAACAGATGAGAACCTCCTTGAGGGGGGGGGGCTGGAGCCCCCTCCTGACCTTTGCATCCCTTCCCACCTGCCTGCAAGGAGGCAAAACTGTTTCTGGTGGGGAGGCAGAGCCCCTTCCTCATCTGGGATCTCCCATCCTGCCTCCCTGCAAGGGGGCAAAGCAACCCTTTTTGGGTGGGGGGGGGGGAATCCTGATCCTTGTGACAGGGTAGTTGCAGAGAAGGTGCTAAGGGGGGTCCTAACTGTGCCTGCCCCCCAGTCCATCTCCCTGCAAGGGGGCAAAGCAGCTGAGAATTCCTTACTGGAGACCCCCCCCCCGCCTCACCTGTGCCCTCCCCTCCTACCTCCCTGCAAGGGGCCCAGGCAACCGAGATCTCTTTCCTGGAGTCCCCCTCCCACATCTTTGCATCCCCTCCTGCCTCCCCACAAGGGGGTAAGGAAGCCCAGAGCCCCTTTTAGGAGGGGGGGCAGAGCCCCCTCTGCTGAACCCCTGCAACCCAGAGCCCCCTCCTCACTTATGGCCTCCCCTCCTCCCTCCTTGCACGGGGGGGGGAGGGGGGAGCAGCAGAGATCCTTTTCTAGGGGGGAGTTAAGAGCCCCTTCATATCCTCCCTCCCTGCAAGGGGGCAAGACAGCCGAGACCCCCTTTTGGGGGTGGGGGAGAATCCTGAGCCCCTGCATAGCACCTGGGGGGTGGTGGTGGAAACCAAGCAATCGAGATCCAGTCCTAAGGGGGTGTCCAGAGTCCCCTCCTCACCTGTGCCCTCTTCCTCTCTTACCTCCCCTCCCTGCAAGAGGGCAAAGCAACGGAGACCCCTTTCGGGGGGGGGGGGGGGGTCCCCCCCCCAGGGGGGGGGGGGGGGCCCCCCCCCCCCTTTGGGGGGGGGGGGGGGGGGGGAGCGCCCCCCCTGCGCCCCCCCCCCCACCCCCCCCCCCGGGGGAGGGGGCCCAAGCCCCCGGGCCCCCTTGGGGGGGGGGGGGGAAACCGGGCAAGCAGCCCCTCCCCCCCGCCACGTCGTGCCCTCCTTCCAAGGACAAACCCCCCGATCCTCCCCCCCCCATCCCACGACCTCTCCCCACCCTTCCCTGGCTTTGCATCCCCCGCGCACGTGCGCCTCCTCCTCCTCCTCCTCCTCTTCCTCCTTCCCCCCTCCACGAGCCCCTTCCCCTCCCAGCTGCAAGGATACGGGGTGGGGGTGGGGGGCACTCACCGGTTTTTCGCTGGCTGGCAGGCAGGAGGGCGGGCGGAGGAAGACTTCCCCCCCACCACCACCACCACCACCAAATAAAAGAATTGTCTCTGCAGAGCCGGGAAGGGGCAGCAGCGGGAGCGGCGCGGGCGACAGGGCTGGCGTGGTGGCTGGGGGGGCTGCGCGCGCTCCCGAGTCGGGGGCGGCGAGAGAGGGAGAGAGAGAGAGAGAGGGAGGGATGGAGGGGGGGGAGGAAAAGCAGCAGCAGCAGCAACAGCGCGCCGCCGTGTGCTCTCTGTGCTGTGCTCTCTGGTGGCTCCACCTCCAGGGGGCGGGGCGAAGGGAGGGCCCCGCCTCCCATCCCGGGCGCCCGCGAGGCTCGAAAACTCCTACTTCTCACGTGGTCTGAAAGTTCCTCCCTCTCCTCCTTCCCTGATTGGGCGAACAATTCGGAGAGAGAGAGAGGGTGGTGGCTTGGCTTGGCTTGGCTGGTTTGGCTTGATTGACGGACGGGATCCCGTGAGGCGGAGGGAAATGACAGCTCCGGGAGGTGGGAGGGGCGAGGGGAGGAATGGAGGGGGGGGGCGGATTTTAAGGGAAAACGAATCTGACAGGCAGCTGGGCTTGTCGAATCGGGATGGAGGGAGAGGGGGAGGCGGCACAAGGGATTGACGGACAGCGCTCCCAGCCGATGAGAGAGCCGGAGGAAGCGAAAGCCGGCCTATGGGGAGCCTGCGGTGCGAGAATGCCGGGGGGGGGGTGTCTTTCCGTCTGTGTTTCTCGCTGACCAGGCGGGCGCCGTCCTAGAGCGGCGTCGCTTGGCGGGCACCCATGGGGTCCTGAGGCGGGTGAGTAGCGCGGCCTTTTCCCGCCTTTATCGCCAAGCTGAGGCCCCGGCTCTGCTGCAGGGGAGGCCAGCGCGGGCCGGGAGAAGCGGACGGTCGGCCTTGCTCGGCCTTCTTCGCCGCCGCGGACTGCCGCGCCCCCCCCCCCCCCCGTCCTCAGGCCGGTCTGGAAGCGCGGCGGCGGAGCTGGGGATGAGAAGGAGAGGCGGGTCCGGGCCTTCTTCTGGGCCTGCGGGGTGGGTGGGTGGAGGGAAGGGTGGTCTCCCCCTCCCCCAGGAAGAGCTGCGTCGTGTGGAACTTTTTTTTTTTTTTTTGTCTTTTTTGCGCCTGCGCCCCTCGAGTCCCTTTCCAGCCTCCGCAAAAGGCCCAGCGCTCCCTGGAGCCCTGATGGGGTTTCCTAGTTCGGTCACGAAACGCCTGCAAGGAAAACCTCCGAGCTCAGAGAGCCCCAAGGACCCCTCACGTCAACCCTGAACTGCAAATATTCTCCTTTATTGCCTCTATCTATCTCTATCTATCTCTATCTAGCTATTTATCTCTATATCTATCTCCATCTCTTATCTATATATCTATATCCATCCCTCTCTATACCGATCAATCGATAGATATCCATCTCTATCTCCATTTCTCTCTCTTACACACACACACACACACACACACACACACACATATATATATATATATATATTTCTCCATCTCTCTCTACCTGTATATATCTATCTATCCATATCTAGCTAGCTAGCTAATCTCCATCGACCCATTCTCTATCTCTATTTCTAGCTGTCTAGTTATCTCTATCTCCATCTCTTTTTCTCTATCTCTTATATATCTATATCTAACTATATCCATCCATCCCTCTATGCATATATATATATATGTGCAGTTCAGCTTCCTTGGGGTATTATCCCACGTCATTGTAGTGCTTTTAAAGTTGTAGCAACATTTCGGCAGAATCTCATCTGCCATCATCAGGCTTCTGTATTGAGAAGAATACAATACATTCTGTATTGTATGTATGTATCCATCCATCTATCCATCCATCCATCTTTATATCTATCCATCCATCTCTATCCGTGTATCATCTATCCATCACCTATCTATCTCTACTATCTACTATCTAGCATTGATGATGTTACCTACTTGGGGTCATGAAACATCTTCCTGAAAACCAGCAAGCTCAGAGAGCATCTAGGACTCCTTCTCCTTCTTCCTCCTCTTCCTCCCTGCACACCCCACTCTCCTCTCTCTCTCTCTCTCTCTTCTACGATTGATGATGTTACTTAGTTGGGTCACAAAACGTCTGCAAAAAAAAAAAAAAATCCAAGCTCAGAGAGCATGGAGGACTCCACAGTTCTCTCCTCCTCCTCCCTTTATCCTTCTCTTCTATCCACAAAGCCTTCTACCACTGATGCTGTTACCTAGTTGGGTCATGAAACGCCTGCAAAAAAACCAGTCAAGCTCAGAGAGCACCAAGGAACCCACAGTTCTCCCCCCCCCCCCAAACCCCCCCCCCCTCTACCACCTGATGGTGTTACCTAGCTGGGCAATGAAACATTTGCAAAAAAAAAAAAAAATCCCACACCAAGTTCAGAGACCATCAAAGACTCCTTGGTTTTCCTCTTCTCCTCTTCTCCACAAACTCCACTCCAAGCACAGATGCTGCTATTACCTTGTTTGGTCATGAAATGTCTGCAAGAAAATAACCAATCTCAGGGAGCACCAAGGACCACCATATTCTTCTATCACCTTGTAGTACTGGTGCAGTTACCTGGTTGGGTCATGAAACGTCTGCAAGAAAACCACCAAGCTCAGAGAGCACCAAGGACTCCTCAAAATGCCTAGGATTGGTCAGGTGCTTGGAAAGAGAGAAATTTTTTTTGGTTTGAAATCTGTTATAGAGAAGTTACAGCTAAGAACTCTACTGGGGGTAATAATACTTAAGCAGGGTCTCTAAGTATTGTTCATTGCATGCTGTGTAATCATTTGCTAGAAGTACCAGGTAGTCCTCTACTTAAAATGACCACCCATTGAATCCAACATTTCTACTGCTAAGCGAGACAAAGTTTTCCTCCCATCTTCCCACCTTTCTTGCCAAAGTTAAGGGAATCACTGCATTTGTTAGGTTAGTAACACGGTTGTTAAGGCAATCCGGCTTCCTCATTGACTCTGCTTGTCAGAAGGTCGCAAAAGAGGATCGCGGGACACCAGGACACTGCGACCATCATAACTGAGTCGGTTGCCAAGCACTCAAATTCTGATCACGTGAACATGGGGATGCTGCTAGTCCTAAGTATGAAAACTGGGCATGTCCCCTTTTTTCAGTGCCCTTGTAACGTTGGTCCCTCAGTGAACAGTTGTAAGTCAACTGACTCCTCCATACATAAATTTAGCAACTCCATTAAGTTCATAAGCTGTTTAATTATGGACATGAGCACTTTTGTTGCAGAAACTGCTCTACTTTTTAAGTTCTCCAGCTAATTAGATACAGTACTTTTTCAATATCTGCCATCAGGGCCATGCTACTTTTAAAGGATTGCACCAATATTCTCCAGAACAAAATACAGCACTAGATGATTTTTTTAAAAAATGCTTGATTCCCGACAAGTACCAAAATTGAAGAAGCTCAGTATAGTTATTCCAAAAAAGTAAGAGTTACAACCAGGGTCTCCCTGAGCCTTCTGCTAAGCTAAAGCACTTAGGAAAGCACTTAGGAAAGTTGAGTTTTGTAGAATTAAGGTCACTAGGCTGCTTGTACTAGAGATACAGTGGTTTAGTTGAGATGATCAGAGCTAAGCTTACTTTTTAATTTGGATTTTTCTTTCCCCTTTATTACTTTACATGTTACTGAAGTTCGCAAACATCTAATGCAGGGAGTCCTCAACTTACAACAGTTTGTTTAGTGACCGTTCAAAGTTATTATGGCACTAAAGAAAGGGAATTAAGGACCACTTTTCACACAACCATTGCTGCATCCCCACTGCATGCATCCCCCAACGAAATTTGGATGCTTGGCCACTGATTCATACTTATGACGGTTGAAGTGTCCCAGGGTTACGTGATTGCCTCTTGCATTCTTCTGACAAGCAAAGTCAATGGGGAAGCCAGATTCACTCAACAACCATGGTGCTAATTTAACAACTGCAGTGATTCACTTAGCAACTGTGGCAAGGTCATAGAATGGTACAAAATTGACTTAAATGTTTCACTTAGCAACAGAAATGTTGGGCTCAGTTGCGATGCTAAGTCAAGGATTACCTGCAGTCTTTCCTTCTCCTAATTTCCCCAAAACAAAATCATGGGAGGTGGGTTGTTCCAAACTCACCCACTTGGCTTTCATGCCTAAGGTGGGCCTAAAACGGTCTTCGGCTTTGTAGTCGGATGCCTTAACCACTACACTTAACTGCCCCCCTGCTGCCAAGTTTGCAAAGAGGCTGTCCCTGCAGGAAATCGTTTCTTTATGGTAATGACGCCATGATGACACAGTAGTTAGAATGCAGTGTTGTAGGTTAACTCTGCCCACAGTCTGCAGTTTGATCCTGACCAGCGCACGGTTGACTCAGCCTTCCATCCTTCCCAGGTTGGTAAAATGAGGACCCAGATTGATGGGGGGCCATAGGCTGGCTCTGTAAAACCGCTTAGACCGGGAAAGCATTATGAAGTGGCATATAAGTGTAAGCGCTATTGCTAGCGCCATAATCTCCATTGCAAGGCCAAATGAATTAAATAAAACCAGTAGAAATGTCCAGTTCACAATTTCCAGTTCACAATATTCACCATGTATAATATAGATAGAAATCAATGAGGGCGAACCTTTTTGGTGTGGTGTGCCGAAAGTGCTTGTGCGCAAAAGTGTGCACATGCCGGCACCCACAATGCAATGCACCCATCCCCCTACGCATGCATGTACAACACCCCCCACCCCACCCCCTTACCTGCACTGCGCATGCGTATACCTTCCAGCTAATTTTCAGCCCGTTTGAGACCGTTTTCCCCCTCCTGGCGGCTTGAGGAGGCTGAAAACTGGCCCGTTTCAGTGTTTCCGGGAGGCCCTTTTTTCACCCTCCCAAGGCTGCAGAGGCTTCCCTCAAACCGCTGGGAGGGTAAAAACGGCCTCAACCGGGCCAAAAATCAGCTGGGAGGTGCACACATGCGCAGTGCAGGAAGTTTGGCTCGGGCTTGCATGCCCGCACAAATGGCTTTGCGTGCCACAGGTTCACCATCACAGATATAGATTTTATAGAGAGAGGGAGGGAGAGAGAGAGACGCTTTAAGGGCAGACATATGCAGAATGTCTTTCTATATGTTTTTACCCATCACCTTATTTCTTCCTTTCTTTTATTCTAGGGCATCTCTTTTTCTGTTCCGTCTACTGACCTAACAAGGCTGTTTAAATGAGAATGTCCTTGGCCCAGAGAGTGCTACTCACATGGCTCTTTACATTACTGTTCCTGATCATGTTGGTGTTAAAACTGGATGAAAAGGCACCCTGGAACTGGTTTCTCATATTTATCCCGGTTTGGATATTTGATACCATTCTTCTCGTGATGATCATCGTGAAGATGGCTCGCCGTTGCAAGTCCGGCTACGATCCTCGCAATGGCTCTCAGAATCTCAAGAAGAAAGCGTGGTACCTTACGGCGATGCTTCTGAAGCTGGCCTTCTGCCTTGCCCTCTGTGCAAAGCTGGAACAATTTACCACCATGAAACTTTATTATGTCTTTATTCCCCTTTGGATTCTGCTAATCGGAGGGATGATAGAACTCGGCTATAATATTTTCTATGTAAGGAGAGACTAAACTTTTTTTTTTGTCCCCCAACATTCCCTGAGCAAACACCGCTACGAGCTTTACTGCCTCTAAAAAGGAATTATTTAAAATAGGTATTTGCTCTGCAAGATGTTAAGATGTGAATTCTTCAGTACGCGAAGCGGAGCCGTCCGATTTCCATGTACATATTGTAAATAAAACCACCTCATATTTTCTGTGGTTTCTACATTTAAGTTCTTAAGTCCGACGTGTCTGGAGAGCGAGTCACGATATACAAATTTGCAATTACACAGCAGCATACCAGAACCCTTAGTATTTTTGCAGTTTTTCCCGCTATTATACTTAAATTACCATCTTTCCAGTGTGTACAATCCCAGAATCCCTTAGCCAACATATTAATAATCCTAGTAATTAAATCCACACTTCTTCGGAGCATCCAAATTACAGAAAGCCATTTTAAAAAGGGGTCTAAAGAGGTGAACAAATTCTTGCATACGATCAAAAAAAAAATAAAAAGAATAATCGGTGGGGGGAAGGAGTAGAGAAGGGAAAGAGAAAAATGTAGGATAAATGGGGAAAGATGCTCCTTTTTGTGCAGTAGAATAAGGCAATTACATACAATCTCAACTTTTTAAAGGTAAAGGTTACCCCTGGTCAGTTGTGTCTGACTGTAGGGTATGGTGCTCATTTCTTGGCCGAGGGAGGCAGCGTTGTGCAAAGATATTTTCTGTGGTCATCTGGCCAGCATGGCTATAGGTGCACAGAACACTGTTATCTTCCCACCGAAGTGGTACCTATTTCTCTACTTGAATTTGCATCCTTTCAAAGAGTGGCGAGGTGGCCTAGAGGTGGAGCTCTTGCCTCACAATCAGGAGGCGGTGAGTTCAATCCTGGGTAGAGGCAGATATTTCTCTCTGGGCACGTTGAGAATCTGCCGAACAAAACTCCGCATTGGTGACAGGAAAAGGCATCAGGCCAGTAAACACTCGGCTCCATTCAGTTGGCCAGACTCCACCCTGTGAGGGATTATGGGGTCGTTAAAAGAAGATAATGTGCATCCTTTCAAATTGCTAGGTGGTCAGGAGCTGAGGCAAGGAATGGTGGGTGCTCACCCTGCCACGCAGAGTTGATGTCTCAAACCTGGGTTGCCAGCTTTCCATCTGACATGCACCTCTTCGCGTACAGTCAACAGACTCTATACTGCAGTTGATACTAGCATCATGAGATACCAAGCACTTCTTCAGATATGAAATGTTACAATGTGGAATTTGTCTCCTGTGAACATTGTGGGCCTTATACTGCTGCTCGATACAAAGCAATGGAGGCTACGTATAGTTGCTATTGAAAAATGAACACTCAGCTATAATTGCACAACATATTTCACTGGGTCAAGGCAGAGATTGGTGTGTAGCTTGAAACAAACTTAAAACAATCAGTTCTAAGGCTGATTAAGCCTTTCCCAGCTACGCCGTGCAAACTATCGAATTATTAACAGCCCCTTCCCACTTCTAAGACAGAAACTGCATCCTAGGGAAACTTTTCGGAGTTCCCAGTTTCCATCTTACTTGCCTCGGTGGGAAAAGGGGCAAAAGAGAATTGACAGCAGCTGAAAGAACTGGAGGGGAAAATATGCCTGTGTACACAACCCACAATTGCACATTGCGGTGCCAGAGAAGTTGGATGACTTAAACATTGTCTGAAACGGGATTCCTACAGCAATTGGCAATTCCTCATTTAGTAACTCAGCTATTCACCGAGAGTTTCTGTTGAAATCGATTTACAGAGGTATTAGTTAAATTCAGGACTGGGGGTGGGGGGGAATTCTGATAGCAAAATGGAAAGCAGTCCGAAGACCAAATGGATGGTTTCATAGCCAAGCCTTTTTTTTTTTTTATCAGTTTGAAAGAAGCAGTAAAATTACTCCAAGATTATAAAATTGAACTGCATGGGGTACGTTCTGTAACTTCTACTCTTGTTGTAGGACTTTTTTAAGTCCCATAAAAATTCCTGGATTTGTGGAGGATCTGGAAGAGGACGTGACAGATTTTGCAGCTAAATAGATCTAAAGGATTCGAGCAGGTTCTCTTTCCCTTTGTGCACCAAAATCTGTAGATTTTATCCTTGTACTTGGGCCTTTCTGCTTTCCAAACTACACCTGCAATCTTCCTTCCTCAACAAGTTGTAAATTTGGTGTTGAGTAACCACAGAAGCGCTCAATGATCACCAATGCTCAATTTTTGCACACTGCGGCATCACTGTTGGAAGCTTTTGACACTAAGCCAAAATTAAAATGCTTCTCCATTTACAAAGGATTGTCTATTTAGTTGTATTTCCGTTACACCCTTCCATTTAAGAGAAGGGTGAGCAGTATACAAAGGTAATACTGGTATTACTGAGGTATTACTGAGCAGTATACAAGGGTAATAAAAACCAGTTTGTTGCTGTACATAGCAGGGTTTCAAACTGGGAATCAGAAGTATCACCTCTACTATTTTCTCTGATTATCTGAGGATCTTTCATTTTTGCCATTATGAAAATGTGACCCTGCATGCCAACCAGTGATGGGATTCAACTTTTTTTACTACCGGTTCTGTGGGTGTGACTTGGTGGGCGTGGCGTGGCTTGGTAGGTTTGGCTTGGTGGGCATGGCAGGGGAAGGATACTACAAAATCCCTATTCCCTCCCCATCCCATTAACCTGCTTTCCAGCTCTGTTCTCCTATACAGGGCAACAAAAGAAGACGCAGCCAATCAGCTGAGACTCAATGGGGAGGCAGAGAAGAGATGGGGTTGGCGAGGCCAATCAGTGGTGGGATTTGCCGGTTCTCTGAACTACTCAAGATTTCCGCTACCGGTTCTCCAGAACTGGTCAGAACCTGCTGAAGCCCACCTCTATGTTGCTGTACATAACAGGGTTTCAAACTGGGAACCAGAAGTATCACCTCTATCATTTTCTCTATAATTATCTGAAGATCTTTCATTTTTTGCCATGATGAAAATGTGACCCTGCATGTCAACCAAGCTTTAACTACTCCATCTTGTCCAGTTTAGGTCACTCCCAATTTTTATGCTACTCCAAGTTTTGCTTTTTAATTAAAAACAAAACAAAACATGAGAATATTGGTTACAGGATAGCTAACAGGCATAAGATGCTCTTTATGAACCATTCAGGCTGTTAATGAAAAAAAACTTATGAAGATGAAGGAATTTTCCCCGTCCCCTAATTTTGGTGACAAAAGAAATTTAACTGCAGCAGATGAGTATCTTGTCTTCCAACCGTCTCTTCAAAATAAGGCCTAAATGAAAATTGTTTCAAAAGAAATGCCAAAGGGGATGATCATAGGAATTTACCGTCTTTTCTGACCCACACAAATCGTGGTCCAGGATTGACATGATCTGGATGGACCCAGGACTATTGGAAAAAGTAGAGACAGTGGAAATATTGTCAAACATCTGGGCCAATCATAATCCAATTAAAATCAGGTGGAGAGGAAAGAAAAAGACAGGTAAATGGACTATTAATAAGGCCTTACTGAGGGACAGAGAATACACTCAAATGATAAAGAAGGAATTGGAGCTATTTCTGGAAATCAATATGAATGAACCAGAGAACGATCCAAAATTTATGGGACACAACAAAGGCTTACCTGAGGGGTCTGACAATTGCTTATGCAGCAAGATAAATAAATAAATAAATAAAGACAGGAAAAAGCAACAGATCGCAAGACAGGAGAAATTGAAAAATTTGGAAGCCAAATTGCACAGACCCGAGTAACGAATCAAATAAGAGAAAACTAAATCTGGTGAAACACGAAATAAATTTAAATTCCCAAGAAGAAATGGCCAGGAAGTTGAAACCAGTAAAACAAAACTACTTTGAGAACGTGAATAAGCCTGGCTTTCGTACAAAGGAAAATGGTTTTTAAAGGAAATGTCGAAGAAGGGGATGGCCATAGGAATTTGGAAACAGGAGGTCTTAGATTTCTGTCTTAGAAGGCCCGGTGCTCGACTCGAGAGAAAGTGTGCTACAAACGCCCAGTCTGTGGAAGAACTCACTTTTAAGTCAGCACGCTTTAGTCATGGTTTCAATAAAATAAATAAAACTCCTTTCTCAAGAATTACTAACTTCCAGTTAAAGAGAGTAGATGGAACTAATTCCAGGGAAGGGGTTGCCTGAGTTGACCCCTGCAATCCAAGGAGCCATTTCCTTGTCCAAATGCAACAGGAAAAGGCCATCTGCTGGCCCTCTGAACATGTGGGTGTCCAACTTTGGCAACTTTTTGTGGACTTCAACTGCCAGAATTCCCCAGCTAGTAAGACTGGCTAGGGAATTCTGGCAGTTGATGTCCACAGGTCTTAAAAGCTGCAAAAGGTTGGATACCTCTAACCTCAGTTTACTGCCCTGTTCTCCGAGATTGGAATGCCTATATTTCAGCTTAAGAGTACCAGGAACGTGTCTCAAATGCACTCTCATTATCATTACAGAAAGAGGAAGCTCTCAGGAGCAGGAAAACCACCTCCAAATCTCCTGACAGCATTGAGTCATTGTCCCATGCAGAGTTTATTAAGCCACCATTGGCTGGCTTGAGTCATAAACCACAGTTTACAAATCAGCTTCACAGCTGGGCTACAAAAAACACATGATGTCACCAGGTATGTTTATTAGAAGGTGCAACGGATGATTAACACTACCCAATACCTGGAACATAAAAATAGAGACTATCCAAAACCTGGAATATTTGCTTAAAACTTATCAAAAGGGATGCATTAAGGCCATGTCTCAACCTCTTATTTACCCCTCTCTTCTACCTGGTCTGCAAGAAATATGCCCACCAATCTTCTCCGACTCTTTCTCTCCTTCGCTCGAACCATTCTTACCACACTTGAATATGAACACCTTTCTGGTTGGGCACAGGTTTATGGGTCTGGGAGTGTTGATCTGGAGTAAAGGACTCCCAACCCAAAGCCATGCCTGCTGTTCTGACCTAGGATTCACAAAATCATGAAGCAAACTCCTTGTCATGATAAAACCCATTTAGCCTAATGTGAATTCCTATCATTCGTATCCAGCAAAGTCCCATCACTCTTTCAAGAGTGATTTATAACCACAGACCTTATCAGGTTTGGAGAGTTGCCAGGCCTATAGCTTCCAAGCACAACACTGTAGCAGAAAATACTTGGCAAGGAGTCAGGAACAAATCTTCACCCTCATTAAATAAACTAATTGTCTCCTGCAAACACCACTCCCCTTTCACTCATCTTTGGAAGAGCTTTATAGCTCCCGCTGCCTTAAGAAAGTTTAAAACATTCTCAAAGATCCATCTTATTCTGGGCAATAGTTTTTTTGAACTATTACCCTCTGGCAGACGGTACAGGATAATGATAAAAACAAGGACAAATAGGCTGTAAAACCGCTTCTATCCCAGGGCAGTAACTCTATTGAATTATCCTGTCTAATGCAATATGAATGCATCAGGGGCTTTCTATTCAATGTGTGGTGTGTGAAGGATGTGTGTTTGTGTTTATTTTCATGGTCATGATGTGCACTGAAGATGATGTTTGATTTCATTGTACCAGGTGCAATGAAAGCAAACTAAACTAAACTTTATGCCCTGTGGGAGGGGCCATTCACTGTCCACCTGTGCCCTTACTCCTGAGTCGACCCTTATTCCTTAACTGTTCCCTTCTCCTGGAAGCTGTGTTCATGCGCACACTGGAAACAGGCTCCAGCTGTTCTTCTTCCCCACTGATTTCCGGCTTCGAAGGTAGCTGACAACTGTCAGATGGCTCTGGCCCCATCTCTGCCTCTGATGCAGAGCCCTCATCAGAGCCTTCCCCAGAATCCAGGACTGGCCCATGTTCCTCCCCAACCTCCTCACTGTTTGAGTCTGCTGCCAGCTCTGCTGGCCGCTGGTGGGCCACAACACCTGCATCCCAACCCATTCTGAGTGAAAACATGTTAGGAGACGGCCAACACAGTTTAACTAGGATTCCAAAGTAGCCAGCCAGACACGTTACTATTATCACAGCATACAAGGATGAGGGGATAGTATTAAATAATCATCTAAGCTACAGGCTGTTTGTTAAACATCAGTATGGGGAACAAGCACAGGAAAGTCTTCAGTTCATCCAAGACAAGCATGGATGCAAAACCTCAGGCCCATAAATCAAATCTGTGAAGCAATTTAAGATTCAGGGATGAGATCCTGACTCTTATTCGGATGGCTAAAAGAAACCAATCCGTTGACATTCGTAAATTTAATGAAGGCTTATTTCTAAATTCCTCTCAAACTAGTAGATCTGAAATCCCCTCCTGATAACCAGTTCCCTTTCAGGTGTGGCAGCTTTCAACTGTTTTTACCCAACTGCAGGAGTAGATCATTTCTTAGACAAGGGCCGTAGGCACAGTAAACATAGATTCCAAAAACCTTTTGACTAGGGCGACATTGATGGACAAAGCCGCCATCCTGAACAGTGGTCGCGAACCAGTGGGCCATGGACCACTGGTGGTCTGCAAGAAAATTTTGGTGGTCCAGAGAAATGTTCCCAAAGCAATTAATCCAAACACAAGGCTGAGCCACCCACATGGCCCTCCCACCTGCTGGCCCCCACCCTTCAGCCAAGCGCAAATCAGGAACTGGAAGGTAAGACCAACAGCAGGAGAGGGAAATCTGCCCCGGCGTGGCTTGCTGACAGGACTGGCCCTTCGGTCACCCCGGAGAAGCTGCTCCTCCAATCCATGGGAGGCCGGTGCACCCGGGTGGAGGAGCAGCTGCTCTGGGATGACCAAAGGGCCAGTCCTGTGACAATATGGGATCGACTTTCTCACCAACATCAATCAGCAAGCCGCCTTCAGTCAAAATTCATATTAGTGGTACGTGGGATTTAGAATTAAGAGTTTGGTGGTCCCTGAGGTCCAAAAGGTTGGTGGCCCCTGATCTAGAAAAGCAAGGATTCATAATGAATTAGGCCAAGAGACCAGGGACAGATTGCATCTGGAAGTTGTGACTAAAAGAATCTTTTCCCAGATATCAATCACAACAGACAAACAGATTACAGAGGAAGGGATCAAGAAATTTGAAATCAGCATATCAAACCTATATAAAGTTGGCCTGTACCCAGACTGTGATCACAATCATAAACCAAGCCCTGCAGACTTTACACCTGATTTCTTCTTAGCATTCACAATGACAGAAAATATATTCAGCTAAAACTACTCCAGGATCTGGCCCAAACAATCACGACAAAGACAGCCGACATTGATAGATCTACCATTAAAAAAAAACACTACTGCTTGGGGATCTGATCAAAGATAAGCAGAATACTATGATTGTCAGCTTGGAGGGTTGGGAAACCATCATTCAGAATCATCGTCCCGATACGACACTTCCCTTAGACAGCTTCATAATAGCTTCATTATAGAGCCCCATGAGTTCATAGCAGAAAGATACTAACAGTGGCAGCAAATATGAAAGCATTTCAACTTGCAGAGAATGAAGAGCTGAAGAAGCATCTTGGGTGAGAAGCAAAACGTCTTCCAAGAAAAACCAGAAAGTCTAGTTGCCTCTTGGGGGTGGGAGAGGGAAGCACCTTTGGGACAAACCATGACCTGAATGACTTGAGAATCTCCATAGACAACTGGAGGATGGTCCTTAAAAGACCCCCCCCACAAATGCCAGCAAACTCAAGAGAAACAGCCACCTCTTCCAAGCTGACCCGTTGAAGACCATCAACCGATGGATCTAGCGCTACTTTTCCCTTTTTCAAGATAGCAGAACAATGGCAATAGACATCGACATCACCCTGACCGCAGGATTTGTTTTCCAGGATGGCCCCCAGGTCATCCTAATTCACCCCTTATTCATTCTGGAGGTGACTGGGTCCTTCAGACTGGAGACGGCAAGGAAGGCCTGTCCAGGTACAAGGCTACTTACTTATACAGTAGTAACCAAGCTGAGAATGGCCTTCAACTCAGCACCTCAAAATTATATGGGAGGAACTCCTGAGCAGTGAGCTTGCCTCAAGATACCGTCACAAGTCTTTACCTAAGAATGAACCTGCAAATATTTTCATGCCTAGATCAGTATCTTCTGGACCATAGGTTGGGAATGGTCCAGAAGGATGGCTATTGGCTCGTTTTCTGGAGGGGAAAAAAAATGCTAAGTTTACGTCGTCCTACACATCACGCGTGGGTGACAGGATGAAGCCATCCCGTTGGTTTTTGTTTTTGAGCCTTAACGTTAAAATGAGGGTTTAAAAATGACATGACAGGTGCTTTACAGCTCACATGAGCATAAGACTTCCCAGAGACTCATGAAGGCAGCCACAATTTTTGTCAGGCCCCACCGTTAAGCCGCGTGCTTGCTTTTGAAGGTCCTTGCAATGAGTTGATTCACATGCACAGGCACAGCTTCCAGGCTCCCACAGCAGCCCAAGGAAAAGGCTGCTTTAATTAGCAGCCGAGATGTGCTTTGCTCATGCTGGATTTTAAATCAGTTTTGAAGCCTAATGAGGCCCATAGTGTATGCTCTTGATACATATTGAAACATCGTTGGGATTTATATTTTAGTCCATCCAATTGCAGTTGATTAAATAAACCATAATTCAGTGCGACAGAGGCCAGCTGATCAACGGATGGGAACCAGGGAAAACTAAGAGGGGCCTTCAGTTAGTGGAAACCACTTTGTGTTATACTACAAAAAACAAAAAATAAAAACGGTGAGGGAGGCAGTTTGGACAAGTGAGGTCTCTCTGTGCAAGATGCCTCTGCTAGTTTCTGTGGAAATGCCCCATTCCACCCAGAAACCTCTGCATTGTTCAATGTAATTCATTAAATTCATTAAAATTTTGTGTACACACACACACACAAAATCTATATGTGTATTATATATGTGTATGTTTGTATTATATACATGTGTATAAAACACATACATACACATCTATATATCTATATATCTATATATATATATCCGACATCTATCTATCTATCTATCTATCTATCTATCTATCTATCTATCTATCTATCTATCTATCTATATCTATATATCTGACATGTCACGACTAGTTTTGTGTCAAAAAAAGATTTTTTCTAATCTTCCCCTTTGTCAATGAATAAAAAAAGGAGCAATTGACATTAAAGTGCCTTATGTGATAAGATATTCTGAAGATATATTGCTTCCTCGTTAACTTAGCTCTTCCATTCACACCCGTCATTCACACATCATATTAACCTGCTTTGTGTCTGTACATATTAGCAAAATGCAAATCCCACCATTGTGGCGTATTTAAACCATGCTTAAGCCAAATCAGCTTAGCACACTTCAGCCTAGCTTTACATACAAGGAAATATTCAGTGACATCAGACAATGAGTTTATGTGCTATTTCACTTTTTTTTCCCCCCCAACAGAGTTGTTTGTTCTGGATAGAGGTATTCCACCAAGGGAAAATGTAGCAATTCAGCAGGGTTTTCGTTTTCTGAGAGCAAAGCAACATGGCCTTTTTTTAATGGGATATTTAGAAGAATTTTTGGAAGGAAGCGTACAGGCAACTGTTAACAGGAAGAATATTGCAGCCGCAGTCTGATTCCTGCTTGTTCTAGCTTCTGCAAGTTTATATGGATAGAAATCTGGAAGGTAGATTTTTATGTTTTACGACTTCTTTCTTTCTTTCCCTCTGCTTAGTTGACTGGGGACCAGGAACTGGCTTTTGGACCAGAGCCATTCGGTTTGGTAGTAAGTGTCTAGATATAACCCAGAGATGCTTTCCCAACTCTTCAGAAGAATTACAATTTTGCTTGACTGGTTCAGTATAAATAACAAGTTATGGGACTCTTTCACCAGGAAGTGCCAATAGCATTCATCACCCTCTCAATGAAGCAAATGTGATTTGCATGCTATGATTAAACCAAGTTTTAAGCATAATCCATGATTTTAAAAGTTTTGGAATGCTCTATTGTTGTCTAGGATGCACAGTAGAAACATTTTTCACTTCAAAACAAATTTTGTAGTCCATTATATTCCAGCAAAACAATAGGTCCAAGGTCCAAAATGTGCCATATCTACACTGTTTCAGAAACACTCAGCCATATTTTTCTGTAGTTCGCTGAACAGGGAATATTATATATAGTTGTTATCTCAAATTCCAAAATCAGGGAGGAAATAATGTTTAAGCATAAATCTTTCCAACCCAATTGCTAATTGCTGAAGCTCTTCTTGGCCTATTACATAATACAGGTAATCCTTGACTTGTAGCAGTTCATTTACTGACCATTTGGCACTGAAAAAAAGTGTATGACCATTTTTCACACTTACAACTATTGCAGCCTTCCCACTGTCATGTGATCAAAATCCAGGCACTTGCCAATTGACTTGTATTTATGACGGTTGCAGCGTCCTAACAACTGGGACGGCTGTAAAATGGGGCAGAAGTCACTTAGCATTTCGCTTAGCAACAGAAATTTTGGACTCAACTGTGGTTGTAGGTTGGAGGACTACTTGTATGTTAAAAAAAAAATAGAGGGAGGGCAGGGTGTCATAACTGACCTAACTCCAACAATTCAGATCTTAGTTGGGGAAGATTAAATTATACAAATTGAAAATAGTTTCTTCTTAAATTGTTGAGCGAGGTGGAGAGTATGAAGAAGCTCAGAGCACTTTTTTTTTTTTTTAAAGTAGCATTTATGTGTTGTTGCATCATTCGAAGCAGGTAAGTGGAAGGACATTAGGAAGGACATATTTCTGGAGGAAAAAACAAAAAGATTAAGGCTAATATATTTGGGGTGCAAAGGTGGGAGATAAGCACTAAACGCCAGCAGAGAGAATCAGAAAACTCTTCCTCGTTGCTGCCTTCTAGGGATCATCCGGGTTTTTATATGCCAGATATAATAGCCGTACAAAAGATAGAAAGGACAATATCCAATGACAGCTTAGTTTCAGGTGAACCATTGGTTTAAACAAAAGGTTCCAGCACTTCGTAACATTTTCAGCACACCGCATAAACCTTCAAAGGGGAAAACACAAAAGCAGCCCCTTAACAGAAACTGCCTGACATTGTTAAGACATGTTTATCAAACTGTGTACCAAAAAAAAAAAGAGGGAAAAAAAAGCACAAAAATAGTGGCATTTGCTGACATCAGTAATGTGAAAGGGCTACGACCATCCCTTCGTATAGAAAACCATGTTGACTCATATTCACAGCAAGAGCCTTCTGGAAATCCTCCGGAGTGCTTATAATTTCACAGCAATTATTATTATCTGGTCTTAATATGTTTTAAAGGTCCAAGGGCGTTTTTTTTTTTTTCTTGCTGTGCTTTTCTTTTTCAACAGCTTCGAAATACCCATAGAATTTAAAGTGGAAGAGGTCAAGAATCAAACATCACTATTCTACCCAAAGTTTGGTTGCCACAGGTGAATTATTCTCCCCCCTTATATCCAACCTCTCTGCATATCTGCCTTTTCTTTAAATGTTGACGGTTCTACAATTGTAATGTATGCCTCCAAACTTACCCCAGGCAGTTCCACATATACTCAGTGTAGCAAAGCACGCCAGCCAGGTATTTTCATTGTGTCTTTTGTATGGAGACAGGGCAGTATATATTCCCTACTGCAGATCTATCTTAAATTAAGAGACGTCCCGGTCCCATTGAAGGTTAGCTGACTCTCAAGCCCCTTTTTCTGGTACCAGCTTTTCTGACCAATTGGATGCAGGCTCCCGATTAAACCTCACTGTAAAACAATCCCACCCACAAAGGAAGTTGAATGATTTGCTGATCTCTAAAATTATCACAATTACAACAACGCGAACTAAGAAACTCAAGTAATATGACAAGGAGAGGGTTTACTGTGTATTCAACCGAATTGTGGGGGCCAGGGCTGCTGCAAAGATAGTCATCGCCTGTATGGCAAAGCTGAAGGCTCAAAATGATTGACGAGATGAATGGATATTTTACTGGATATTTTTCATATTATATTCCCCACTGGGAATAACAGAAGTTATAGTTTGTGCCATAAAAGAGGTCAGAAAGAGAGAATTGTTGTTGTGTTCTGTTACATAAAGGAAAACTTTTACGTTCTGGCACAGAAGGAATTAAACGAAGCATGTTCCTAGCTTTATTTAGCCAGATGCATGAGGAAAATTCACATTGATCCGGCGTTATATTCTTGGTTGGAAATGAAATGCTCCCCATCCCCTTTTCTTAAATTTATTGCAAAACTGTCTTTAGTCATCTGCTTGTTGCCACTACAGAATTAAGTGCCCAGCCAAAGGACGGGGGGGGGGGGGGGGGAGGAGGAGATTAAGTAGATGATCTACTTATATATTTTGTTCAAATAATTGGCAAACTGTACTACTATTCTTTTTTGTAACCCTCTTTTTTGTATTTATTTATGATTTGCCGCTCATTAGGACTCCACTTTAGTGATATGTCTGTCAAGAGTACTCAAATGTTCAATCCTTGCTGAAGTCTAACATTCGCACGATAGGAAAAAAGGAAGAAATTTACGCGTTCGTTCTGACATACCGTCTAGCATCCAACCAAAAGGAAATGAACCTTCCTATTCTTCTCCAGATAAGATTTTGTGAAATTCAACAACAAATTCTATCTTACTTAATACATCTATGCATTTTTAATATAAGAATATTTTCCTTTTTTTTATTTTACCAGGACTGAGATTTTTTTTCAAAATAAAAATAATTATTATGAACCTTTATTAAGCGGCTCATATTTTAATATAAATCACACTAAAAAGTTTTTTTTTTTTCGTTTTGTTTTTTTTTTAAAAAAGCTATTTACACTACAGTGCTGACACATTAAAAAGGAAAAAAAATGGTATAAATAAGCTCTATGGAAAAGCCTGGAATTGTCAAAAAGAATTCTGGCTTTATCTTACAAAAAATATATATGTTAAATGTCAGCTCTATTCTAAAACCTACAACTCATATTTAAAGACTTTTTTTAATGTTATACCTGCAGTGTTTACAGTGCATCTGGCCCTAAGTGCTTTCAAACAGTTTACAGTTACGGACAGGCACTGAGGAATGTTACAAAGCTACATGTACTATTTTATGCTGCAACAGCTGCAAGGGCAGGTCAGAAAAAAAAAAACAGACATCCTGCCTCACAGAATGTAAAGCCTCCCTTACATTGTGTCGTTATATTTTAAAAGTACTTTAAAAACATATACGCACGCCCACGCGCACGCACACACTTAACACAAAAAATCATCTCCTGATTTGCCAGGCAGACTTGGACAAGCTGAGCTCCTCTGTCTCGTGTCGTCCAGGTTCACAGGGCCCCCAGGGCACACGACATCCTGTAAATATCTGCGGCCGGGCTCGGGGTTCGGGTCAGTCTCAAGTCTCCACCCTGTCAAGTAAGCGTGATCCAGTCTCGCTTTCGCTTTCAGACATTCTGCAGCGCTGGAGGCAGGCGCTGTCTTTTCTGGAAGGTCAGCGGGAAGGGTTTCCTCGGGATTCCGGAGAGATAAATTGGGTTCGTGGGGGGGGGGCAAAACCTCTTGTTTCACGTATTGAGTCTGAAGGCTACTTAAGAATTTGGTTCCTTCGGAGGGGTGGGCATCCACGGGGTGGGAGGCGCCCTCCGTCTGAAGTCCCGTCAGAGGAGACGCGCCATCGGCTGGGGAATCTGTGTCATAAGCAGTTTGGTTTTCCGCCTCCGAGTGGTAGAGCTTGAGCCGCACATGCCACGCCAAACTGCACACGGCTGAAACCGTCTTAAACTGGTGTATAACGTTCCGTGGGATAAAATAAATATCGTTATCATACAACTGAATCCTGGCGTATCGGATGCCTTCCCTTCGCAACTGGTTTAGTTTCGCGTCATCCACCCACTGGACGCACTAGAAGGAAAAAGAGAGAAAATAAATTCCCTTTTCCAAGATTCAGAACATTCTTAAAACGTCACCATCCGGCCATCGAGACAGTTACCTGGGAAAGTGGAGGCTCGTGCAAATCTAGCTGCAGCCGTTGAACTACCTCTAAGAAATCATCCGCGTGAAAACAAATTACGTCTTTGGTTATGCGAGGGTGTTCAACCCTACATGTGTGGAGGGGAAAAAAACACTAAAGTTGCCATTCAGGATTATTAAACATTGTTACTATGTAGATATTTATAAGCAAGTTAAGCAAAGCTCTTTTTAAAAATACAAAGAGCTATACAGGTTAGTCCTCAACTTACAACAGTTTGTTTAGTGACTGTTTGAAGCTACAAAGGCACTGAAAAAAGTGACTTATGACCATTTTTCACACTTACACATCCCCAAGGTCATGCAATCAAAATTCAAACTACTGGAAACTTTATGATGGTTTTCATAAAGTATTCATATTTATGACGGCTGCAGTGTCCTGAGGTCATGGGATCCCCTTTGGAGACCTTCTGACAAGCAAAGTCAATGGGGGAAACCAGATACACTTAATAACCAGGTTGCTAACTTTTCAACGCAGTGATGATTCACTTAATAACTGTGGCAAAAAAGGTCATAAAATGGGGCAAAACTCTCTTCAGACCTGTCTTGCTTAGCAACATAAATTTTGGGCTCAATTGTGATTGTAAGTCAAGGACTACCTATACAGAATTATGTCTTCAGTGTAATATAAATCACAAGTGCAGTACATATACTGCATTTGGGGTAAAAAAAACATTCAAAGTAGGACATGAAATCCCACTTAGCGAAAAAGCAGTGGTGGAACACTATGTTCAGGTGATCTTAATTTATGGGGAATAAAATTAAAAATTAGCAGCTAATACAACTGCAAAGGCACACCTAGATTTGTATGTTTGTTGATCTGTTTAATCTTGGAACTGTGAACATACAGATGGCAAATGTTGATCCAAATGGAGGAAAGTTAGGCTTTAAGGAATAGGTTACATAACATGACCCAGAATGAATGCCTCATACTGTGTCGGATTTGCAATGCAGATGAGTCTGGCTTATTCTGGCACACCGTTCCTAAAACATTCAAACATTTGAGGATGGAAGATGAATAGAAAGGGGGGGGGGGAAATAATCAGCCAACAGAAGATCTTGGCATTGGGCTCCACAATCACAGATGGAGTGCCCAGCTGAATGCAGTATGCAAATTGCATCAACCAGTAATGCTGAAAGGCATCACAGTCCACTTGCCAATCCTATATTGCAATTTGCTGATGTATGGTTGATATAATTTACATTATCTTTTTTTCAAAAATAGCTCTTCTACTTTGTGCCCAAAATAGGAAGGATTAGAAGAGGATGCTGAAAACATCACTTTAGCAAATGAAAGTTCTTTCATCTATCAAACAAAAACATTGAGAATGAAGCTGAAAAATTTAATATTTAATTTGGTCAACCAGCCAATGAACTATTCTTGCAATCAAGAAAAGGGAACAGTTATGCTGGAAAATGAAACAGGTAAAACAGTTGAAGGATGGCTATTCTAATGAGTTCCATCAATGTTTGAAATAATCAGTTTACAACTTTAAAAAAATGCAAATAAAATGTCTTCATTAGGGAAAAAAATTGCCTTACAAAGTTGATAAGTGTCGTTTGAAGGATTGGAAGGCCATGAATGCTGCAAAGCCATCCAAAAGGCTGTTAAATTCTATTTCATAGTGACTAAGAGGGAGGAGATATCAGAGAGTGAAATGCAGAAACTACACGGATCAAGAAATCAAGATGACAATTAAGAAATCTTGTGAAATCCCAGAATAAAATTACTGACACTGAGAGATCCACCTCAATAACATGATTTCTGTCTTTGGTTTCTCATCCCATCATGATGTCCAGCGGTACTATCCATGTGTACATGCTCTTCAAGAGGTAAACATATAGGAATATCATATTTCCAAAATTATTAAAACTGGAGATTTTCTTCAAGCCAATCAGAAAAAGAAAAGTACTTTTTCAGCTCTTCCCCACTCTCTAATACCCCCTCCTTTCTAATACTCTCTCTCCCCCCGCCCTCTGTGTCGGTACATCTCCATATATGTTTGTTGGCTTTGCTTTCTTATTGTATTCTGTAACTAAAAGAAAGTTGATTCCAATATGCAATTACTAAAAAATTAAATGTCATACAGCAGTATTGTTTTTGTAACTGTACAAAATGTACAATTTTGTAAATGTAAGCCTATTGAATATTGTCCCATGGAGTATACTGTGGAAGCAAAGCTCATTTGGTATATCTTTAAATTTAAATTTAACAGACATAAGGAATACAGTGTAGTAATCGATGCCAAAGTTCTGCATCTTGTATTAGGCTTTAGTTTCTGAACAGGACCGTCCCTCAATTGTTTCTTAGTGAGGAGAGAACCAAACAGTTCAGCAACAGACTCATAGAAATAAATTCCAGAAATGATTTACTTTTATACTGAACTATGAGAAGAGAGTAAAACAGGAAGGATTCACAGGTCAGACAAGCCGCTGACTCAGTAGGGGGCAGCATCTGGCTAGCATTGCCTGAGGTTGGAAGCTATGCTGAGGGAAGATTATTCTTACTGCTGTTGGCTAGTTCGGGAAACAGACAGAAGCAAAGTATTATTTCCAAGAAAATTACATGGAGAATGGAAAGTCACAAGAACTTGGAGGCATTACTACTGCTAACTACATAATCCAATTTCAAACCAAAACATTAAATATTATCCCATTCTTCTATTCTTTAAGTGACAGGCAATTAGCAGTTCTCTAATCAAGATATAATTTTCATTTTTCTAGATAACTGTGTGTGGATTACCCCCATTGACAAATAGGGCAACAAAATGCTGCTGAATGCTGTTGAATATGAAAATTCTTACCAAATGGTATGTCTACTGATAAATGTCTAGAAAAAAACTGGGAAAAGAACATTTAATCCAATCTCCCAGACTAGTATGTTTGAAGATATCCAGTGAAAAAGATTTCTGGAATCTCTTCATTTAATTGGTTCCACTATCTACCTGCTCTTATGAATAGGATGTTTCCTTAATCCAAAATTGCTTTGATATATAATTAAAAATCATTATGTGGGGCCTTTGGTATTCTGACTTTGGTGGTTTTCTTGCAGGCATTTCATTACCCAATTAAGTAACTTTATCATTGGTAGACAGGCTCTTTTACTGATAGGGCAAGCAATTAGGATATAAAAATAAGAGCAAACTCCACTCCCTATTAGTACTGGTCGTGTTACCTAGTTTGGTAATGAAATGTCTGCAAAAAAAAACAACAACTGTCAAGTTCAGAGAACACCAAGTAGCCCCCAATTCAACCATGAGCTATAAATATTCTATCTATAACATCAATGTGCCATATCTTGCACTTTTGAAGGACAGAAAACAAGACTTGATCTTTTTCTGTGGGATACCCCTTCAAAAAAGATGCTATCAAAACCCACTTTTGGACAATTTTCTCATTGCTAAACACATCTGGTATTCTGCAGATATTTTCCTGAACTGACCAGCAATTACATACCATTCACCACAATGCACTGCCTTTAACACTCCAACAGCAGCTGTAGTCTGCCGTTCAAACCCTTGTCCTATGTGATCTGCGTGTGCTCGCGTCCTGTCTTCAAAAAGCATTTCACGAGGCTCGCTAGTACGAGGTAGGTACTGCAGGTTTTTTATTTCATTGGTAGTTCTGTTGAAACAAAATAACAGAAAGGGCACGCGTAAGTCACATTTTAAAGATTTTGGCTTCATAGGTTTAATTTCACTCACAGCATAAAATGGGGAAATAACAAGTGGGGAGAGACAGTCCTACAAATAACCCGGTCCCAACACATATATATCACACCCTCTTCCAATTCTTCCATGAGGCAGGAGGGGCTGAGAAAGTACAAAGAGCACGAAGTGCGCTCCTATAACTAAAAAGTGGATGAGATCCTGGGATTTTCCTTTCCCTAAACCACAACACCTTGATCACTGGGCCATACCTGACTCTTTAATTAACATAGCCATAACTGAATATCCCTTTCCATAAAAGAACCTCCGCCACACGGTCAAACTATGACCCCTGAGGCAGAGTTCTCAACACTGAAATAAGTCTGCCTAATGACTAAATAAAAACACGAAGGCTGGAGACATGGATATGAGCATACCCTGGATTAAACTCTGCAAAAATGAGTATTTTACATATGAAATTAAATCACAGAAAGATTTACCCAAAATTTTCACATCATACTTTTGATACATTATTTGTATCCTCATTTTTTTATTTTCTTTTTTAAAATGATCATCCAATTCCATTTGTAAATCCAGTATTTCCATCTCTTTTTTGCAACGTTTCGGCAGAATCTCATCTGCCATCATCAAGCTTCTTTATTGAGTTCGTCTGTGAGTCAGGCCTGACTCACAGACAAACTCAATAAAGAAGCCTGATGATGGCAGATGAGATTCTATCGAAACGTTGCTACAACTTTAAAAGCACGACAATGATGTGGGATAATACCCCAAGGAAGCTGAACAGCACACATGTAAGTACCCGCGAAAACTTAAAAAACCAAACATATATATATATGTTTTCTTAGGCTTTCGTGGGTACTTACATGTGTGCTGTTTAGCTTCCTTCGGGTATTATCCCACGTCATTGTAGTTGTGCTTTTAAAGTTGAAGCAACATTTCAGCAGAATCTCATCTGCCATCATCAGGCTTCTGTATGGATGTGGGTCTCACAGCTTTTGGTTTCAAATTCGAGGGTGGCCTATTCTGATTGGCTGGGAGTTTTGGTCTTTGTTCACTGGACTTGGAGTTTGATTGATTGGTGTTTCTGATTTCTTCTGTCTGTTTTCTGGCTTTGATTGGCTGGCAACACTCTGTTCCTGTGTTGGAGGCTTTCAGTGCAGCTTGGCTTCGTGTGAAAGGACGGCTGCTATCCATTAGGAAGCCAGGTTTCACCTGGGTGCCTGGTGGGGGGGTGTTCGAGTTGGAGGCATCAGAGGGAGTCTGTTTGTGCTCAGGTGTTTGCCTGGTTTGTGGTGTGGAGATCTTTCCATTTGAGAGTGCAGGCTTCCAAATGATTGACAGTCTGGTGGAATCATCTCTTCTATTCATGCTGTCAGGTCTTTTTTCAATCTCTATGGCTTCTCTGATGATTCTGTGGTTGGGGTTTTCTATAGTGGCCAGGGTTTTGGTGCCATTGAAGTTGATGTTGTGACCTGTGGTTTTCATGTGTTGGACTAGTGAGGAGGTGTGTTCCAGCTTTTTTACTGCATTTTTGTGTTCATCTAGGCGGGCTCTTATTCTTCTATTGGTCTGTCCAATGTATGTGGCCGGGCATGAAGCACAGGGGACTTCGTATATGCCTTGGTTTTCCAGGTCAATTTTGTCTTTGGGGTTTTTAAGGATGGCTGCTATTTTTTTGTCTGTTTTGAAGGCAGTCTTGATGTGATGCCTGTGTAGTATCTTACTGATTTTATCTGTAGTACCTCTTATGTAGGGCAGGACAGCTGTTCCATAGGTCTGTTGATCTTCTAGGTCTCTGTTATGTCTTGGTGTGTTTTTGTGGATCAAGTTGGTGATTTTGTTTTTGTGGAAGCCATTGGCTGTCAATACTTTAGTCAGGGTGCATAGTTCAGTCTTTATATGTGTCTTGTCTGCCAGGCATTTGGTTCTGGTAATTAGTGTTTTGGCAATGGAGTTTATCTGTGCTGGGTGGTGGTAGGATTGGGCGTTGAGGTTGCGGTTGGTGTGTGTTTTCTTCTGGTATATGGTGTGTCCCAGTGTGCCATCTGTTCTTTTGTAGATTAGTACACCTAGGAATGGTAGTTGTTTATTTATTTCCGTTTCCATGGTGAACTTGATTTTGGGGTGTGTGCTGTTTAGGTGTGTTAGGAAATTGTTTAGGTTTTCTTTTCCATGGGGCCAAATCACAAATGTGTCATCGATGTATCTTAGCCATAGTTTGGGTTTGTGGGTGGCATTAGCCAGGGCTTTGGATTCGAATGCTTCCATTAACAGGTTTGCAATGACGGGTGACAATGGTGATCCCATAGGGGCTCCTTCAATTTGCTTGTATCTTTGTCCTTTGTATATGAAATATGTGTTGGTTAGGCAGTGTTCTGTTAGTTCCATGAGGTCTTTAGCGGGTTGGTATTTATTTTTGATGATTTCAAGAGTTTCTTTTATCGGGACTTGAGTGAATAGTGAAACCACGTCGAAACTTACAAGCAGATCTTCTTTTTCCACGTGTAGATCTTTGATCATTTCTAAGAAGTGGTATGAGTTTTGTACATATGAAGCTGCGGTTTCAGCATGAGGCTGTAGTTGTTTTGCTAAGTGTTTAGCTAGGTTTTGTAATGGTGCTCCTTTGGAGCTGACTATGGGTCTGAGAGGTATGCCTTCTTTCTGTATTTTTGGGAGGCCGTATAATTTGGGGCATCTAGAAGATTTTTCTCTTGGGATGATCGTCTGTTGGATTTCTTTGCTTATGTGGCTGGTTATAATTTTCTTCTTGGTTAATTTTTCTAGATATGTGGTTGTATATATATACACATATGTATATATATATCTCCCAATGACGTGGGATAATACCCGAAGGAAGTTGAACTGCATTCATGTAAGTACCCACGAAAACTTAAAAAAAACACATATATGTGTGTGTGTGTGTGTGTATGTATATATATATATGTATTAGGTTAATGAATTTCTCTATTTTATTTAACAATTTCTGAAATAATTGGGGGGGGGGGAACCCAAATAAAATCAAACTTGGCATACATGTTGCATGAAAATGTGGGCTGCTTATTTCCTTAAAGGGAATAATTATTAAATACATTTATTTCTTTTGGCAAGAAATAGCATATTTAAGAGTAAGAGGTGGGGAAACCAAGCAGGAATATTAACAGTAACAGAATATTTAATTAGCTATCTGACAATGAATCTCTTTTTAGACATTAACTGCCGTTTAGAGCAAAATATGCAATAACTGGGAAACCAGTTCTTTAGGGTGTATCCTCTACACACTGACAATACACAATCACCAATTGTCAGATAGGAAAGATCAGGTCCACCTGTGAAGGTCCCACTAGATTGTTTTATTACTATACCTTATGCACCAGAATCTTCTCAATTAATGGCAGGTATCTGTTTAGAGTTAGATAAAAGTCAAGGGAATTCAAGGGAGGTTGGACTTAGTCTGCTTGTGGCTACATAGGATTCTAAACTCAGTTCTCTTTTAACTCTACCTCCCAGATTCTGCCACTCCTTCTGCTATATCAATCCTGGAATGGAGTATTAAATATTGCTGAATATTAAAGTCAACCAGATATTACAACATACCTTTTCCTTTTGAAAGGCGACTTTGGCATATCTGCCACAGGAATCATCTGTTCTCCTGGACGTACCCACATGATGGGACCATCATCACTGTCCTTCCGACTTTCTAGTTTCAGACTAGAAAGAGTCCCCCATGGTAAAGTACACTAAAATGAAACACTTGCGTTTAAAATCTATGTTATTTTCTGATAGTATTTTAAACTATTTATTTATTTTACAAAGTGAAAAAGCACTGTGTATCCATCTATAACTGATAACATTACTGGCAATTTGATTAACGGAAAGCATTAAAACATTCAATTTGAACTGAGATTGAAACCCAGACAGAAACTTGTACATTCCCAATATTTTGAAATCAAAATGGTGAGCATTGCAAATGTGCCAATTCCTGCAAGAGACAAACTACTATCTACATATTATGAGCTTCGGAAGTTTAAATCTTTCAGTTTTACTTGAACATGTGCAATGGATGCAGTTTTAAGAAATGAAAGTATTAGCTCTTAAAATATGAATGTAGCATACAAGTTAACAAATATATCTATCTTCTTAGTTTTAAATAATTTACTAATTTTGACACTCTCATTAGATTAAGAAATTAATTACTGAACTATTGATTTTATTTGAAATAAAGGTTCCAACACATTCTAATTTCCATCTTACTTTTAACAAAGGTGAGTCTTCCAACATATCAAGGAACTCTGGAAAATAATCCCCAACTTCCTCATCTACTGCTCCAACCAAGCTAATTTGTCTCATTGCGCCAGCTCTGTATGTACCATGGGAATATGTTCTTTTTACCTGAACAAAAGCAAATTAAAGTAAAAAAAGAAATCATCAGTTTACTTTATACCCAGCATAATGTGAAAAATTATTTAAATATGTAAAAATATCCTAAATATTTTCTGAAACCCAAGCAGTACTTGGTATTAAATGTTCACAAAACAATCAACATAAATTTAGATAAATTGCTGTCAAATACAATGTTAAATTATTACATCAATGTATGTTTAAAAGATATAATCTAAAATACATTATTGTAAAAAATAAACTTAAAGAAAAGTAGCAAATAAGAGCAATCAGATAGTATCAATTACAGTTTTCAGGTCAGCTAAAGAAAGCAGACAAATATATTCTTAATTTTGAAAAAGGAAAATATTAATACTTCATACACAATGTTCTATTATTGAGAATAATTTTTAACTTTTTATTACTTTTATTTATTCCTTGATGACTTCTCTCTGTCAAGGTATAACTTCAAGAATGTATTTCCATTTTTAAGAGGCAGAAAATGCTTTCTCATCTAAGCTGCTCTCTCGTTTTTTTGCCAACACTGCTTTGAATGATAGAATCAATCAAGTTGTCATCATGGCTGTACTTTCAAGGTTATTCAGCTGGAATAGTCAGCAATCCAGTAATGGCTTTTTAAATTACCAGATGATAAATACACACAGAGTTCATACATTCAACCCACTAAAATAACAGATTGTACAGCTGTCATTAATGCAACAATGCTAATTTTTACATCTCTCTAGTCAAAGATTCAACTTTCTGGGCTTCATAATGCTTTTTTTCATATATATGTGTGTGCGTGGAGTGTTGTTTCATATATATGTGTGTCAGTGTGTGTTGTTCCCACAAACAAAATTTAATAAACCCTTCACTAACAGCCTGGCAGCCAAATACGGTCCTAATCCATTAAGCATACTACTTCCACAGAAGCCCCTATAGACAACCTTAATTTACTAATACAGCAATCAAAGTTGGATGCCGTATATTTTTATACACAAACTCATACAATGCATGAGGAAAATTTATGAAGATATTTGGAAAATTAAATCTCTTTATTTTGCATAATTCATATACAGACCCAATTCCACAAACTCTGGGCATCTTACTGATATAAAAACAAAACCACAAGAACGCTCAATTAGCACAGTGGGCATCATTAAAACAGTCTAATGCACCAGGTCTTAAAGACTAAGAACCATTTGGTTTAACTTGCTGAGCATTTTAAAGTGTACTGCAAGATAATTGCTCTAAAACTGATTGTGGAAAATAATATATCCAAATTAAAATTAAAGACATTGGCACTGATTATGTAAGTAATGCAGTAATTACTCTGTTTTTTTAAAAAAACCAATCAGCATTTTTATAACAATTTTGGTTTAAAATTTTGAGCCAATAAACCTTATTCTATAATTTCTTAAATTACATTTTACTGCATCCACAAATGACATTAAATGCTCTCTCAAAAAGCATGCTAGGGACCAAATGTTTTCACAGTGGTGATTATAAAAACTTTAACATGAATTTATCATATGGTATGGAAAGTTATCACACAAAACACTAGATGGTAGAAAATGCAATATATTTCAGGGAAGATTGCCTGCCCCATTTTGTCTGTTCTTGCTATACATTATTATAAGAAAAATGTATCAACTTTTATCAAAACTTGATTTAAATAGTGGAATACTATCTTTTTTTCTCTCTGAATTCTTTTCATTTCCGCTGAGCATTGTGATTAATACAGGTAGTCCTCGACTTGCAAGTTCATTTGGTGGTTGTTCAAAGTTATAATAGCATTAAAAAAAGTGATGCATCACCGCTTTTCACGCTTAGCAATTGCAGCATCTCCATGGTCACATGATTAAAAATCATATGCTTGGCAACTGACTCATATTTATGACGGTTGCAGTGTTCCAGAGTCATGTGATCACATCTTGCAATCTTTTGACAAGCAAAGTCAATGGGGAAGCCAGATTCACTCAACAACTAACTTAACACTGCAATGATTCACTTAATAACTGTGGCAAGAGAAGTCATCAAACAGGGCAAAGTTCACTTAACAAATCTTGCACTTAGCCACAGAAATGTTGGGCTCAATTGTGGTCATAAGATGAGGACCACCTGTGCCATTTAATTTGTTGCCCTTTGTTTCCATTGTTTTCTTCCCTGCCTGTTTTGTTGTCTTTAGTGTAAAGTTTGAAGTTAAAAGGCTACTGTAAATATGCCATTTCATGAATTGTTGTCATCTGCTAAAATGAGGGACCGTTTTGGAATGATCTTTCACAGCTAAGCAATTGTTTTCACTTCCTTTTTCTCCTCCCCCTTCTCAACTGAAAGTTCTGCTGAGGCAATATTCTGATGCTTTGTTGCTGGCTCGTCAGGAAGTGGTTAATTGGCTTTTAATTGCCTCATATATTCTGTGTCAAAAGACAATAAATAGAACAGAGAAATCTAAAACCACATAGATAAGTCTCTTTCTTGAGAGAGAAAGACAATTAAGAATTCTGCTTCTACCACCCTGACTCTCTGAAAGAGAGTAATGAAAACAAATGCCATTTAATAAATATAGTATCATACAAATGTTTACATTGTGAGAAAATGATTTAGTTAACCTCTTGATAAATTGTAATGTACTTTGTTTGGTTTTTGCTAAATGAAGAAGGAGTCTAGTTTTTCTAGTTTCCAAGCCATAATCTATGCCCTGGTATTATGTATGAACTAGGCTACACTGGCTTAATACAGTGGCTTAGGCTACAGCATGCTAAATTATATCTGATTTCTAAAGCAGAGAAATTTGTCCAATACATTTCTTCTAAGACTCAAAACAGACGTGCTTCATACGCAGACACACACCTAATTTACAAAGCCTAAATGTAACACAGGTAGTCCTCAATTTGCAACAGTCTGTTTAGTGACCATTCCAAATTACAATGGCACTGTGGGGGAAGTGACAAATGACCATTTTTCACTTACGATGTGACATGCAGCATCCCCATGGTCATGAGATTAATATTCAGATGTTTGGCAAATGACTCACGTTTATGACAATTGCAGTGTTTTGCCACCTTCTGACAAGCAAAGTCAATGAGGGAAACCAGATCCATGCAGCAACTGTGTTACTAACTTAGCAACTGCAATGATTCACTTAACAACTGAGGCAAGAAAGGTTGTAAAACTCGGCAAAATTCATTTAACAAATGTCTCATTTATCACTGAAATTTTGGCCTCAATTGTGGTCATAAGTCGAGGACTACCTGTAGTTCCTTTTCAAAGCAGCCTTGCAACTCCTTCTGTGAATAAATGCAAACAATTATTTTCAGGAGAGTAACTGGGGAGCCTGATTTGTTATATTGCACTAAACAATTCTTTAGTTTAACAGCAATTTACTGAATAGCAGGACTCACACAAAATACGATCTCTCTCAAAATCCTGTTTATCTGCAACCAATATTCCACAATTACACTATCAAAATTCAAAAGCCAAATGGCCATAGGTATTGTTATAGTGCCATTTTGAGTGGTTTTTTACTTTTATTTTTTGAATCTCTCATTAAAAACAAAGAAGGAACTAGAAGTGATAGACCTCTGGGAGATAAAGTACCTTTCCTCATCAGAGACCATATCACCACATTCAGCCATTTTACGGCTTAAATTCATGATTTCAGCATTTCTGTGGACCTTTTGAACATGGATATAGTAGTGTTTTTTCTTCCAGAAGCCTACCAAAAATATATTTATAAATAAATATATTTATTTTCTTCCAGAGGCCTCCCAAATCTGGAGGGGGGGGGAGAGGATTAAGTCTTGTCACATCACCTGATACCGTGTTTCTCGTACAATAAGGCCGGCTTTTTTTTTTTTTGCACCCCGAAAAAATGGCTAGTCCGTCTTTTCAGGGGTGACTTAATTCCCCCCCCCGTTGCATCTTCGGGCAGGCGGGTGGTGATGGCTTGGATGTTGACCTTGGCGTTGGTGGGGCACTTCGTATCGGGGTCAACGCAGGCAGCACCATATCTGGGTGTGCAACAAAAGTACTTCCTAACGGCAAGCCCCCCCACTATTCCCCCCCCCCATTTCGCATGTTTTAATATAGTCCTTAATTTGGGGGGAAGGGCTTAATTTCATTTCATGCCTATAAAATATGCTGGGACTTCCTATTGGGGAGGCCATATTGTTGGAGAAACAGGGTACAATGAGTTGTGACTCCCACTACATCTTTATTTCACATTACTTTTGTCATATACAAATATGTAGCTTTGGATCATTTTTCTCAAATCCAGGAATAAGTATGTTTTGACTCATTTGTTTAAATTGGGTTCTCTCAATTTAGTTTTAGGACTTTGGGGCATCGGACTATGAAAAATTATAGTGGCATGAAAAAATTTAGGACAGTTTTTTCATGCCACTGTATTATTTTTAGCTTCAGCTGGGTACATTCTAAATTAAATTAATTATTCATTAAAAGGTACCATCTCAAAATTTAATAATCTCAAGTTGTTTTATAATTGATCCATGATATGGTTGGAGAGTGAATCCTGGTGCATCAAGAATGGAGCAGTTCTGCTCTTAAAATGTCTAGCAGGGCATTTTGTTCAGCTCTCTAAATATAGAAAGAGAATGATTACACATGCTGTGACAGAACCTGTTATATTTTGAGAGCAAGAATGAAATGAACAAGTTTAACAAGCAGCAAATTATATTCTAATACAAACAATGGAACTGAGTGAAATTCTACTTCTCCATGCAAGATAAAAAATTGTGAAATTTGCTATAATGGAATGTGTGGGTGACTGGGGAAGGAAGAGAATATTTTCTCCTTAGGAAACTATCAGACAAGTGAGCCAGGAGTCCCCATACCTTCTTCTATAAAATAATAAAAGCAGGATAAAAAAACTAAATAAATAAAAGCACAGTCAAAAAAAGAAATTTATGAAGACGCCAACCACCCCCACCCCCCAATGGATCAAGCAGTTAAAATTGCTGGCAGGAAGTTTGTATTTTCAGACTTGCAAGATTCTGTCAAGGTGGCCTTACAACAAAGTAGAATTAGTTCATGTTTCCTGTCTGGTTTACCTAGGGGGGCAGATGACAATCTTGCAAGTCTGAAAGTACAAACTTCCCGGCTGACACTTTTGAGCTGCTTGATCCATTAGGGGAAATCCTTCCTAAGTTTCTTCCTTTGACAGTAAGCAGCTGGGGGGCTCCTGCCTCTCTTCTCTGATTATTTCCTAGCCAGCATCTCTCCCTCATTTTCCATTACATCTACACAAATATGAATAGAGTTCTCCCTTTCTCATTCAGAAATCCTCCATTCATTAATATAATAAGGAATATATTTGTGCAAAAGGATAAACAGTTTAACAACATTCCTCAAACATACAAAACTTTCATTTAAAAAAAATCAAACAAGAAATAGAGCACGAATGAATGAAATGAATTACTCCAATTTGTGAAAAGTGCAACTGGGTTCCCCCCCCCTCAAAAAAGTCCCTTAATTCATCCTAGCAGCAATATTCATTTCATAATATAATTCCTCTGAAAACAAGGAAGAGAGCAACTAACTTGCAAATATTTAAACATGTATTTGATACAAGCCAAAACTGATACAAACTTTTTCACAGGAAGAATACCTAAAAGGCAATATATGTAAACAATACATGTAATACAATACATCTCTTCTATTCATGATTCCACCAGACTGTCAATCATTTGGAAGCCTGCACTCTCAAATAGAAAGACCTCCACACCACAAGCCAGGCAAACACCTGAGCACAAACAGACTCCTTCTGATGCCTCCAACTCGAACACCCCCCCACCAGGCACCCAGATGAAACCTAGCTTCCTAATAGATAATAGCCGTCCTTTCACGCGAAGCCAAGCTGCACTGAAAGCCTCCAATACAGGAACAGAGTGTTGCCAGCCAATCAAAGCCACAAAACAGACAGAAGAAACCAGAAACACCAATCAAACAAACTCCAAGTCCAATAAACACAGACCAAGACTCCCAACCAATCAGGATGTAGAAAAAAACATCCTGGCACAGCAATAGGCTAACCTCAAATTTAAAACCAATGCCTGTGATAGCCTGACCCACATACAAACTCCATACAGAAGCCTGATGATGGCAGATGAGATTCTGCTGAAACGTTGCTACAACTTTAAAAGCACTACAATGACGTGAGATAATACCCGAAGGAAGCTGAACAGCACACAAGTACCCGTGAAAATTTAAAAAAACAAATATATATATATACACACATACATACATCATACATACATACATACATACATACATATTTGGTTTTTTTAAGTTTTCGTGGGTACTTACATGTGTGCTGTTCAGCTTCCTTCGGGTATTATCCCACGTCATTGTAGTTGTGCTTTTAAAGTTGTAGCAATGTTGTGATTTGGCCCCATGGAAAAGAAAACCTAAACGATTTCCTAACACACCTAAACAGCACACACCCCAAAATCAAGTTCACCATGGAAACGGAAATAAACAAACAACTACCATTCCTAGATGTACTAATCTACAAAAGAACAGATGGCACACTAGGACACACCATATACCAGAAGAAAACACACACCAACAGCTACCTCAACGCCCAATCCCACCACCACCCAGCACAGATAAACTCCATTGCCAAAACACTAATTGCTAGAACCAAATGCCTGGCAGACAAGACACACATAAAGACTGAACTATGCACCCTGACTAAAGTATTGACAGCCAACGGCTTCCACAAAAGCAAAATCACTGCCTTGATCCACAAAAACACACCAAGACATAACAGAGACCTAGAAGATCAACAGACCTATGGAACAGCTGTCTTGCCCTACATAAGAGGTACTACAGATAAAATCAGTAAGACCCTACACAGGCATCACATCAAGACTGCCTTCAAAACAGACAAAAAATAACAGCCATCCTTAGAAACCCCAAAGATAAAATTGACCTGGAAAACCAAGGCATATACGAAGTCCCCTGTGCTTCATGCCCGGCCACATACATTGGACAGACCAATAAAAGAATAAGTACCTGCCTGGATGAACACAAAAATGCAGTAAAAAAGCTGGAGGATCTTGCTGATTTTGTCTTCCAAAAACACAACATTAAAACAGCATTCTGCACAAACAGAAAAATATCCACCATCCTAAGAAACCCTAAAGACAAAATTGAGTTCGAAAACCAAGGAGTATACGAAATCCCTTGCAACGCCTGCCCCACCACATACATAGGACAAACTAACAGATGAATTCGTGCACGCATTGAAGAACACAAGAACTCAATCAGAAAAGAAGAACTGACCTCTTCCCTGGTCCAACACCTCAAAGCCACAGGACATGAAATTGACTTTAAAAATACCAGAACTATCGCCAAAACCTAACACTTCAACAACAGAATAATCAGAGAAGCCATAGAGATAGAAAAACGCCCACACAGCATGAATAAACGAGATGATACCTCCCGCCTACCAACCATTTGGAAACCTGCCCTCATTAATAAACGAGTTCCTAACATGAAGAATGACACCAGACTCACACCCACGAGTGCCACACAAGATGCTACCACATTTTCACGTAGAAAAAAGACTCACACCCACCATGAAGATGTGGCACGACCACGAACACAAAGCCAAACAACAGGATCACAGCTCACCAGCTCAAATCCCCCAGCAACTAAGACTAACCTGAGCACAACCAAGCCCCCACCTAAACAGAACACACCCCCAGCCAATCAGAACACAGCCAACCCACCTACCAATCAGAACACAGCCAAACCCCCAACCAATCAAGTCACACCCCCACGAGCAGTTAAAAGGAAGAAGCAGCTGCAAGCTTACATTACTCTGAGAAGCACAAAGCTCAAGAAACAAGCCTGAAGATGATGAATGAGACTTCATCGAAACGTTGCCTAGATACTTCCAATTCTACGTGGGAGAAAACCCAAATAACCAAAGATCCGTATATATATATATATATACAGAACAATAGAAGAATAAGTACCCGCCTAGATGAACACAAAAATGCAGTAAAAAAGCTGGAACATACCTCCTCACTAGTCCAACACGTGAAAACCACAGGTCACAACATCAACTTCAATGGCACTAAAACCCTGGCCACTATAGAAAACCCCAGCCACAGAATCATCAGAGAAGCCATAGAGATTGAAAAAAGACCTGAAAGCATGAATAGAAGAGATGATTCCACCAGACTGTCAATCATTTGGAAGCCTGCACTCTCAAATGGAAAGATCTCCACACCACAAACCAGGCAAACACCTGAGCACAAACAGACTCCCTCTGATAGCTCCAACCCAAACACCCCCCCACCAGGCACCCAGGTGAAACCCAGCTTGCTAATGAATAGTAGCTTGCTAATGAAGAGCAGCCGTCCCTTCACACGGAGCCAAGCTGCACTGAAAGCCTCCAACACAAGAACAGAGTGTTGCCAGCCAATCAAAGCCACAAAACAGACAGAAGAAACCAGAAACACCAATCAATCAAACTCCAAGTCCAATGAACACAGATCCAGGCTCCCAGCCAATCAGAATGGACCAGCCTCAAATTTGAAACCAGGAACTAACTCTATACAGAAGCCTGAGGATGGCAGATGAGATTCTGCTGAAACGTTGCTACAACTTTAACAGAACTACAATGACGTGGGATAATAGCCGAAGGAAGCTAAACAGCACACATGTAAGTACCCGCAAAAGCCTAAAAAAAACATACATACATACATACATACATATATATACATATATACACACACATACATACATACACACATACACACACACACACACACACACAGGTGTATGATTACATATCCGAGGTCAGCTTTCTACAATAAGTCACTTTCACATGTATGGAATTCCAGAATTCTTCAATCAGCATGGCCATTGCTGAGAATATTCCTAGGTTTGACAAAGCTGGGTAATTCAATGCCCAAATTAAATTACTATAACATATTCTACATGAAACTCTCCTTAAGGAGTATAGAAAAGGAGGATAGAACAAGTTGTGTTCACTCAATAATTTTTATAGCTTGCTAGGGGATGGTTTTCAAGTCCAATTCAAAGTGTTGCATATAACTGATCTGAATCTTAAATTTCCTGGGATAAGAATATTGGAAAGACCATCTATTCCCAAAGAATCTGCCCTGACAGCTGGGGCCATTGAAAAACTGTTCTTTACAAGAAAAGGCAGGCCAGATGGCGACAGTACACTGTTTCTTTCAATGCAGCCCTTCAATCTGACTTGGCCCTGCCTTGATACTTTTGAGATAAGCAGCCAAGAAATTTTTATTTTACAGGCTTTAAACAGCTTAATTGGTTTTTAAATTTGCTTTGTTGATGCCTCTTTCAAATTGCATTTTAAGGTATTTCTTATGTTCGTTGAATTGTATAGACATGTAATTAACTCCTTCTGAAGATGACATAAATGTTTTTATAATTATAACATCATCATTCCAATTCCATAGTTGGAAAATATTTTCAACTCTTTAATGAATATTTTGACATTGGATTTTGAACTTGATTATTCATCTATGTTCTTTTACTGTTTTAGATTACAGATAAGATAGAGATTAAGATTATTATCTCTCTCTCTCTCTCTCTCTCTCTCTCTCTCTCTCTGTCACCCTCCCCATTCCCCCCATCCCATATACAGCAAAACGTATTAATTACATGAAACAATCTTGATCCTAACATTGAATTTTAAATGCTTCAAAACAACGGGGGTCCAGAGGAGAACTCAAAACATCAGCCATACCATACCGCTTCTGCAACATGAAAATAACTTTATACCACATGCGATTTCAGTTCCATTTTGCTTCAAACGTCTCCACATTCTTTTAATCAAGAGGAACGTTGCTGGATGTTTCTTTATAGGCAAGTGGCAAATACCAATATGCGAAAAACTCAATAATCTATTTTTTTATTACACAAAGTCCACTTGCAGGCATAAAACAAGCATTATTATTCTAATTTTGCAATGGAAGGGTTAGATATGTTGCATTTCTTTTCTTTCAGTTATACAGCTACACCTTAAGGTGGGCTCAAGCCGTAGCTGGGTCCAGGCATGATAAGCATATACAAGACTGCAGCTACTTCACTTTTGGACAAAATGACTCGTTTTGACCCAAAGGTGCTTTTTCAAGAAACAACTGGACTTTCTGGTTTTTTCTTTGAAGACGTTTTGTTTCTCATCCAAGAAGCTTCTTTAGATCTGGCTGGATGGCGGGCAGTGGAAGGATTTATACTCCTTCCAGATAAGCTGGTCATTTGCATCCTTGACCCGGATGACTGAAAATTTCCATAGCCGTTAACTTGCTTTGATTTTCATAAACCATTTTTAAGAATTGTTCTTTCCCTTACTGTTTCTGTTCTATTTTTTTGTTTTGTTTTGTTTTTCAGCCTTAATGGAAACAGAAAGGTCCACAGACATTCAGAATATACAAAACTAGCATCTCCTACTCCAGAGCCAATAAGGAATACAAGACAGAATTTCCAATTGTGAGCAGGTAGTTCACAGGACCTTGTTATTTGTCTTATCAAAAATAGATATTACTGCTATCATTTTTGTTCTCTACATAGCACGGTGTAAAGAGAAAAAATATTAGTATTTAATACATATTTTTAGAAAGCTGACTGTGTTGTTTAACCAATTTATTTTATTTTTTTTAGGGAAAAGGAGCAACAACAGGCACATTGAATAGGAAGCAAAATGTTTTTTGAAATATGAAAGATAACCTCTTACCTGAGCATGAAAATTGGACATAGTCGTAGTCTCTATATCTTTCTTTCCCAAAATCTCCATTTTCACTGGCGAATTGGGAAAATTAAATGAAAAGTAGTCTAAAAAGTCAGGTAAATAAGTAGCTGCCCCATGAACAATTCCCATTACATAGTAAGCGGCGCAGTTCTCCTTTTCACTAAAAACCAAGCCCAGAAATTCCTCTGCAAATCTCTCCATCTCCACAGGAGACAAGTGGGAGAGCTCCTTCGTGTAGGCATGAACCACTGAGGCACCTCCATTAGGCTGGTGCTCTACATGAATGAACTCTTTGAACTCCAGCGCATCCAACCTCTGCAGTTTGTCCTGAATCCGTGGCTCCTTTAACGAGACAAAGGGAAACTCACTGTTGTCCACTCTCTTGGACTCAGAGTCCTTCTTGGGATTCTTATGTTTCTCATTGAAATGATGGTGATGGTGGTGGTGGTGGTGATCCACAATGCCTTTGGCTTCTTGATCCTCAAAATCAGAAAGCAATCCTGAGCAGATGGTCTGAATAGATTTACTGTACATTTTTGGACGCTTCCGTTTTTCGCACTCTTTATGTTTCTTTTTCTTTTTCTTCTTTACTTTTTTAATCTGTAGATCATCTGCATTGGTTTTCACTTTTTCTTTTATGTCTAGAAAGAAAGAAAGTTTTTTGCTTTAATTTATCAAAAACTGGAGCTACATGAAGATGAAAAATATCCTGTGCAAAAATATACCAAGTACTTAAACCGATTTAAGTCCCAAAGTTAATAAAAACATGCTACACATGAATCCTGAAGAACAGCAATACCACTTTTACCTTCAATCATTAATATAGTTAAGCTACCAGGTCAGGATAACAAAAAGATCTGGGATTCCTAGTCAAAGACAAATATTACCCGCAGGGTTCCTGGAATCGGCTGTTTTAAATGGTTGGTTCCCTTCTCAAGAATAGGATCCCCCTGAAGGCACACAGGACCCAACCCTATTAAGTTGCCATTAAGACTAGACTGCTGCTTCAGCGAATCCTTGGACTGAGGGATTGTTCTTATTTTCCTGATAGTGGTGATGGGGGAGGGGAGGGGAGGTGGAAGCAATTGTGAATAAGTTTTTTATCAGCAGTAGGAAATGTTACCATTATATTTGTTCTTTTTTAGCTTATCTCATTACTGTTTCAGAAATCTGTAAGATGCTTGAAGACAGAGTAGCATAATGGATGATTAAATAAATATTCCAATTAGCACTTTATGGTAGGAAAAAGGTAATGATCTCCATATCTTTTCGCTACCATCAAGTAGTGATCTGGAGTTTTGCAGGTTAAACCTGAAAACAGTAATATCAGCATGTACCAATTATTGTATTGGAGAGAAGCCGCAAAGATGCTTCTCACTTTTTTTGCTGGACCTCAATTGCTTAAATTTTGCTAGCTGAAAGGATTGCAAAAATTACACCATCTACTTCCTGTAACAGTGAGACTGATGTCAGAGGAGAAGTTTCTTCTGGAAACTCTTGACACAGATTCCTTGGGTAGGTTGTTGTGTTTGCCTTTATGCAGACACAATGGGAGAGAATCCTTCTTTTATTGATCATGGTGTATGAAGGAGATGGGACAAAATGGAAAATCAGAAAAGCCAATCAATGGCGACCAAGCAATACAGAAAACATGCTGCCACGTAGTGGTCATCTGGATTTTTGCAGTCCTGGGGGAATGGATCATGTCCTGGGAACAAATTTTGATGGCAGAATTGGTACAGGTAATTCTTGACTTACAACTGTAACTGAGCCCAAAATTTCTGTTGCTAAGTGGAGACAGTTGTTAAATGAGTTTTGCCCCATTTTGCAGTTGTTAAGTTAGTAACATGTGAAGTGAATCTGGCTTCCCTATTGACTTTGCTTGTCAGAAGGTCTCAAAAGTGGATCACATGATGCTGGGACACTGCAACCGTATCCTAGCATCATGTGAGTCAGTTGCCAAGGGCCTGGATTTTTGATCACATGACCATGTGATAGTAAGTGTAAAAAAACGGTCATGTCACTTCTTTCAATGCCCTTGTGTCTTTGAACCATCACTAAACAGATGATCGTAAGCCAAGTATTGTTTGCATAAGGGCATATCAGAGGAGACTGCAACCTGGCTGCTGCAGGATAAGAAAATCAGAGGCAGTTAGTTGCCCTCCTGTCTTTCAAGTGACAGCCCACACAAGGAAGTAAAGGATTCAGTAAAGGTGGACTCTACAGCCTCACAGTTCTGCCTTCTATTGCCAGGCCAACCTGTGAGAAAACAGCTGCTATAGGGACTTAACCCTGAATAAAAGCACAATCCTGGCATACATTAGAACTGCCAATTATCTACCAAGTTATGAAAGATGTTATAAGATATTGGCTTTGGAAACCCTAAATGACTTATGGCCTAAGGGATTGCCTTTCCTGCTGTGAACCAGCCCTGTATTTAGATCACAAGTGAGCAGCTTCAAAAGATGCTTCATTGGCAGAAGCTCAGTTGCCTGGTGAACTGGAGAAAGAGCTTGTTCTCCTAAGTAGCTCTCAGGCTACTGGAGGTTTTTCCAAATAGGCTCATTTGGCTCCTTCTGTCCCAATATTTCAACCGTATCAAGTTTTTAACTATTAACTTATTTTCATTACAATTATTGTAATGCTTTCAATTTTTCATTTCAGTGCATTTAAGATTTTTTTCTATTGTTGTTGTAAGCTGCCTTAAATGCTTATATCAGCTGGGTATAAATGTACAAGCATACAGAATGAAAAACATGTAAGATATTTATTTTTCAAATAAGATGGACTCAATCAAGATTTTAGGGGGTTAAAACCAACACTGATTAAACCCTTCTATCCAGATTAGCAATGTTTTACCAGATTTTGGCTTGATGAACAAATACTTGTGGATTTTGGCCTGGTGGACTGGTCTGATATTTGGATAAAACCTACATGTAACAGAGTCTTTTGTAAATCATAGCAGTTTGGACCATTTATATTCTTACATTACCATCACTGATTTTCAATTTAACAGTTTTCAACTTTCAGTTTGGAAGTAAGATGATGCCTTGTTTCGTTGTGGCTGTGGCCGCATTGGCTCTTCGCTCTAATATGACTACATATTTAACAGTAGTCATCCCTTCCTTGCCATCCTAAAAGATTAACTGCATTTTAAGTTTGGATATATTATCTTCAATTTGGCTGTTAACCATAAAAAATAATCTTTATACACACACTGAGCTTTCCGGGGTAAATATCTGCAACTTAATTGTTAGGTTATCTTTTGCAAAGCATTTTTCATGGCACTAAAGAATTCATCAATGTAGTATGGCAGAATAAAAGATTCCCACAAATTTCATCCCCAAAAATTTCAAATTTCTGATTCATTCTGAAATTAATCTCCAAGGCACAATCTAGGCCACCATATAACAACATCTGAATACCAATTTAATAGGCAATCTAAAATAATACTGCGGTCATTGTTACAGAAACCCAACAGAAGAGGAAAAGAGGAAAAAAAAACATATATAACATATTTTAGAAACATTTCGTTTCATGTAAGAGTGCGATCCTAGAAAGGTGCCACAAATTCACATTTCAGACAATTATTGTGCACTTGCCTTTAATTCTCACATAATTGTTTTGGTATTCAAATTACTGTTTGTAAGTAAAAGCTTTCACACCTGTAACTAGATAAACATGATACTCTTTGTCTTAAGTACAAACCTGAAATGAAAACCACAAGTCATATGGCCTCCTATCAAAAGAAACTAGAACAAATCAGAATTAAAAATATTTAGGAGCATACTCATTTAAAAAAGAATCTTCTTTCGTGTATATATTATAATCACGTGTGGACAATATTGTGCTCACCTTTCTGAAATAATTTCATTTCTCCATTCTCTTTTTTTATTTCAGACATTAATCTGTGTTTCTTTTTTTCTTTCTGCTTTTCCTTGTCTCGTTCTGTGGTTTTTTCTCTGATTATTTCATCTGAAAAGGAAGTATGTTCATATTCAATAAAGATAGGAAAGTTTTAAAAAGAATTTACCCACAATTGACACAATTATTCATTTGCAGTGACTGGGGGATGGACTACAACTTTAAGCAGCAGAACCGAAATAGGTCTTAGATCAGCACAACTTCTAAAATCAATAATTGAATGCCTTTCTTCTCACTCTAGAGTGTTTGAAACTCAGATTATTGTGAAACAATATATGAATACAAAGAGATAATTAACCAGAACACCATACTTCAGAAATAAACTGACAACCAGGATTCATCATAGCTATCTAGTTTTGTTCCTAATGTTTCCAAAGATAAGCAAAAATATTATAGGTCTCTCTTACATGTACTAGTATTTAGGGTTTTTAAAAATAATCTACAGAGTGTTATTCCTTAAAACCACAATTTAATTTCACAAAATGCAACTGCAGTGACAAGAAATTGAAATTACATTAACATACCACTTTTAAAACACAAAGTGCTCACAATCTTCAGCATGCTACCTCAACCAAAGTGCCTGACCAATATATGTTCTAATTTACAGCAGGTAAATTAGGTTTGAGAATAACTTACCAAGCCTATACCGGGAATGCAAAAATATGTGAGTTCCATATCCTTATGTCATTATATCTATAGAGATTCTCAATCACCAGGTCATGGTTGTCCCAAAGGTGCTTTTCCAAAAGGCAACCAGACTTTAATTTTTTTCCTTGAAAATATTTTGCTTCTCATCCAACAAGCTTCTTCAGTTCTGAACTGAAGAAGCTCTTAGATGAGAAATGAAATGCTTTCAAAGAAAAGAACCAAGAAAGTCCAGTTGTCTTTTGAAAAGCACCTTTGGAACATGTCATGATATATTTCCCCTTCCTCATTATTTTGAAATCTTGGTTCAATAATCCCTTTTGTTTCAAAAAGCCAAACAAACATTGAGGCTTGGAAGATTCCTAATGATATCCTGAGGAAAAAAATGAGGGGAAAAAATCTACTTTATATCTCTTCCACTAATTAAGTCTACTTATCCCCTTGACACATGAGTTGCTGTTTGGCAAAGGTCAGCATTTCATAAACCTGTACAATGTGATCCAACCAAGAACACTTGAAAACTGTCCAATTCAGAATCCTGATGGGGAAAACAGCTTAATCTAGAAGTTTCAGAACTGGATCAACTAGTTAGTACACTAGTTAGCTCCTTTTCCTTAACACAAGCACTTATTTGTGTTTTGTCATATTATTCTCTTCAAGCTTTTAATCAAGTTGGCAAGACCTTCCTTTAAGTTTCATTGCTATTCAGAAAAGAGGCCAATAGCTAATAGTGATTCATATGGAGTCATCTACAAACATCGACAAATACACAAATAAACAGCACTCTACTCTCAGTAGCAACTTTCAGAAAAATAAATTTACTAAGTAAATTGACATTCTCCACTTCTTAAGGATCACTTGAGAGCCTTTTAGTCCACTCTTGCATAGAAAAATGTAATAATTCTTAACCTTTCACTTTAAGAGATAAAAAATACAAACTTTTAAAAGTTATACAACTTCTATGACCAATATATTTCAAATTCCTGTTGTAAAAGACCACACAGTCATATTCCAATACTCTGAATTAAGAAATACTACTGTAATAGTGAATTAATCCCTAAAATAATAACACACATAAAAATGACAGAATATTCTGCTGAAGCTATAAAATGATGAGCCTTTTGAAGTTTTATTAGTAATCTTGATGAAATTTTAATCTTTAGATTGTTTTTTTCCAGTTAATCATATATTTTAATCTTTTTACAACCTTGATCACCTAAAGTATGGGTGTTATGTAATATTGGTTTTCTGTTAGCAAGCAAATACTTTTTGCACAAACTTCCAAGAGGATCCCACACCAGACTATAAAAGAAGCCACTGAGATCTAGGGCAGCTTGTGAAGTTGAAGCATTGTCAAAAGGCATATGAAATTACTGCATCTAGAGTTCTAATCATAGGGCATTAGATCAGCCACCGTGACAACAATTCTTCCTCTGTCCAAGGCAATCTACTGCTAGCATATTTAAACATATTTAATTCACTTTCAAATACTTCAAATACATAGATTTTATAAGCCTATTCTGAACTCAGAAAAGTCTACAGCCTTTGAAGAAATACCTAAGCCACCTAGGTATTTATTAGAATGTTAAGTTGTACTCTTTTCCAAAAATTGCTACAGGACAAAGTATGATCAACATTGTATCTTTATGTTATTTCTTATGTGCTACTTTTGACTTTAATGATTGCTTACTGTTTTAAACCGGATGAGTAAACAAAAGAAAAATCAGCACCTTCCTGCATGTCCCAGTTCCCTTTCTCCAGCATCTCTGCACATGCTGAACTTCAAATGTTCAGAGTCAAACATTGAACAACTAACAATTTCAAGAATAAAATAAGATATATTGTTATATTTCTTTTGCCTTGAGGGCTACAGCATTCTACGAGTCCCACAGATCTATAGCAACACTGAACTTCAAGATACAATCACAACTGTTTGACTAAAAGCAGTGACTTTATATGAACATTTTAAATAATGTAAAATTTTAGCCACAATAAATGCATAAGTGTTTATTTACATTCAATGAAAGAAATACATTTGTAATTTAAATTATCTAAATTCTCATACTGCTGTATATAAAATTAAACCATTTTATGTATCCTTTGTTTTGAAATGATATAGTTTCCTCTTAGCCATAATAGTAAGTATTCCCTGAAATCTAATGTTATTTAGACTGCTGCATAATAGCATCTGCTTTCCATATAACTTCAACTGCCTTTTTTTCAAAATGCAAAGTCCTGTATGACAATCATCTTACATGTGACAAGAATTTCTACCCAACTAGTTAAGCATGTAAAGGTAAAAAACTGAGATTTGTATCAGGAAAATAAAATGTAAAATATAATAAAATAGGCCACAACCTTCCACAAATGTCTCAGGTATTGAATGTATTCTTAGGAAAATATAGCAGGACTCTACATTTGCTTCCTAAAGCATCTATTACAAGATGCTTCTTTTTTTTTTTGTCAGATGCTAGACATTTAAAAACAAATGTATCCTCACACTAAATATTTGAGATAGCAATGGTGAAACTGTAGTTTCTGACAACTCACTGTGGGAAAATAGTTCAGAGACAAAAAAAAAGTCATGTCCATCCAACAAGCATAAAAACATATCAGAACTTAATCTCATTTTCCATTGGCACAAAAATTCTTAAAAATTCAATTGAATGTCCTTGTTGCATTTCTGATTCCTCTGCCTTCTTTTAGATTAGTATGTTAAAGTAACAGCATATATTTTGGAGGAAGTAGTAGCAAGATATTATCGGATTAGGAGGAACTGAAATATCTTTTTAAAAGAGTAGTAATCCAAGCAAAGCCAATGAATTTCAAGTACTGTTATGAGCTTAGAATAATGGGTTGCATTTACTGGACACATGGCATCCTTCAAGGCCTGTTATTCATGCTATCCTGAAAAGAAACTTTCCCTCTTTTCAATGAGACACTGGTTTAAAATTCTTGTTATTAGTTTTGATATTTACTGCTTGGATTAATTGGTATTTAGATTGATATAAGATACTACAGGCTAAGCTTGCTGGGAACATCCTGGCACATCAGTGTGTCAGGTAAATAAACAGAGACATGTTTAAAAATCTCAGCACTTTCTCTATGGTTTGTTCTTAAGTATAGTACATACAAAATTGCCAAACGTTGATAGAAACATCAATGACAACAATATTTTAAAATAATCAACTTTTTCATAAAGTGAAAGGAAATGCTACTTTACTTCAACTGGTCACCTTGGCCATACCCTTATTACTAAGAAACGATCGATCTTTCTAATAAACCTAAGTGCATAATCTAGCATGTTGTGGCCTAGAGTCATCTATCCATAAAGCATTCATAAGTTCTCAATAGGTAACACAGTATCAGAACAAGTGATCCACACCCCAGCTAGAAAATAGAATACTTCAATTCTATTCAATCTGTTCTTTGTCTTCCTGTGGTCGTGTGTCAGGGTGAGAAGGACAAATGTAAACAGCTTACTTGGGAAGCATCAGCTCAAGCAATGGGTCTTTAGATGAACTGATTAGCAAGGCCAGCCAGAAACTTGGGGGGCTGTAGATTAGAGTGCTCAATCAAGATTTAATACCTGTATCTCCACAGAGCTGAAAGTCTACACAGCTGTGGTACTATCTCTCCTATATGGATGCCGAACTCTGGACTCTGCACTGAAGGTATCTCAAACAGCTGGAGAAATTTCACAAGGACCCTCTCTGATCCATCCTTGGCATTTATCTCCAATATGGGGATCACCAGCATTTGGTTATCAGAGCTCAGAAGAAATGAATGGATGGATGCATCATGAAAATGGATGACTGCCTTATGACTTTCTACCGTAGTTGCTCTCTAGTAGTACTAGAGTGACCTTGAGGCTGGCCATGCAAGCACTACAAAGATGCTGTGAGAGAAACCCTACACATTGTAAAATCCAGCCAAGGAAACTAGAAGTTGCAGCTGTTGAAAACACACACTGGTGAGCACTATGCTGTGAAAGCAGGCCCTGCTAAAAACTGATAAGATAGTGAGAAGGCCAAGAACTTTTATCATTACATTATTTTTCAGTTTACTTAAAAGAAAACTTTGTCATGTCATACGCCTGTGATATTCCTTTAAATTGCTCCAGTGATTGTTTCAAAGCAATGTCCCCTCTTACCTCCTGTTCTTGCAAGCTTTGCAAACACTGGCTTGTTAAAATTAAAACTTCCAAACAGCCTTGAACATTATTAGACGCAAAGCAACAGTAATGATTTAAAAAGCCAGCAGATTTGTTGCATTCAGATTAGATTTCTATAAGCCTAAAAATATTAATAGCATTCTGGAAAGATTAGAGAAATGTTTTTACTGTTGAAAATTACATTTCATTTCTAACTCCAACTTGATTTCATGAGTATATAGTTTTACTGAGCCAAACCAGATGCAACAGGAGAACCATGTTTCTTCTCCATATCTGTTTATTTCACCAATAAAGCAGCATTCACTATTTTCTTGAAAGAAACATATGGGAAGGTAAAACCTTCCTCACATTATTTTGCTGTTTTTTTAAGCATTTTTCCCCTGAAGGAAATTTTACCTTTCCATGCTTTCTACTATAAATCTGAGTTTTTAAAAAAGGCATTAAGAGCAAGATGAATAGTGGATAATTCACGTTGATATACAATCTTAGGTAAACTATACTGCCATACAAATATAGTGTACATGATTACTAGTCAACACTTATTTATTTCATTCTATATTAAATGTTTCACTGATAAATACCATGAAATTTTAATAAGTTATCCTTGGAATAATCTTTGGCAAAAGCATCTAATTTGATTACTCCTTACCAAGTCATATTGAAAAGTTATGAGAAATAATTGGATGGAAATTCAAAAGTTTAAGTACAGAATTTCAAGACGTCCTAACATGTTAAAAATTACCACCTATTTCTCTATTCCAGTTAAAATGGCTGCCATTAAAATCCTGACTTAAACCTGCATAAACCAGCTGGCATCAACTTATAACAAGGTTCAATTCATTTTCTGTTCAATAATAATTGATTGAGTATAAGGATCCACATGACATTCTTGGAACTTTTGCCACTTAAAAAGAAAAGAGCACGCATATTATTTAAGATTACATTACAGGGCCCATTTTTATATATTTTTTTTTAACTTTCAAACCTCATCAAGTTCAAAAATATCAAATGTTGTTTCTTTTCATCTCAGGTTGATGCAATGTTCAGTTGGATTGCCCAAATTCCTTAAGCTGCGGTGGTAATGAAAAAAGTTTCTCAGTTGCATCCATACTGAAGGTAAATTTGTAGCAACTCTTCAAGCTAACCCCAGCTAGCTTCAGACTTATTTAATAAAAAAGACCTGCATATTCAGTACATCTTACTTCTAAACAAAAAAAGCGAACATTTAAGGCTTTTACATCCTCTCTCATACAGCTAAATCCTCACATCAGACAGCAATGAACTTAAGTTCACTCTTCCCAGCTTCTATAGAAACGCCCCCTTTAGAATGTCAAAACGACTGTGGACTCCAATAATCACTTTTTAAAAATCTGATGTTGCTAAACTATCTGATATCAAGAAATAGAAGTCGCTCCTTTCTTGCTCACCAGAAATAGTATTTTAAACCCAAAAGCATCCAGTGCACAATAAGGGGACATGGCTGTCCATATGCTTCCAAATTCCAAAAATTCTTCCCCCCCCCAAAAAAAGGCAACTGGATTTGAAGGGGGGGGGGGAATGAAACTTTCAATTTTGGCCTTTACCAATCAGACAGGTTTGTTGTTCTAGAAATGGCTAATCTATGCTACAATGCAAAAGTCAAAAGTTTAGGTTTGATATTATCACTTTATTCTACTGCACCCAAGGGAGTCTGAAGTCAAGGCTTTTCTTTCTTTTTCCCCTTTGCCCTACACTTTCCCCCTTCCCTTATTTTCCTATTTCCTTTTGTGCTTTTGTATTTTATATTATAAACTGATTTTTTTTTTTAAAAAAAAGGCCACCGGACTTTCTGGGTTTCTTTTTTGCAAACATTTCGGCTTTTCATCCCAGACCTTTCTTCGGATCCCAATATGCAAAGATACCTTTGGGACAATCCATGACCTGGGTGATGGGATACTCTCGGTAGGCACATATGCTTTTCCACACCGTGCTCTTCATATTTATTTATTCGGTCAATTTACTGGCCGCTTATCTCGCCCTGAGACTCCCCAGGCAGAAAGGTGGGGCAGAGGTTACCCCAGATCTGGACGTGTCAACCCCCACTGGGCCTTTCCCACCCACCTATATTGGGGCTGCTTCCAGGCAAGGCAGCTCTCACGCCCCCGTTGGCCTCCTCCTCTGCCTGGCTTTGCAATGGGAGACATTGGCAGCCCCACATCACCCCCCCCCCAAGTGGCCCAATAGGAAAACGGGGTCCAGGCCAGCCCCCCCAACCCCCAATCTCTTCCTTGCCCTCCTCCCCACTTTTGTCCTCATCCTCCTCTCCCCCCCCCCATCATCCCCATAGGGGAAGGCCATTTTCCAGCCACGCCACCCCTTTTTTATGGGTCCGGGAGGGGGGTGTTTCCTCACCGCCCGGGCGATGGTAATGCCGATGGTGGTGTTGTTGTTGGAGGAGCATCTTCAGGTCGCCGTTTTCTTCCCGGCCGCTTCCCTGAGGAGCCGCCGCCGTCATCGCCGTCCCAGGCAGGGTTTTCCGCCTCTCCTTCTCGCGTTTCTCCCTGGGTTTCTTGCTCTTGGCCCCACTGGGGCCCTCCACGCCGGCCAGGCAGAGGGAAGGAGGAGGCGGAAGAAGCAACTTGGGGGGAAGCTGAGGCTGGAAGACGAAGGAACCCCCGCCGCCGCCGCCGCCGCCGGTCGGGCCGCTTCCCCCGCCAGAGGAGAAGGCGGCCAGGCTCCACACGGCGGGGCCTGCCGGGGAAGACGCCACGGGGATGTGAGGCGGAGGCTGCCTGTGGCCCTCGCCGTTGAGACGCTTGGCCGCCTTGAAGCCGCGCTCGTCCCCCTTCAGGCGCTTGGCGGCCGGCGGCTGGAGCCCGCGCGGGGAGACGCCGCGGGCGTCGACGGCCAGAGCCGAGGGAGGAGGCAGCGGCGGAGGCGGTAGAGGCGCCACCGTCGGCCCTCGCACGGGACTGGGCAGCTCCGCCATTTTGCGATCTGCTTCTATTTACCTCACAGCGCCCGTCGCTGGAGAGAAAGAGAGAGAGAGAGAGAGAGCCGGGAGGGGCGGGGAAGCGAAGGGAGGCGGGCCCAGTGTTTCAAGCGCCACTTTCGGCGGCCAATAGGAAGGTGGCGCGCCTCGGAGAGACGCCCGGCGCCGCCAATGGCAGAGGGGCGCGCGAGGGCGGGAAGGGAGTGAAAAGGAGGGAGGGAGAGAAGAAGCGGTTGTTCGTTGAAGCGATTTCTGTGAGGGGAAAACGTGAAGCGGGAAAGGCAGGCGAGGCTCCATTTACGCTTGCCGGCGGGACGTGAGGAAGCCGGAGCTGAGGGGAAAGTTGCCGAGGGTTTCTCCTCCCCCCCCCGCTAAAGATCCCCCGGCAGGAGAACCTTCCCTCAGAGCCCTGCCGTAGGGGCCCCGATGCCCAACCGACCGCGGCCGCCATCTTGAAGAGGCGCCTGGGCGATGATGGTGCCTCAGCCGCGGGAGGAGCGGCGGTGGCGGCGGCGACCCGCCCCGGAAAAACCCGGAGAGCGCGGTGAATGACCTCTCCGCAGCCCTCTGAGGCCGGCTTGCGGGGAGAAATCTGGGCAGAAGAGGGGTGAGGGAAAAGGTTCATTGGGCTGTTTGAAGACCGGTTCCGTCGGCAAAGCGCGTAAGCTCTTTTCCGCTTTGCAGAGGTGCGGAAAATATATACCCCGTCGCTGGGCCTGGTTTTGCTTTCGGCCGTCGTCATGTGAATGGAAGAAAGATTGACATAAAGACCCGGGGAGCGCGGATCCGGAGTAAAAGTTACCTTGGGTGAATGTAGTTGTGTGTGCGTGTTTTGAAGGAAAGCGTTAAGTGAACGTGAGAGCAAGAAAGACGCGCTTGTTTCAGTCGGTATTTGGGAAAGGGCATCGCTAGCCGAGGCTATACAAACAAAAAACTTAATAAGCTTAAGATGATTCTGTGAGGTTGAAAATGGCAATAAGGAAAGATCGTTTTATAGAATTGCAGTAGAAGGACCTTGTATAGATGTTGAGAATTGCAGAATATCATTCCATGGAAGTTGGGAGTTGCTATCATAGATGATCGTTTTATGGAAATTGAGAATTGCAATAGAAGATCCTTCTGTATAGAGAATTGCAATAAAAGATCCTATAGAAGTTCAGAATTGAAATAGGACCTATAGATGTTGAGAACTGCAATAGAAGATCCTTCTATACAAATTGAGAATTGCAATAATGGATAATCCTTCAATGGAAACAGAATTGCATTGAAATCTTGGCAGGATACCAACAGGCTGCATTTGCAAGTTTCTATGTAGTTCAGTCAATCTGGTGTCCTGAAACTTTGAGGCTTACTATGTATCTGTGGCCTCTTTAACTTGCATGCTATAACAAGTTCAATTTTGTGGGTCAGTTTCTGATGACATCCTCTTTCAAAACTCCCTTAGCAAGGTGTGGGACTGAGAGATTTTATGCATAGGGAAAGTCCCGAAATTAACATTGTGATTGAGTCTGCTTCCTGAATGGTCTGCCCATTTCCATAAAGGGCTTGTCCTGGGGGCTGCAGGGACAGTAGAAATGGGAGTGCATCTGTTGCTCTATTGCCCTTGAGGTTTGTTTTTTTGAGCTTGGTCATCCAGAATTTCTCTAAATAGCCAGCAACTTTCGAGCAGGCTGAAAATAAGTCTTGACTTGCTTTGCGTTTTTGTTTCTTCGGCCATAGAGCATCCAGCCTTTTGAGAGTTGGCCTATGTCCAGACTAACAATTGCTGTTAAGTCAAGAGAATAACTAGAATTGAAAGGAATCTTAGAGGGTCTTGTAATTCAACCCACTGCTCAGGCAGGAAGCCATATACCATTTCAAACAAATGGTTGTCCAATAATGCTGATCAGCTTCTTCATACCTTACCTGAGCTATGTTGACCTGCCCTCTTGGGATTTTTTTTTTTTTTGACACCCTGGTGACAGAGATAGACAGACATGGCCTTATCTCTTCACCTGTGACAAGTTTGGAGATCAGGAGATCCAGAGCAACATGATCTAACTGTTGTCCCTCCTCGATCACACTATTAGAAGGCACAAATTAAGGACTAACCAAGAAGAGAAGCAACCTAGCACTAAGGAAAAAATTCCTAATGGTGAGAACAATCAACCAGTGGAATAGCTTGCATTCAGAAGTTGTGGGTGCTCTATCATTGAAGGTTTTCAGAAAGAGACGACAATCATTTGTCTAAAATGGAATTGGGTCTCTTGCTCAAGCAGGAGTTGGACTAGAACAGGGGTCGCCAACCTTTTGGACCTCAGGGACCACCAAACTCATAATTTTAAATCCCAGGGACCACTAATCGGTTCTGTGGGCATGGCCTAATTTGTGGGTGTGGCTTGGTCATATGACTGGCTGGGCATGGCTTGTATGTAAATATTTATATAAATATTGAGTTTTTTATTTTTAAAAAAAGCAACTTTTACCCAAATTCAGGCAAAGCCGGCAGATTGAGTTGTTCACAGAATCATTCAGTGATCTATATCTGCCATCGGCTAGCTCAGTCTCTCAAATTTGCTTGCTGTCAATCTGCACTGAATTTGCTTGGAAGCAAACCTTCTGTCCTAAGGGAGGTTCGGCTGTGCTGAGCAGAAGATCTAAAGACTAGCTAGAAAGCAAGAAATCCAACCATTTCCTGCTTCCTAGCTAATCTAAATTTCCCGGCACAGCAGAACAGATGATGGTCGGAAAAAGGAAAAATAACAATTTAGCAGGCAAGTTTACCAGGTAAGGAGTGAGAGTTCCCATGGGCCATGTGGGCAGCGCAGCCTTGTGTTTCTGTGCAGCCTGGATTAATTGCTTTGTGGAGGTGCTCTGGGGGTGAGATTTCTGTGCGGCCCACCAAAATTTTCTCACGGCCCACCGGTTGGCGACTGCTGGACTAGAAGACTTCTGAGGTCCCTGCCAACTTTCTTTTTCTGTGTTCTGACTTCCTGTTCTTCTTGCTTTTCTTCCCAGGGGTGAGCCATAGATGTTAACCACTTTATAAGGTCCTGACCCAATTAAAGGTCCCTTGAGATATCCAAGTAATTAATGGTACTTGAGACTTCAGGTAGGATGTTACCTGCTGAAGCCGTTGTAGCAGCCCTAATGTTGAGATTTAGAAGACTTTTTTTTAATGTTTGAAGTGAAAAATACGCTGAATTTTCAAGGACCCAAACAAAAAACTATAAACTTGAAGTTGTACCTTGAAAGAAATGTATTGTGTAAACAGACAAACTAGTTTAACAGTTTTTTTTTTTAAATACTATGAGAATAAATGTATTAACTGAAAAGTGAGACCTGGGAAATTAGACTATTACATGAACTTTTCCAATATTTCCTATGTTTTGGAAATGTGTCAGATGAATCTGGCATTATATAATAGAAGTTTTTATTAATTGCATTACTGTGTAAAACTATAAAATTACAAAACTTTCACTGTTACCTGAAATCTACTAAGATTTGTATCATAATAAATTGAACAGTATCAAGCAATGAGTACTGAACCACCATTTTCCTTCAGATTGCAAAAACACCACATTTATTAAAGCATTATTTGGAAGTATTAAAGACTGGAAATCCTATGTATAAACTTTATGGTCCATCAACACAAATTCTTCTAATAACTCTAAGCTTTGTGGTGTCATGTTTATATAATAGTGCAAGTATTGCAACTGCTCAATATTTTATTTAATATTCACAATCTTGATTGTTCATTTCCTCTTATTCCTGTTTTTAAACATGCCCTGGTTTTTGCTGCAAGATTAAATTTCACATTCTTTAGTTATCTTAATAGTGTAAGAACAGTAGTAACTAAATTTAAATTTCTGTTATGTTCTCAGGAACTATTTGAACTCATAGTGCTTCAAGAAAAGTTTTGTTTAAAATAACTTTTTGTTTAAAAAAAGTTTTGAGGATATCTTTGAAACTCAGCATTAGAATAATAATAGAATAAGAATTACATCAAATCATTTAAAGCTAATCATGGTAATTCATCAGAAGGAAGTAATTTTAATGTTAAAACTCAAATTTTGATTGTCACTTTTGAAAAGGCACATTGCTCTAAACGCACAATGTCCACAATACCATCTTTTAGTATTCTTCATATTCTAAAATTTTTGGAACTATAATAGTGGATATTTTCAAACTGAGCTGTAGTGCCAATACAAAAAGTTAGCAAACAGAACTGTGTAGTTTTCCAGACTGTATTATCTCAGCATTCAAGGCAAATAGGGAGAAAGGGGTTTTGACTGTTTAATTAGGTTCTCTTTATCCAATTTTAGGACAATGGGGAAAACAGATGACATTAGTCATATTTGGGCAAAATTAATGGGGTCGAAAGCACCACTGTAAATATATTCCCAATAACTTTTTTTTTAATATTAGTTTGAAAATTCAGTAAAAATGGAAGACTAAATTACCTTTACTTGGACTTTGGGCAATGGTAAATAAATTAGCATGTTATTCTGACAGATGCACTATACTCTTGTGATAATATTGTGCTTTTCCAGAATATATTTCCAAGGCAAGCGAGCAATGAATTTGTTTTTAAAAACTCCTATAACGATCTTCTGAAACCTCAGTTGCATCCTTAGGTGGAGAGACACATCAAGATGCTACACCATACCTTTTTTTTCCTGGAAGCAGGAACTGCACTAATTTAGCAGCAAATTGCAATAAAGGGAATCATGATCTCCCACCAGGTTTTGCTGGAGAAAAAAAAATAAGCACATTAGCCTTAATACAAGAACTTTGAGGGAATAAACCCACATTGTTTGGTCATAGCATATACCATCTGCACCCAAGTTGGTTTGAAGCAACCTTTTGATTTTTTGAAAGACAGCTTTCAGCAACAAAATGTTGCACATCTTGTATTAGTACCCTTATATTCAGGTATCTGTCTTCATGTAGAATAGCTTAAGCCAGTCCTTCCAGTGGCAGAACCATTCTGCTTACTGATCTTTGCAGAAAGTCCACTGTGGAAATTATAGTTGATAAGAATCCAATCTTCCACTACCAGCAAAAGACTAAGCGCCCCAGAGACACAATGTTTTATACAGGAGTATTTCATCTTAGTAATATTCTGTAAACTCTGCTCTTGTTTTCTCCTTACACAACATAGCCTTTTCTGTTTAGGCTAATATTCCAACTTTGTGTGTGTGTGAGAGAGGGAGGGGGAGATATATACATACACATTGCTGGATATTTCAATAAAATAATTGGTTTTGAATCATCAGGTTAGTAACTACTATAACAGACCAAAAGTCAAATAAAAATGCCATCATATAAGAACTATACATGTTCCTAAAGAATTTGAACATTGTAGTTCAACCTATGTGAGGGGAAAGGGTGGTTTGCTAACCCAAGTAACAATTTTAGAAATCTTGACCATTGTATTTTTGAGGGTTAGCAGCCTTCAGAAATTCCCATGGGCTTATAATGAAAAAGGGTAAAAGTCTACTCTAGGTACTCTAGTTTTAATTGCTACTCTTAGGGTGCAACCGCTTAGTATGCAAATCAAAGGGGCAGGGAAGGGACTTGGAACAAAAATATTTTATAACTGGAAGGACATTTAAGTCCATCAGTAATGCTACCTCTTCTAGAATGAATATGAAATTTTATATATATATATATATATATATGTATGTATGTATGTATGTATGTATGTATGTATGTATGTATGTATGTTTTTTTTTAATTTTCGTGGGTACTTACATGTGTGCTGTTCAGCTTCCTTCGGGTATTATCCCACGTCTTTGTAGTGCTTTTAAAGTTGTAGCAACGTTTCAGCAGAATCTCATCTGCCATCATCAGGCTTCTGTATAGAGTTTGTGTGTGGGTCAGAGTCTCACAGTCTTTTGTAAAGACTGATGATGGCAGATGAGATTCTGCTGAAATGTTGCTACAACCTGAAAGCTTGAATAGAAGAGATGATTCCACCAGACTGTCAATCATTTGGAAGCCTGCACTCTCAAATAGAAAGATCTCCATGCCACAAGCCAGGCAAACACCTGGGCAAAAACAGACTCCCTCTGATAGCTCCAACCCAAACACCCCCCCACCAGGCACCCAGGTGAAACCCAGCTTGCTAATGAAGAGCAGCCGTCCCTTCACACGGAGCCAAGCTGCACTGAAAGCCTCCAACACAAGAACAGACTGTTGCCAGCCAATCAAAGCCACAAAACAGACAGAAGAAACCAGAAACACCAATCAATCAAACTCCAAGTCCAATGAACACAGACCCAGGCTCCCAGCCAATCAGAATGGACCAGCCTCGAATTTGAAACCAGGAACTAACTCTATACAGAAGCCTGAGGATGGCAGATGAGATTCTGCTGAAACGTTGCTACAAGTTTAACAGAACTACAATGACGTGGGATAATACCCGAAGGAAGCTAAACAGCACACATGTAAGTACCCGCGAAAGCTTAAAAAAACATATATACACATACACACACACACCATAAATTTGTTTCTTGAAGAATCCCCAATATAAACCGAAACAAATTGGTAGGCTTTTGGAATTTGCCAGTAAAGTTTGTTGAGAAAAAGTGATGCAGTAAGAACTTTGGTACTTTCAAATGTTTACATAAAACTGTCTTTTGCTAGCATCATTAGTCATGGTTTTAATCCTGATACTTATCAAGGTTTTCCTTTTGAAAATTCTACAGATTTAAATTGAAATACAATATATAAAGGATAACTTAAAGGATTTTAAAATATTCTCTTTTACTGACAGTTCAAATATGTTGATAATACTAGTCTCTATGGGTAACTTGTTCATGCTAAAAAATCTGGTCTTTCAAGGCACTTATGGAATATCAGTGACGAGATGAAAACCAGGACAAGTTAGGACTGACAGTTGAAACAGTATATAATATAAAAATAACTTTTTGCTTACAATTTACAAAATGTATTACAATCTTTATCTCTGCTATTCTGTAATTCTGAATGTGCACCAACATTTTCTTAAAAAAAAGCTATTTTCTAAAACATAGGGCAAATAATTTACAAGGTACACAACTTTAGTTCATGCAGAGATTTCTTACACCTTCTGTTAATACTTTATGATTGCAGCTTTATCAAATTATATACCTGGCTTGCCCTATACATACATAAAATAGAATGTACATGGTAATCAAACATTTTCGAAAAAAAGTCCATAAACTCAAATTTGTCAAAAGTTTCACCATATTAACATGTCTATAAACAATGTTTGAACAGGTTTAAAAGACATTAAGGCAATAATACTTGAAGTAACAAACCATAAGTAATACTTTTTAAAAAAATGTAATAAGGCAGATTGATGGCCCCAGCAAAAAGTTAAGTTTGAAGTGTAGAATCCACCATTTTGAATCTTTAATATTTGCGTAGATGTATACAAAAGTGTACCATTTGTAGCTATATGTACACAGATTGTTCCAAAAAAATAAAGCATTGGAATACTACGAATCTTGTTCAGTGGCACTTGAATTTTCCAGTATAATTTAATATGTGTCCATTGGTTCTTGCATCATGTCCATTCTGAAGGAGGGTCTCTTGGTCCTTTTGGTTTTCCACAGCGGCTACCAAACCCTAAAGGAGAACATCCATGAAAGGAAGTACCTCACTAATAACATGCACTTTACAAAAGGTTCACAAATTTTCACACCATTGTAGCCAATTTACCACATGCTATTAACTGATGGTATAATTTTCAAAGAGCTATGAGGTGTAGGAGACCTCACATTAACAACCAAAAGATCAAAAGGAAAGGAAGCAGCACAACCCAACACAACTGTTCACTTAAAAACTTACATGGGTGGCTTTTCTAGTAAATCCAACCTCCCAAAAAAATCTCACTCGTGAACATCAGTATTTTTTTCACTGAATGTCTATAGGGCAGAGGAGCTTAAAAGCTATAATAGGGTCATCTTAAGAAAAAGCTACATTTACTATTATTTGGAAAATATGAAGGACTTGTTAAAAGGCAGTGATTTCTAAAATTAAGCAAATATTCCGATTCTTGCTAAACCACATCATCCAGGATAATTTCACTTTATTATGTCTGATGGGGGGGGAAATCTAAAATATAAAGTATTATCCCCTGGAGTAACTGCTTACCTGACAATATTCCTGCTTTAAATGCTGCCTAAAATTTTTCTGAAAATCTATTTATAATACCACGTTTATTTGGACTCCATCCTCCAAGAAAAATACAGTCGGAGGGGCCAACATGATGCAGCTGTTTTGGGCTGCAAACAGGGCATAGATGTCAAACATCTCCCACTTTTGAGGCCAATCCGAAAACAGCACAATTTAACTTGTGTAACAGACACAAGCAAGGTTAAAGCTATTTTTCATTACGTTCGAAGGGGGTTAAAATTTGGGTAGGGTAGTAATCAGCACTTTACCAATATCTGTAGTCTCAATTGCAATCTCTGGCAAGGGCTGTCCTTTAGGAGTTAGACTGGTGGAAGATGGTTGAGGTATTGTATCCGTTGAAGATTTGTCTCCCAGCTCTGAGTTATCTGTAAGAAAAGAAACCATTAATGAAGGGTAGCTGAATTTTAATATCTTGATTTGTAGATCTAACATTCCAGATATTGCAGTCATCTAGATTTTAATGTCTAGATATCTAGACCTTGCATGCAAGCAAAATTTTCTGACGTAAAAAACCACATTGGACTGGTAAAGTGGTTAGTGAAATTTAGTGTAAATGAACAATGTAGCTTTTTGAAAAATGTATCCCTTTCGATTGCAAAAATATTTCCTTTCCTACAAAGGAAAATTTCTGGTTAATACACACTATGGCATTGCAAGCACATCCTATAATCTCACACGAGAAGCCACAAAATATGCAGAGCTTCTGCAAGCAAAACATCATTTCTTGCCATAACAATGGAAGTTAAGTATCAGTTTTGAGAGAAATGGACAGCACTGAAAAATGGATAGGCTTGTGTACAAGAAACTTCAATCAGAACAGCTGGAAGGGACCTTGGAGGTCTTCTAGTCCAATCCCCTACTCAACCAGGAGACCCTCTACCATTTCAAATAGGTGGATGTCCAGTTTTAGAGCAGTGGTTCCTGTGGAGGGCGTGTGTGATGATGTCATTGGGAGATCTCATCTTTTTTTAAAAAAAAAATGTCATAGCTCACTCGAATGTAATTTTCTATTTGTCAATGTAAGTTTCATAAAAGAAAGGAGGCTGGATTAGAAGATCTCCACAGTACTTTCCAACTCTGTTATTCTGTAAATGCCAACTACAACCAGGAGTCCTGAATGAGTAATGAATAGGAAAGCCTACTAAAATGCAAATACAATAAGAAATCTGAGTGAACGCAATTAATCTGAGCCTGGGAGACTTCATATAGTTCTGTAACTATATATATATAACTACAATCTGAATTGAATTTGATTAGCAACAGTATATTCTGTTAAGTTCTTAGGTTGCTTACCAAGCTGTGAAGACCCAGTGATGTTCATTCCCTGTTAACATAAAAATACATATGAGAACTGTGGTTTCATATAAGAGAGCTAAAGGCACACACCGGAATGACAAGAGTTATATATTCCAAAATGACAGAATCTCTGTAGCTCAGCTTTGAGCTATGGAGTTTCTGGTATTCTCTGAACTTGGTTATTTGCAGATATTTTGTTATCTAACTAAGTAACAGAGAAGAAGAGTCCTGGTGGCACAGTGGTTAGGATGCAGGATTGCAGGCTGACTCTGCCCACTGCCAGCAGTTCAATCCTCATCGGCTCAAGGATGACTCAACCTTCCATCCTTCCGAGGTCAGTAAAATGAGGACCCAGAATGTTGGGGGCAACGTGCTGACTTAAGTACACTTAACTCCTGCTGATAATATTACCTAGCTAGATAATGAAACATCTGTAAAAAAAAAAATAGACAAGTTAAGAGTACCTGCAAATAAGCTAGAATAAAACAAAGCACTCATTATGTATTTCTGCCCTCGTTGAGCCAACTGATCGGTGAATGTTTGAAATTAAAGCTACAACAAAGGGCTTTAATGGCCAGGATCTGCCATGATCACAGGTCACAGTGACCATGATCTAGAACAGGAGTCTCCAACCTTGGCAACTTTTAAGACTTGTGGACTTCAAAGCTGGCTGATGAATTCTGGGAGTTGAAGTCCACAAGTCTTAAAGTTGCCAAAGTTGGAGACCCTGATCTAGAAAATAGATTTCAAGACACCCAGCTTTAAAGACAGTAACCTAGTCAGTCCCTGCTCATTTTCCTGTGAAGTGTGCAGGCATAAATGTTGGCAAAAACATCTTGAAAGCTGTTTCCTAGATGTCAAGTCAACACTGAAGTCCAACACCGCTCCACATGAAAACTACGTTTTATCCTAGCATCGCTGGATTAAAGGTGCAGTGATCCTAACTCAACTCTGCTTTCCTGTCCTTTCACCCTAAAACACTTTAAACACTTCCAAAAAGGAGCTTCTTCAACACATTTCCACAATAGAGGAAGGACAAACTATCCTCTCCATTCCATTCATGAGATTCCAAAGCAAGAACCAAGTGGTAATGATTGATTATTCCACAGAAGACATATTCTGGTATCTACAATTACCCACAACAAAACCCCACAGCTTACATACTACATTTTGGTTCTGTAAATCAAGTGATTCCTTAGGAAGCTGTCAAATAACAATGAGTTATACAAACACACACACACAAACCAGACAGCGTATTCCCAATGGCCAAAATAGCAATAGCAATATATACCACTTCCCAGTGCTTCCCAGCCCTCTCGAAGCGGTTTTACAGAGTCAACCTCTCGCCCCCAACAATCTTGGTCCTCATTTTATCCACCTTTTGAAGGACAGAAGGCCGAGTCCACCTGGAGCCTGTTGGGATTTGAACTGCCAAATTGCAGGCAGCCGGCAGTCAGCAGAAGTAGCCTTCAGTACTGCACTCTAACCTGTGCCACCACGGCTCATAAGTGTCTTATTCCTATTCTTTCTCTGTGTTATCGTACTTACTGTACATTTTGGTTGTTTGGAGGTGTTCTGATCTTGTAACAAATTCCATTCGGCCGACCGTTGAAGAGCAGGACTTTTTGGCAAAGCTGTGACTAAAACAGTTTAAAAAAACATATATGTCAACTCATAAAACATTTGTACACACATTTTATAGTTGACAACAGAAAGAAGGGGGGGAGTTTCAAAGACCAGGTGGCAGTGTGGAATCGAAAGTACATTCCATTCATATTTTCTTCAAAGACTGATTCGATGACTGAAGCTTCTGCCATTGATGACTCTTAGCTATGGACGTGTTTTGTTGGATGATACACCCAGAGAGGTGGGGGGAGGGGAAGCAGGATCAAAGGTGACAGTGATTTACATATCTCAGAGTTGGCTACGCCCAGGTTAATGCCGGATATAGAATGTTAACTTCAAATAAATCCTTTTTTGTTTTGGGAGTGTGGCTCGAGGCTCATGATTTAATTGGAATAACTGCCAGAATCCTGACAACCTAGATTCAAAAAATAACCTCAATAGCAGACATCAGCAATGGCATTTTAGAACAAAACAGAGCTCTGGAGACCAGACATGGAGCACTGGCTTCTAAGTCAACTTTTCCCAGCTAGGTAGCTGCAGGAAAGGCTCGATCAGTTGAACCAGGAGGGAGCCTCCAGAGATTCTCCAGGTGTTCTACTCAACAAAAGCAACCATCCAGCAACCTAAACCCAGGCAGTCCTCGATTTACAACTGTTGGTTAGTGACTGTTCAAAGTCGCCACGGCACTGGCAAAAAGGGACTCATGACACTTTTATGACCGATTTAGGACCCCAGGGCCACCTGATTTACATTTGGATGCTTGACAATTCACATTTTTGACGCTTCCAGTGTCCCGGGGTCGCTCATTCCTCTTTTGCACCGTCTGACCAAGTCAGCGGGGAAAACAAATTCGCTTAAGCACCGAGTTACTAATTTAAGAACTGCGGGGGATTCACTAACAAAATGCGGCGAGGAAAGTCATCAAATGGAGCCAACTCACTAACAACATCTGGGGCGCCATTGGGGTTGTAAGCTGAGAACTGCCTGTAAATGAATATGCAAGGGTCGTTTTCCCCCTCCCCACATACACACAACAGATTGGTATCTGACCCCAGCCCCTCATTTTGGTACATGTGCAAGAGAGAAAAAAACACACTTACCCTGTGGACTTGCAAGCACTAGCAATTCCAGAGTTCTTTCTGGCAAGAGGGGAGAAAAATCATCATTTGCACCTGAGTTTTGAGTTGAATAAAAACCGACAGGAAGCAGAATGGCTAGGAAACCTTATTCAGACTGCTTAAATATCGAAGCAAAGGATTCTATCAAGTACCAATGAAATAAACTTTAGAGCCACGGTGCCCCTCAACTTTGCCGGTTTGGTGAAGCGGCAACAGGGCGGGGGGGGGGGGGGGGGGCAGAAGAGAGATAGTTCACGTGCGAGCAGTGTGTGTGCACACACGCGCAGCTCAGTGGTGGAATTCAAAATATTTTACTACCAATTCTGTGGGCATGCATTCTAAAATGGGTAATTTTAAGCATGAAAACTTACTTACTGTCAGCACTGGTGAGTAAAACAGCTGAGGCGTGGCAATCCACTCTGCCACGCCTATCAGCTGAGCTACAAACAAAGGAAATACAGGACAGGAAAGGGTGGGGCCAACTGCTGACCAGAGCAATCAGATCGCTAGAACCGGTGCAAACTGGTAACTTCCCACCATTGGCGCAATTCCATTTGTGAAAGGGGCATAACAAGGGGAGCTTTGTGCACACTCGGCCACCACTTGTGGGGCCAGTTTTGAATGGGTCACAGCCCAGTACCGGGCCGGTTGGGGACCCCCTGCTTTAGAACAATGCCTGTAATAGTTGCTACCATGCAATTTACTAACTCACTTTGTAAGATAACCACTTCACGGCTAAAACTATCATGATTTAATCGCAAAGGAACATGGGCCTTCAACCAAGCTAATCAACAAATCAGCAAAGGATTTAGCCATGTTTTAAAACTGGTAAGGAAGGGGAATTGCGGTAACAATCCTGCCTCATGGGCTCAGCGCCCAGCAGGAGAGATTATCCTAAACCTGAAGGATGGAACATAAAGTGCTTTCCACATTATGGAGGAATCCCCCCTAGCCAGTCCCACAGACATTAACATCAATCCACAAACCAGTAAAAGCCAAGCTATTCCAGAGAATTCTTACTAGTATAAAGTACCTGTGTTGGTAGAACCTGTACCTGGTGTATTTTTAAATTTTCATTTTTTAAATATTTTTTATTTCACAGTTCATGGTTGTGTACACTTATTTTTTGCTGTTATAAACTGCCTTGATATGGTGACAGAGATTAGGTTTGCTCTTTTTATATACTAGTGGCTAATGTGGGCGTCTCTATTCAAATGGCATGAAGGTGTTGTTTATTTCTATGTGCCTGTTGATTGCTGATTTGTTTCGAAAAGCCAAAAAGGAAATAAACAGACCAAAACACCTCCTCATCAGCAATCAATACCCAGATGAGCAGAAATTAACACCAAAACTAACACTACGCCAATAATCCAGAAGTAAATAATACCCCAATCAAGGAACTACTAATTCGAAACAAAGAGTAAACAGCCTCATCAATGAACCACCAAAAATAATCCCAAGCTACATGGAAAGGCCAAGCCACTGGTGTAAAAAAAGAGCAAACTCCACTCCCTTCTAACACTGATGATGTTACCTAGTTTGGAAATGAAACATCTGCAAGAAAATCACCAAGCTCAGACAGTACCAAGGATCCCACAATCCACCTCCTCTTTCCTCTTCTCCTCTTTGCAAAGCTCCCTCCCTTCCACTACTGATGATGTTACCTAGTTGGGTAATGAAACATCTGCAAAAAAACCAAGCTCAGAGAGCACCGATGAACACCCCCCCCCCACTTCCTGGTGTGCACAATCCGCTTTTGTTTCATTTTGTTTCCTTCCCTAATTCCCAGAAAATTTAACACAACTTACCTTTATCAGGTTCGGAATGCATTAAGGGCGGATTATCCTGCCTCGCGATGGACATCGGCAACACTTTTCTAGCGTTTTCTGTATTGGTCGCTGCGGAAACCGTGGCACTGGCCACGGAGACGCTATTCGACGTGCTATGGGCCATGCCCCCCTCAGAGTTTCTGTCCTCTGTGTCAGAGTCATCCGAGTGCAGGGGATTGGTGAAACACAGAGGGGCCCGAACTGGCAGCGGGCCACTGTGGCAGCGGCCTGCCGGTTCCCTGGGAGGGGTGTCCCTTTGACCTGGCATGCCTGAGTCTACGGACAGATTTGTGACTTCGTGACATAAAACGGGTAAAGGTGCCTCCTCGAAGAAGGGCTGCTCGTTTTTAGTCTCTTCTAAGGACCACATGGTGTGGCCCTTCTCTTTATTAAGGGGCAAACAGTCTGGCCGTGGCGGAGCATCTGTAGTAAGACCCGGATGTCCTTCCAGAGAGGATATTGCAACGGGAGTGACTGGCTGCAGACTGCATTCATTACAAGGGCTCTGCACAGGCTCCGCAGGCGCATCGCCGGAGCCACACTCCTGTGGTTTCAAGGCCATCTCTGCTGTGCCCGGCAGGCACGTTTTAATTTTAAGTGCATTTCCCCGACTCAGGAGAGGGTTTCCATCGAAGCTGCGTGGTCCTTCCTGAAGGGGCACTTTCTTAATTTCGAAGCTCAAGTTGTGTTCCAGCTTTTTATCGGCAGTGGAGTCTGAGAATTCATGCTTCCCTGAATAGTCCCTGGATTTACCATAATTTTCGTTGAGGTCTGTCGAGTGCTCTGAAGACACCATGTGCAAAACAGGCTTGGGGTGGTATCGGTCACTGTCTTGCCAAACCGTCGTCACAGTTGGGTAGGCCGAAGGAGGCGATGGGGTTAGAATGGGTGGGACCGGATGAGGCTCAGGGGCCTGCAGGATTTCTTCTTTTACGTCACCCTCAACAAGGCAGCTGGGAATAATTATAAGAGAAGACTGTAAATTAGTATTTCTGATACACGGACACACGCATGGATGAGATGAAAGAGATTAGAGCCGTGGTGGCACAGTGGGTTGGAATGAAGCATTGCAGGCTAGTTCTGACGACTGCCAGAAGTTTGATCCTGACTGGTTCAGTGTTGACTTGGCCTTCCATCCTTCCGAGGTGAGTAAAATGAGGACCCAGATTGTTGGGGGCAAGAGGCTGACTCTGTAAACCAGGGGTCTTCAAACTTGACTGCTTTAAGTCTTATGGACTTCAATTCCCAGCATCCTCCTCCAGTCATGTTAGCTCAGGAACTCTGGGAGTTGAAGTCCACAAGACTTAAAGCTGTCAAGTTTGAAGACCCTTGCTGTAAATGCTCAGAAAGGGCTATAAATAGCAATAGCACTTAGACTTATATATCGCTTCACAATGCTTCACAGCCTCTTTCTAAGTGGTTTACAGAGTCAGCCTTTTGCCCCCAACAATCTGGGTCCTCATTTTATCCACCTCGGAAGGACGGAAGGCTGAGTCAACCTTGAGCTAGTCAGGATCAAACTCCTGACAGTGGGCAGAGTTAGCCTGCAATACTGAATTCTAACAGGAAGGAAGGAAGGAAGGGAGGGAGGGAGGGAGGGAGGGAGGAGGGGAGGGGAGGAAAGGGGAAAGGGAAAAGAAAGGCAAGGCAAGGCAAGGCAAGGCAAGGCAAGGCAAGGCAAGGCAAGGCAAGGCAAGGCAAGGCAAGGCAAGGCAAGGAAAGGAAAGGAAAGGAAAGGAAAGGAAAGGAAAGGAAAGGAAAGGAGGAGGAGGAGGAGGAGGGAAAGGGAAAGGGAAAGGGAAAGGGAAAGGGAAGGGAAGGGAAGGGAAGGGAAGGGAAGGGAAGGGAAGGGAAGGGAAGGAAAGGAAAGGAAAGGAAAGGAAAGGAAAGGAAAGGAAAGGAAAGGAAAGGAAAGGAAAGGAAAGGAAAGGAAAGGAAAGGAAAGGAAAGGAAAGGATAGCGCTTAGACTTATATATCTCTTCACAATGCTTCACAGCCTTCTCTGAGCAGTTTACAGAGTCAGCCTCTTGCCCCCAACAATCTGGGTCAACTCATAAAACATTTTCTGTGCCGGTTTTATACTTGCCAACAGAAAGGAGGGGAGGAAAGGAGTCTGAAGGAGCAATGCAACAATTTGGAACTGAAAGTGCATTCCATGCATATCTTGCAAAGATTATATACTAAGCGACTGGATTTTCTGCCGTGCAAATCCCCAATTGGAGAACATGATTGATGACTCTTGACTACAGACGTGTTTCTTGGAGAATATGAAGTATGATACACCCAGAGGGGTGGGGGGGAAAACAGGGTCAAGGGTGACAGTGAATTACGTGTCTCAGGATCGGCTACATCAAGGTCATGCCAATGTGGCATTCTTTGAAGCTTTTTGAAGTTTGGCTCAAGGCCCATGATTTAATTAGGGTGCTGAAATTCTGACACTGGGTCCTCATTTTACCCACCTCGGAAGGACGGAAGGCTGAGTCAACCTTGAGCCAAGTCAGGATCAAACTGCTGACAGTGGGAAAAGTTTGAATGCAATACTCCATTCTAACCCCTGCGGCACCATGGGGCAATATACAAGTCTAAGTGCTATTGCTATACTGGTAGTCTTCAGGTTATAATCGTTCACTGAGGGACCATTCAAAGTTATGAGGATATTGGAAAAAGTGACCAATGATGTTAAGTTTTCACACTTAACGACCGTCACAGCATCCCCGTGGGTCACATGACCAAAATTCAAGCCCTTGGCAACTATGTATTTATGTATTTTATGTGTTTATGATGGTCACTTGATCTCCATTTGTCTCCTTCCACCAAAGATACAAATGGGGGGAAGCCAGATTTGGGTAATCAGCATGATTCACTTAACGAGAGTAGAGTGATTCACTTAACAATGGGGGCACTTAAAAGGTCACAAACCGGGGCACAATTCGCTGAACAACCGCCTCTCTTAGCAACAGAAATGTTGGGCTGAGCTGCAGTCGCAAGCTGAGGATAACTTTATATAGAGTTGCCTAAGGTTCTATGGAGCCTGGGTGGGGGAGCGGGAGGAATGGATCAAGCCTGAATCACCTGTGGCTGCACAAGGGATCTAGTAGAATCCTCTGTTGGGAGCCCTCCTCCCTGCTTGCCTGGGCGTTTCCCAACAGGATGGCTGGCGCATTCCTTCCTTTCCATCCCGAGCAGAAGGCCTGGACTCCAGTTTAGGCAGCAACGGAAAACCAAAATGAAGCCCCATGGAGTTGATCCCTAGCGATTGAACCAGAGTTGATTTGAAAAGGTACCTGCGAGTTCGAGGTGGCTTCGGGGGAGGGGAACCCTGCTCCTCCAGGTCTCCAGAACCAACGGCATTCTCAGCGTTAACTTCGTTCTGTCGTAGGAATAAAGAGCCGGAGGAACTTAATTACTCAGGACTTTTAAACTGCCTCCCCCACACACAAGAGATTAAGTTAACGTTCGAGAAACAAAACCAGAATGCAAAATGTTATGGAAGTTTTATTTTTTTATTTTATTTTACTTTACTATTTTATTTTGTTTTTATTCTGTACTAGCTCAATACCCATGCTTCGCTACAAAACTATGTGGTTGGGCTTAGTTTTTGGGGAGGAAAACAAGGGGGGAAAAATCTGCCTTTGCCTACTAGCATTCATCGGTATTCCATCTGGCTAGCGTCCTGTCAGTGTGAGAGAGAGCTGAGGGCTGTTTGGAAACTAAAACAGTATTTGCTGTGTGAACAAGGAGACAGCAAGAAGCATAGGTGTGGCTGAGCTCAACTGTTCTGTACTAAAGCTGCTTGGTGCTGTGAAACTGAAACTCCTCTCCTCTGCTTGTGTTTTGCATTTGGACCAGATTTCTTTTCAGGTAGGGAGGGGGAGTAGAACTCCTTAGCATCAGAGCGCTTGTTAATAATAATAATATAGGAAATACTTTAAATGCTCCGATGGTCATTTAGAAAAATCCTTTCTTAGTGAGGCCCTAGAAGCCAAGAGGAACCTATGTTCCAAATTTCAAGTTTGTAGGCTTTACGGTTCTAGAGATTTTGTGATGATGCATGAGTGGTATTTCGCTTTTATATATAGATAGATTTCATTTTATTTTACTATTTTATTTTATATTTATTAATGTTTTAGGCTGCCCATCACCACACAAAGTGAGACTGGCCGGCCTAAAACTAAAATCTGAGCAGTCCTTGACTTCCAACTGTTTGTTTAGTAACTGCTCAAAGTTACAACAACACTGGGAAAAGTGACTTGTAACTTGTTTTTCACATTTATGACCATTGTGCTATCCCCCATAATCACGTGATCCCCCCTTTTGCAAACTTCTGACCAGCAAAGTCTACATTGAAGCCGGATTTACTCAACAACTGTCTTTCTAATTGAACAACGGCAGTGATTCACTTTACAACGGTGGCCAAAAAAAGTCACAAAATGGGGCAAGGTTCACTTAAAACAACCATCCCATTTAGCAAACAAAAAACGTTGGCCTCAACTGAGGTCATGACTCATCCTGCTTCTTAGCAGCGAAACAACAAAAAACTTGTATGTATGTTTTATGTTGTTCTGCTGCCAAGAAGCGAAAATGACTTAACAATGCAGGAGCAGCATGGATGAGACAGAGGAATTATAGAAAAAAACAGTCTCAGCCAAGGGAAAAATTGCTCAGTTTTTTTTTTTTAAACTCCTTAGGATAAAGAACATCATGGGAAATTTCAGCATGGCATCAACATGTTTATCTTGTGACTCAAGCCTTCCTTGGAATTCCAACTGTTCATGTCTCAGACTAGAGAAATTCAGGAAATTAAGAACTCGTTCATGTGGTTGCTCTTAAAGTCAAATCGTTGCCAATGCAGCGATCAATGCTTTGTCTGCCTGAGGTTTGCTGGTGTTACTCACTGAAACTAGATATTGCACAACTGCCTTTGAAATAAAAGGAATCTAAGAAATTGGAGCAAATACAAGTAAAAAGAGACAGACCAGAACATACCTTGATAATTACAGCATACTTTTGAACTTTGTTCTGGATTTGCAACTTGTTCCTCCCCCCCAAAAAATATTGAAAACTGGTAGCCAGGCAAGGACGGCAAAAGTTATACCTGGTCTTATTTTGACCTACTCAATACAAAGTACAAATTAAACTCAAATAAAAAGCTATGATGGAAATTGGTAATGCTATATGTAACTATGTTTTTAGTATATAAAGCCCCTGTCACACTGCACCAACGGATGGAAAGAGGATGTAAAACGGAGAAAAACACTTGCCATCCGTTGGTTAACGCGATGCTTCCGTTCTGCACTCACTGCCTCCGTTTTGCTTCCTCTCTACCCGTCCAGCATCCGTCTATTGACATTTCATCCACTCAAAAGGTTTTGAGCTGCTCAAAATTTTTGGGCGGAAAATGTATCCAATGCGTCCGTTCTGCATGCGCTAGGCATACGGGGGACATCCGTTTCGCATCCGCTATATCCGCTAGGCATCCGCTAGGCATCCGCACAACTCAAATCCGTTCCAGCGGTAAACGGACGCAGGGAGGAAGCGGAACGGACGCGCAGCATTAGTAGCACGGATGGAGAAAGGATGAAAGTGGATGCAGCTACGCATCCGCATCATCCGCTCTGCATCCTCTACGCATCCGCTCTGCATCCTCTACGCATCCGCTCTGCATCCTCTACGCATCCGCTCTGCATCCACTCCCATCCGCTAGGCTTCCGTTCTGCATCCGCTTTCCATCCACTCTGCGTCCTCCCCGTCTGTTCCTTTCCGTGTTATCCGCTCTGTTTATGCAAATTTTTGCCCCTTTTGAGAGCGGATAACAATGGATGGAACATTTTTCTCGTCCGCTGTGTCCTTTTTACAAACGTTTTGCATCCGTTGGGCAGTGTGACAGGGCCTTAATGAGATGAAATTTTGTGCTATATATTAATGGAATAAGTGTGAATATTAAGTGTTATTCTGTAAGTGTTATTCTACATTAATCTGAGAGATGTCAGATTGAGTGAACTCTGTCTTGCTTATGTTGCAATAAGTGGAATGTTTGGTTTGATTGTATTTGAATAAATTTGTTTAATAAAATATTTAAACAAAAAAACAAAAAAAACAAAGTACAAATTAAAAATTGTGTTGAGTATCCAGGCCAGTTTCTATGAATACATTACATAAAGAGGCCTTCAAGACAAAGAGCAGTAAGATAAGTAGAGGTTGGGTGATCGAAATCAGGAGTATGCCAATTTGGTCACTTTTAAGACTTGTGAACTTCAACTCCCAGAATTCCTGAGCTGGGGAATTCTGGGAGTTGAAGTCCACAACTCTGAAAACTTCCATGTTCAAAGAGCCCCCATCTAAACAACTGGATGATTATTTAACATTGGCTGTGTCAGTAACAAAACCTGGGGTGTCTCAGAAAGATCACATCACACAATTGCTGCAGGCCGAGTTCAAAAGAGTCATGCGAAGGATCTTAATGAGAAATGTCAAAAAAATCTAAGAGGAAATTAATGTTATGCAGGACTCAAAATTGTGCTTTAACCGGGTCCAATGGAGCTGGAAGTTTATTCTGGCACTCATAGCATTTCAAAAACTGCTTGCTCACTAGGAAAGGCAAACCAGGCTAAACAAAGGAAAGGTAACTCAACTCGTGGAAATGATACGGTTTCAAAATATTTTAAAAGAAAAGAAAACTCTGACTCAAGCCACATACCAAGCCATCCGCAATTTTCCACGCTGCACAGCTCTCGTATTTTTGCAACTGTTTCTCAAATAACTGGGCTATGGCTCGATGAACCAGTTCATACTGCTCCTATGTGCGCGGGATAAAGAGACAAGAATGAGCTTAGATTGTTCAAAAAGACGCTGTTGCCCCCCGAAAACCATCCTGCCACACCATTCATTTAGGCTCCCGAAGACAAGATTACCTTAGTCTGTACCGCAGAATGCCTTTGGGTCCTCATTTCTTGTATTAAATTAAACACATTGAATTCCTCTGGAATTTTCTGCAACAGAACATGAGATTTTGTTTTCCTCACTGAAGAAACTTACATTTCACATAACTTATATTGTGTTCCATCAAGCATTTACAAATGGCTTCATTTTCTCTCTCTCTCTTTTCTCTCTCTTCTCTCTCTCTCGTCTTTCTCTTCTCTCTCCTCTCTTTGCCTGTCTCTCTCTTCCCCCTCTCTCTTTTTCCATCTTTCTTTCTCGCCTCTTTCTCCTCTCTCTCTGCTTCTCTCTCTCTTTCCCTTTCTTTTCTCTCTCTTTTCTCTCCTTTCTCTTCTGTCTCCTCTGTCTCTCTTCTCTCTCTGCATTTCTCTCTGCCTGTCTCTCTCTTTTTCTCTCTTTCTCTTTTTTTTTCTTTTCTCTCTCCTGTCTTTCTCTTCTGTCTCCTCTGTCTCTCTTCTCTCTCTGCCTCTCTCTTTCTTTCTTTCTTTCTCTCTCTCATCTCTCTCTCCTCTTTTCTCTCTCTGCCTTTCTCTTTTCTCTCTCCTTCTCTCTCCCATGCACACTTCAAACAATTAGAATTTACTTTTTTTCCCCGACAGCAGCTAAATCGTCTGCTTTTCCTCCAAACTGTTTTCAAGTTTTGCCCCTGGCTGTAACAAAACTGATTTTTCTTCTTTTCTTATAAAAGTTACTAATCACTTGCATAAGATGGTCTAGTTTTTTTCCAGCATGTTGATGGCACTAAAGCCTCCTTACCCCGGCTTTCAACAAATTCCATGTGTAATCTATTGCACAGATGGCTCCAGTTCTTCCACATCCTGCGCTGTAACAAAAAAAAAAAAAGGAAAAAAAAGAGACACATACAGTTTGTGGGAAGGAGATTTAAATAAAAGATCCACATGTTCCCTTTGTAAGCGTATTGCATTTTTGTTCTATCCAAGAATTCCTGTTATATGGAATTCTAACCCATTAAAATAAACTATAAGACAGTGATGGTGAACCTATGGCACACATTGCACAGGTTGCACGCAGAGCCATTTGTGTGGGCATGCGAGCCCTAGCAAAACTCACCTGCACCGCGCATGTGTGCTCCTCCCAGTTGATTTTCAGGCCATTTGAGGCTGTTTTTGCCCTCCTGGAGGCTCAAGGGAAGCCTCTACAGCTTTGGGAGGGCGAAAAATGGGCCTTCCGGAAATACCCGAAGTGCCAAAATGGGCCCATTTTCAGCCTCCAGAGGCTCCCCATGAACCTCCAGGAGGGCGAAAACGGCCTCAATTGGGCTGAAAATCAGCTGGGAGGCACGCATGCGCAGTGCAAGTAAGGGGGCGGGGGTATTGCATGCACACGCATGGGGGTGACAGGGTGCATTGCATTGTGGGTGCTGGCATACATGCACTTTTGGCACACCACAACAAAAAGGTTTGCCGTCACTGCTATAAGACGTACCAACATAGGTGCTTGTGATATACAGTTATACAGGTAGTCCTCAAGATATGGCAACTGAGCCTGATATTTGATGTTGCTAAGTGTGACATTTGTGAAGGGAGTTTTGCCTGGTTTTACGACCTTTTCTGCCACAGCTGTTAAGTGAATTGAAGTCAGTAACCCGGTCCTTAAGTGAATCTGGCTTCCCTGTTGACTTTGCTTGTCAGAAGGTCGCAAAAGGGGATCATGTGGGAACTTGGGACATGCGGCCATCATAACCACGAGTCAAGTTGCCAAGCATCTGAATGCTGATCGTGCGGCCATGGGGATGCCACAACGTTCCTAAGTGTGAGAAACGGTCATACATCACTTTTTCTCAGTGCCGTCCTAACTTTGAACAGTCCCTAAACTCAACCGTTGTAAGCTGAGGATTATCTGTACAAATATATATTTTCGCACACACACAAAAGATTGTCCTCAGCTTATGGCCACCACTTATGGCCCAACATTTCTGCAGTTCAGGGAGAAATTTGTTCCGTGAATCTTTGCCCCCGTTTTACGACCTTTTGTGCCCCAGTTGTTGAGCCAATTGCACTTGCTCAGTTAGTATCGCGGCTGTTAGAACGAATCTGGCTTCCTCGCTGAGTTTGTCAGGAGGCGATCCCATGACCCCAGGACTCTGCAACCCGTTGTAAAAGTGAGAAAGTTCTCCTAGGAACAGTATCCAAAGGATATAGGAAGGATTTAATTTATCTAATAGTACATGTGTTGATGGCAGCTACAATAATATATGCGTAATACTGGAAGAAGGAAAGCATACCACCAGAAACAAGAGATAATAAGGAAAATTATGGCCTGTGCAGAAATCAGATAGGGTAACCCTAGAAATTAAAAAACAAGGGGGAATCTGAGTACTATGAAGCATGGAATAAATTCTATCAGTGGCAGCATAGAAGAAGGCAAGGTCAGAACATAAGTAGCTATGATGATCAGAATAATTAGTAAACAATGTATCAAATAAGAGGATTATAAATACTGAAGTGACATTTATATATATGTATAACAATTGTAATGCCAGAATGGCTACACTGTGTTATATTCTTTTAATTAAATTTTAAAAAATGGGGAGGGGGAAGGGAGACAGTTGTCAAACACCCAAATGTACATCACCGCTAACGGTCCTAAGTGTAGAAAAACAGCCACAAGCCACTAAATTAACAGTTATAAGTCGAGGAATACTTACCTTCCATCAACTCTTTGGGAGTTGGAATATGATGACCCTCTGTCTTTTTAAAAAATATATATTTATTTCTATGCCACCTTTCTTACTTTTACAAATAACTGAAGGCATCCAACATATCCCAACATTCCTCCTTCCTCCTTCGATTTCCCCCACAACAACAACCTTGTGAGGTGGGTTGGGCTGAGAGAGAGCAACTGGTCTCTCTCAAAGTCCCCAGCATGCTAGAGGTGGAACTTCTTCTGACCAAGGCTTCTGGAGACCATAATTAAGCAACGTTTAGTTAAAACAACTCTTGTGTTATTTCAACGCTGGGAATTATGTGCATTCCCAGCCTGTAATGAGTCCCAAACAGTCCCTCGAGATAAGCACCCACCTTTCTCTCCTTTGAATGGCTGCCAACAACTAGAGTGCCAAATGAACTGTAAAAAACCCAACCGAAGTATCAAGTCCACCCAGAGCTTCAAGGATTAATCCGAACAGAACAAACAACTTTGCTTCCTGCAAAGATTTCTCTACCTTTCCACCTCCTCTATACCTTAGGGGAGGGGCAATCACCTCCAAGCCTTACTCCCGAGTCACCCCTTTTGTCTCAGCTGCTCTTGCCTTCTAGCAGCTCTGTGCACACACGCACTGAGAACAGGCTCCCCATGGCCCTCTGCCTCGCTGCTGCCAGACTCTGGAGGCTCCAGAATCAGCACCCTACTCCCAGATGGTCCTGACCCCATCTCTGTATCAGACGCAGGATCCTCATCCAAGTCCTCTCCAGACTCTCAGATTGGTCCCTGTTCTTCCCCACTGTCCTAATTCCACTGCTGTCTGCACAGGCTGCCGGCAAACCACAACAGAACTAGAATTTACCGTCTCCTGGTGACTGGCCCAAAGTCACCCAAGCCATTTTCATGCCTAAGGCGGGAATCAAACTCATTGTTTCCTGGTCTCTAGCCTGGTGTCTTAACCACCAAGCCAAATTGGCTCGTATTGAGGTTTGGTGAATCTTCTAAGTCTATACTACCCTGTATTAAAGGGGTGTCAAATTTAAAGACTTGTGGGCTGCATCTGGCTCACAGGACTGGCCTGGAAATAGCAAAGGACCGGCCCGCGGTGCCTCGGCTAGTGAAAATGGAGAGGGCTGCCCCCAGCCCCATCTGTGCCCCTCCATGCCCCATTTTGGCCGGCAGAATGCTGCAGGAGGCCAGCCACCCCGTCTCTCCATCCCTCCCCCCAGCCAGCCCACGAAGGACAACTACAATGCTGATCTGACCTTCCAATAAATCCAGTTTGACACCCTTGCTGTATTATGTGACTATTTCTTAATTTATACTGTATTGTTTTTTGCTCAATTTATTTAATACGGTTGGGATTAAGAATGCCACTTAAGCTGTTCACAATTGAAACAAGCTGAAAGCCAAACAAATACGCATTTTAAAAAATGGCTTTTAAAGTAACTGGAAGCATATAAAAGAACCATTCAACTGGCACACACACACAAATTATATAAAGGCACCCTTTCTCTTCTAGCCACTCATCTCGCCTAATCAAGTAATTACTATCAATTACTCTTATAAAGTAATTACTATCAAAGGATAAAATAGGGTAGAAAATACATACGAACTGTCCAACAAATTGATTGCCAAAATTTTTTCTAATTTTGTGGCCTTCCAAGGCACCCAGCTTATAAAACTTAATTTATATTCCTTTGATTTATATGCAGAACTTAATTTTTTTCCGTGTATCACACTTTAAAAATATTAAAAGGAGCAGAAAATGCTCTTCCCACATTATAAACAAGAAGAAAAACTACTCAAATATCTCCAATTGTGACTCACTGAACTCCTGAAATAATCCTGATTAAAAAAACAACATACCTGCAGTGTATACAGATAGGAACCTCTTCGTGTTCCTGATATTCTCTCATTAAACTGATCATGTCCAGAATAGAATCAAAGGATGAAGGAACATCATGATCAGGCCAATTTACATAATGAAACTGATGTATTCTACGCGATTCCTAAAATGATAAGAAGGATGTTGCATTATTTATAAAACTGTTCCTTATGAGAATGTGCTTTTTCTCACATTTCTCATTAGTGATGAGCAACTGCACCAGACTAAAGGAATTCATAAATATATTTGCATGAATTGCTAAGACTGGTCTATTTGGAAGACCTAGTGGAGCTTCTATTGAGTTTTACAATAATGGGAGAAAAGGCAGAACCTACAGCAATCCAACTTTCCAACTTATGTACCTTTATTTAGGATACTACTATGCAATAGTCTATCAAAATAAATTAAAAATGAAGATATACCACCAGATGAAGAAATAGTCAGGAAGATACTAGATTGTGCAGAAATGGATAAATTATTACACTGAAAATTAAACAGAAAGGAGATGTAGAATATTATCAAATATGGAATTTATTTTACCAATGGTTGGAAAAAAAGGATTAAGCATGTAAATTTGTATTAAATTAAATACCCAGACAACACGATGTTTATTAAGCACAGGGTCTTCAAACTTGACAGCTTTAAGACTTGTGGACTTCAACTCCCAAAATTCCTCCTCCAGTCATGTTAGCTCAGGAATTCTGGGAATTGAAGTCCACCAATCTTAAACTGGTCAAGTTTGAAGGAAGACCCTTGATTAAGCACTAAGAAATGTTATTTAATAGAAAATCAATTAAAACTTAAAAGAAAATAAAAAATTGCACTTGGGGGAAAAATAACCTTGGGTTTGGTAAAAGTACAAGGTTTAATGTTCAACATCTGTAGACTTTAGATTTTAATGCACTGGAAATCTGCAAGATCAAACATCTAAAATCAAGGGCCACTTTAAGAGCTGTGGACTTCAACTCCCAGAATTCATGCTGGCTGAGGAATTCAGGGAATTGAAGTCCACGGGTCTTAAAAGTGGCCAAGGTTGGACACACCCACACATGATCTAAATCCTATTTGCAAAACCCACAGGAAGCTTAGTCCAGATTCCAAGGTACTTTAGAGCTGATCACCTGAGATAAAGGGAAATCCAGTTGGAAAAGGCATCGGATGGCCTCACATGGCAACAAACACTCCTTAAATGCAAAAAAATAAGTAACGGAAGGCATATCGCCTAAAAGCCAAGATCCCAAAAAGGATCCAGATGGCTGATGTAAATCTTCTGTGTGATTTGGAAGCTCTGTTTCCATCACCCTTGTGAGATTAAGAACCATCTCTCCATTGCTGCTGACTAGGGCTTTTCATTCTTATTATTAGACCAGTGACTAACACTGGCTTTTTGCCCTAAGGCAAAAATGACTGCTAGTCATTAAGCCTTTCTTTAGCTAAAAACAGTCTGCTCAGACTCTTCCTGCCTTGTTTCGAATGAAAAATAGGATGTTTTTCATTAGTCCTTCCAAACTATCGGACATAAATAAGTTAAATAGAAAAGGGGCACTGCACAGCTAAAAGCACAACTGTTTATAAAAAGGAAAAAAAAACTAACAGGTAACAAAGAACAAAAAGGAACATTTTATCATTTGTCAGGGGTCTGAGACCATCAGAATAACAGAGTTGGAGGGGACCTTGGAGGTCATCTAGTCCAACCCCTTCTGCTCAAGCAGGAGATCCTATACCATTCCAGAAAAATGTCTGTCCAGTCTCTTCTTAAAAGCCTCCAGTGATGGAGTACTCACAACTTCTGAAGATTCCTAAATCCTCAAATTCTCATTAATTTAAGCTAAACAGAGTTTCCCTGTCGACTCTCACAAACTGGGAGCCATTCCTTTGTTCTATTAAAGTGCCAAAAACTGTCAAACACAAAACAATTCAAAATAAGCATCATGTCACATTTAGCTTGATTGGGGAAAGAGCGTTTTATCTACTTACATTCTGATATTCGATCAGCAGGGTTCTAATATAGTAATCCTCTCTGACCTGTTCAGCTTCCTAAACAGAGAGAGGGCAGATTAAAATTTCCCCCAATTTTACTTCACTTTATATATACTCGCCAAAAAGTCAACCACAAACCATGATTTATAAAGCTTGAGGGAAGCAGCAGTAAATTTTGCTCAGATTGACCAGTCGATCCAGGTTTGTGCAAAACATCAAGCTGTAGGAGGGAGGGAGGGAGGGAAGGAGGGAGGGAGGGAGGGAGGAAGATCTGCCAATCATCTAATTGCATCAAAATTGACCAGAAGGGAAATGTCAAGAGATACCCATAGCATGATTTTTTGTTGAACTATAATCTGAATAAGGTTAAGATACAATTTATTTTGAAGTATAATTTTGAGGGAAAATGCTTTATTATTAATCACACATTTTTATTCTAATCTATTGTCTGAACAAGGTATCGATGTAGCATCACCAAGTCTTAAAAAAAACCCTGCTTTTGTTTCTCATTAATCTATTCAAAGTAAAAGCACTTCAGGGCCACTAGTGAGTAATTCATGTAACTGCAGAAGAATGCAAAACAGGTTTATGTGTTCAATGTTCACACAACTATGCACATTAAGCACAAAACTTCATTAAAAGGCAACCAATCATAAAAACACTTACACAAGAAATGTGGAATGGTCCAAATGAGATGCTTTCTTCTCCATACAGCGGCCAGTAGCGTTCACATTTTTTCTGGTAACAGAATGAACAGTTTTTTAAAAATATACACACTTTGAAACGCATACATTTTAGACTTTAACTGGATAAAACCCTCCTAATCTTTTTTAGTTCACAGTCTATTTTATTGGTTTATTCACATTTAAATGTTTCTGAAACTTGAAATTTCAGAGCAATGTTAAGATTGGCCTTGGCGTCTGAAAATTCAGCCTTACAATGTTTATAAACTGGTTGATTCATGCGGCACAATAAAATACTCAATGCTATTTGATTTAAAACAGACTCTTGAGACACCAGTAGATGAAGTTAATAAACTAATTGTGGTCTTCTCTAGGGATTTTTTTTTGTCACTAAGTAAATATAAAACCATTTCATTGAGTTTTAATTTCATTCTCACCCGTAGCAAATTTGGCAAGGAAACGAATGGGATTCATACATACCCTTCCCATTTCAAATTCCCGACAGGCCATTACAATAATCTGGGAAGGAAAGGAAAAAAACTCGAATGCGTCTACGAAACATTGCCAAAATTCTCCGCCAATACAATACATGTGGGCAGGTTGCATTTTGTATCAGCAAATAGAATAGAATAGAGAAATAGAATGGATTGGAATGGACTGGAATGGATTGGAATGGAATGGATTAGAATAGAATAGAATAGAATAGAATAGAATAGAATAGAATAGAATAGAATAGAATAGAATAGAAT
>BLBF01000022.1:13099283-13111362 GCA_015471245.1 Laticauda colubrina | reverse complement strand
GAAGAGAAGAGAAGAGAAGAGAAGAGAAGAGAAGAGAAGAGAAGAGAGAAAAAGGAAGGGGGGGGGAGAAGAGAAAAAAGAAGAGAGAAAAGGAAGGAGAGGAGGGGAGGAGAACAGAAGAGAGAAAAGAGGGAGGGGAGGAAAAAGAAAGGAAAAACTGAAGGTAAAATGCAAGCTTAATGTATGAGACTATTAGTCACAATCTCAATCCACAAACAATAAAAAATGAAACCCTTTTAAAAACTCAGCTCTCTTCATGGCCAAAAACATGTAAAATGTGCCCTCTTCCAATTTGCCTTCTGCTAAGCACCAAGGAACGTACTTTTCCTACAAAAGGCCCATTTGTGGCAGAGCTCAGCAGAGATTAAACAAACAGCCTAGAAAACCGCCTTGTACTTGGGGCCTTCAACTTCAATAACCCCACCATGGGTGGAATACTGCATTTAAAAAAAAAAAAAAAAATTGAAGGAATGTAATGTTGCAATGGCTCCTCGTATTTTAGGACCAGAGGTCAAATTATGTGTTCAAAAAAACACAGGACTGGTTTAGTAACAAGCAGTTAACAGAACAGCTTCTGAAAAAAAAAATGGGCACTTGTCACAATTACTGCTAGGGACAGAATGAAAAATCCCGTCTAATTTTGGGAAGAAACTCTCTCCCAGATTAATTGGGGAACATTCCTTTTGATCGCTCATAATAAAGAGAAGCCCAACAATTTGGAGGGCAATCTGCAGTAGACATGTTTGGAGCCAACCATACGGTAGATCTGCAATCGCCGACAGGACTCAGTGGGATTAGGCCACCAAAAACAGATTCGTAGAAACTGAACTTCCTGCTCATCAAACCATGGCTAAGCCATTCTTTAAGGAGTTTTGGTCATTCATTTTATTTTCTTTCTTTTTTTCTGGTACATTTCCCCCCCCCCCCCCCACTTTTCCCCAAGTGAAAGAATCTCTTTGCTTAAACCAATTAATTTCATTGGTGGAGGAAAAGTTTGGAAGGATTTCTTAGAAAGCGAGGGATTTATCTCTAAAGAGAAAGTGTTATTTGCAATGTTTATGTATTCAGCTTCTGTAAGATTGTACTACAAAGTTGCAAACGCACTGCTCCAAAAATAAATATAATATTTTCCAAGTTGCTTTGTTCATGCAGGAGTATATTTATCATATTTTGAAATGCAGCATTTATATCTCTATCTGTCTGTCTGTCTGTCTATCTTGACAGACAACCAGAAAGAATCCTTGATCCTTAATACAGGTGCAAAATTCACTTAACAAAGGACTCAGTTAACCACAGAAATGTTAAGCTCAACTGTGGTTGTTAAGACGAGGACTACCTCTCTTTCTCCGTCAATTAAGATATTATCACAGAGCCATAAAGAACATCCTTTCCTAAAATCCACACGTGGTTGGAAAAAATGATTAAACAACATATAGATTTGAAAGCTGAAATATTTTTATTAGGAATGGTATCTGAAGGTTATAGCGAAGAAAAAACATATCTAATCATACATGTATATTAACAGCAGCTAGAATTATATTTGCTTAGAATTGGAAAGGTGACAAGATACCGACAAAGGGAAAAGTAACTGAAAAAATATTTTACACAATGTGCAGAAATTAACACTGGAAATTAAAGAAAAAGAAGAATCTGAATAATATTCAGTGTGGAATTTATTTTATCAATAGTTAAGAGAATAAAACAAATTAAAATGGATTAGATGTGTATATATAACACAATAAGAAAAGATTGTAAAACAGATATATTGGATATTAGTTATAGGGATATGTGATTATTATTGTTTTGTTGACAAGAAAAGTATTAATTATAAACTGTAAGCACATGAAAACGTACCTAATCAATGCACAGTTGAAATGGAATGGATCTGTTGTATATAAAAAAATAATAAAAAAGAATATCCTTTCCATCCTCTCTTATTTGGTTCTAGAAACTTTTGTTTGCCTTGTTAGACAAAATACTAATAATTACAGGGAAAACCCACTGCAGATTTTAAGAATCTGTTCCACGCTTTATTCCGAAAGAATTTTAATTCTGGAGTTGCATGGAGACAGCAATAAATTACAGGTGACAGTTCTTCACACACTTGCAGCAAAAGGCACCGTCTTACTCAATTTCAAATTATGTATTTACAGTCAGAGATCATCAAGCAATAAAAGCCAAAAAAAGAGTTCAAAGACAAGAAAAGAGAGAAGGAGGAATGTGTGTGTTTGATGTTAGTTGTTGCCTTGTTTTAACTGCTGCGATAATAAGCTTGGCTATTGTGTAGGCGGTTATGCGGTTTGCGTCTCAGAGAAAAAAGTGGGCGTAAAAATCGTTCATACTACCGGGTGCATTTAGTTTTTTAAAAAAGGGGGGGGGGTTGTGTCCTTTCAAGAGCTTTACACAAATTACAGGTTGTTGTTTGTTTGTTTGTTTTTTTAAAAAAAGAGGACAGGCAAATTCTCTCAATTTCTCCCAGAGCCACAAGAGCTGAACACCGAGTTACAGGAATATTGCAAAACCTGCCAGGTAACACCACAAATGGAAGAAGGATGGATGGATGCTTGACAAACAAAATTCTCTCTTCTAATTTTCTTCCCACCTTACCCTGTCAGATAATCAAAACTAAAAAGCTGACTTGCTTGAAGTTAGGTTTTTTTTTATTTCCTTATTGTTAATGGTATTTTTTTATTTATCGTATTTATACAGCAACCTGCATAAAGAGTATGGGTTTCCTGACAGTGAGAACAACTGATCGGTGGAAGGAGTTGCCTCTAGAACTTGTGGGTGCTTCCATCACTGGAAGTTTGTTTTAAAGAAGAAAATGGAAAACCATTTGTCTAGAATGGGATAGTATCTCCTGCTTGAACAAGGGGTTGGACTAAAAGACCTCCAAGGCCCCTTCCAATTCTGTTATTCTGTTAAATCTTGAGTCTGGACAGCATACATTAAAAAAACCCTAACAATTAAAAAAATCACCAACCAAAATTAGTAATAATGGAGAGTTGTCCTTATGGGCAGTAAGGCCATCTTATTATGTTACCTATAAACTGTTGTTTGAAATGTCATTGGATCCTAGAACAGACAGAATTGCTTTCTTCTAGTAAAGAATGTGTTAGGGGAATTGCAATCCATTGCAGGGCTGCAGGTGTGAATTCATTGAAAATTCAAAACCCATAAACTGTAAAACTTTAATAAAATTTATTTTTTAAAAAAGAAAGAAAATTCAAAGCCCTGATTGTGCCTAAAACCACTTTGAAAAAAAAAAAAAAAAAGAAGAGTCTGGCTTATATTTAAATCAATATAAATGATAAAAGTTTTCTCACCGGCTCACAAAACGTTCAGTACTGGTTCAGAGTAGTGTGAGTTTTCATTAAACTTCAAGGGGGAAAAATGCTCTATTCAGGAAAGATCAAAAGAATATATTGGCAGAAGTATTGCAATATATCCAGCTAGCAGCCCCCCAACAGGACACGTTCATAGATAAGGTCCCCCTGGACCAGATAATCAACAAGGGTAGAAACTCTTCAGAATATTCATCAATATTTATGATAAAAGCATCCACAGAGTTGTTTTGAAGCTAATGAGCATGGGAAGGCAGAAGTAACAACTGAAGTATTAGTCTTGGTTAATTCCCCCGGAGAGTCGAGAAGGGAAGAATGTGCAATGCCCCCTCTCTACATCCATTTTCCCCTAGAATTAATTCAGATTAAAAATGTTGTGGTCTGCCGGCAGCCTGTGCAGACGGCAGCAGAGTCAGACAGTGGGGAGGAACTTGGGCTAGTATAGGAATCTGGACAGGACTTCAATGAGGGTCCTGCGTCCGATACAAAGATGGGGTCAGGACTATCTGGGAGTGGGGTGCTGACTCTGGAACCTCCAGAATCCGGTAGCAGCAAGGAAGAGGAACCAGGGGAGCCTGTTCCCAGTGTGCGCAGCGCTGCCAGAGGCAAGAGCAGCTGAGACAAAAGGGGCGACTCGGGAGTAAGGCTTGGAGGTGATTGCCCCTCCCATAAGGTATAAAGGAAGTGCAAAGGTAAAGAAACCTTTGCAGGAAGCAAAGTTGTTCGCTCTGTTCGGATTAAACCTTGAAGTTCTGTGTGGACTTTGTACTTTGATTGGTTTTTTACAGTTAATTTGGCACGTTAGTTGTTGGCAGCAATTCAAAAAAGAGAAAGGTGGATGTTTATCTCGAGGGATTGTTCTGGACTTATTTCCGGCTGGGAATGAGAATAATTCCCAGCAATGAAATAAAAGAAGAGCTGTTTGTACTAATGTTCATAATAATAATAAATACTAATGCTCTGATGGTCATTTCAAAAAATCCTTTCTTAGTGAGTACCTAGAAGCCAAGAGAAACATACGTGCCAAATTTCACGTTTGTAGGCTTTATAGTTCTGGAGATTTTTTGATGATGCATGACTGGTATTTCGCTTTCAGATAGATAGACAGACAGACAGATAGATATAGATATATAGATATATATAGGTATAGATTTAGATATAGATATGGATAGACAGACTGAAAGCCAGTGATTTTTATGGCTACTGCAGCATCTCTAGTATCACAAGGTAAAGGCTCAGTTTCTTTCACATGCACACACACATGCACACACACATATTCAAAGAAAGATATTTATATAAAATTGGTTCAAGTTGTCACTCCATGAATAACTCACAAAGTCATATAATTAGTGTTGTTGCCACAAAATGCCAAAAATAGAATTTATCTTCCATTTTTTGCCGCTGACAACTATGAATGTAGTTTTCCCTGATGACTGTAGCAGACAACTTCTTTCCACACTTTGCACTTTAGTGTGCAAAATAATAAAATTAAACACACCCTCCCTTCCCGTTCTCAGAGATTTTCATCCAAGTATCACCCAAACCAAGGTAATAATTCATAACTGTCCTTTTTGACTGGTATTTTACCATAATCTTTGTTTGGCTAGCATTATATTTTTTGCGCCTTAGCTTCTCCTTCCTCAATTTTTTTAAATGTAAATTCATCTGGTTGCCATGGGATGAGGGAACTTCCAAAAGCAGAGGATCTATTTTTTTACTAGGCCAACAGGAAAGTATGACTGAACTACGTTCAGCAAAATGGCTAAAACAATGCCTTAATTTATGCGCCTGAGAATATATTCTGAAATAGCGCCGTATAACAAAATCCATTTCTTCTCTCATTTATACAGTGGGACAATCGACAAAAATGCAGAAATTTTAAACTCAGCCCCAAGAGTATCCTCCTTTACATTTTTGTAAATTACATCAATACAGAATAAAAACAGAAGCATACAGAAGTTGCCCTTGAATTACTAATTTCAATTAGTGACTGTTCAAAGTTACAAGAGCATTGAAAAAAACGTATGACCATTTTTCACACTTACGACCATTGCAGCATCCCTTAGGGTCACGTGATCAAAATTCAGATGCTTGCCAACCCGACTCACATTTACGATGGTTGCATGCGATTCCCCTTTTGTGACCTTCTGACAAGTGACCTTCTGACAATAGGGAAGCCAGATTCACTTAATGACCGTATTGCTGACTTAGGCAATTGCAGGGGTTCACTAAACAATGGCAGCAAGAAAGGTCGTTAAAATGGCACCAAACTCACTGAGCAACTGTCTAGCTTAACAGCAGATATTTTGGGTTCTAAGTCGAGCTGTCAACTCAAAAACATTTCTCTGGTCTTTTAGAATTAACAGCAGAAAGGGAGGGGGGAAAGCAGTGCATTCCTTAAATGCTTCACAGATAATTGCTAGGCAGCTGAAGCTTCTGGTGGACAAGATTATTACTGGAGAGCTGATTGATAACTCTTGGCTATGGATGTGTCCCATTGGAAAAGATATATTCAGGGGGAAAGACCAGGGTCAAGGGGCAAATGAATGATGTGTCTCAGAGTCAGCTACACCCAGCTAGCGCCAGCATGTTCCCTCCTAATAAATCTTGTTTTAACTCTGAGAAATGTGGCTAGAGACTCATGATTTGAATGGGAGTGGATGCCAGAGCCCTGATACCAGCACTTCTTGGATCAGGCCAATTAATGTAAAGTAGTCGAAAAAGGAAATTTTGTAAATGGACACGAGCAAGCTCCTTTTTCCACAAAACCCGAATCTGTTACCCACGAGGTCTTCCCTAGTAACCTCTCTGACAATCACAGAGCGAAGTTGTCTTATCCACATATGTGATCACCAGGAAGTCTCCAAGCAACTGCCTCCATTTCCCACAGGTCCCATTTCCCTTCCCATCCAGGCCTTCATTGAATCCCTTAGCAGCCTTGGCCCAATGCTCAGATGTTACGTTCAGATGCTTCGTGCAACCTTCGTATAAAATATTGACACGTCTTTCCCAGAACAAACTGGATTGCAGTGGGTTTTTTTTTTCCCTATCAGGGCAATCTGATCTACCCAATATGGGACAGATCCAGTGGTCGGCTACAGCCGGTTCGGACCGGTTCGCCTGTACCGGTAGTTCTGACCACCAGCTGGGCCCACCCACCCCAGTGCTATCCTGTTCCATATATCTCATTCTCTGGCTCGCTCGCTCACCCCGCCACCACAGCCCGGCTGATTTCCACGTCTCGCCCGCTCAATTCACTACGGCTGCTCGAGAAAGCGCATGAAATCGCCATGTGTTTGAAGCTGCACACTCACATTTTCAGTTCTGTACTAGGCAAATTGGTTGTTAAATTATGTGAAGCCCACCTTTGGAAAGCGCATACTGCTTCCACTTTCCGGGAGCCGTACCCTTCGGATTCAAATCCTGGAAGGGTAAGTCTAGCTGACCACATAGCTTGAAGTCGTCTCCCTTTATTTCTTTGTTGGTAAATACTGTATAAATTTAACACAAACTGGATTGCAAGGAGCCTGGGCGTGGCTTGGCTCAACTGTTCTGTACTAAAGCTGCTTGCTGCTGTGAAACTAAAACTGAAACTCCTCTTCTCTGTTTGTTTTGCATTTGGAAGAGATTTCTTTTCAGGTGGGGAGGGGGAATAGAACTTAGCATCAGAGCATGTTAAGAATAATAATAAGAACAAAGGAAATACTAATGTTCTGATGGCCATTTGGAAAAATCCTTTCCTAGTGAGCACCTAGAAACCAAGAGGAACATAAGTGCCAAATTTCACGTTTGTAGGCTTTATGGAGATTTTGTGTTGATGCCTGAGTGGTATTTTGCTTTTATATCGATTTAGATTGATTAAAAATACAAGCCCATATAGTAAACCCCAACTTAATTTTGCTGTCAAGGATACAACAGATAAATCTTTCAGGAGGACTACCTGTATAGAGTCAAGGAGTCTTGGAATTTAAACTTAAAACACACACACACACACAAAGACAAATTGAGAAAAAAATAACCAGAGAAACAAATAACCAGAGTAACTTTGCTAAAAATCTGGAACCCCCAAGGCAGCCACCGTCCAGCAACCATGTTGTATCATGACTGTCTATCGTCAAGCACTGAATATCTATGTTTGCAGTTAAGGAGGTTTTATGCAGGCGAGAAAAATTGAGCCATTATGGAGTACCAGAGCAGCTGAATGGGCTACGGATTGTCGAAAGCCAACTAAAACAAATATACTGTATATTCTCACTGGAACAGACTCTTGGAGACATTCGGTGAACTTCAGCAAGTTAGAATGGAGGAGAACAATGGGAGGATGACCGACATCCTTTTTACACAACCGTCTTACACACACACACAAAAACCCAGGCACATTTGAGATTGTCTCAAAACCTTCTCACAACAACAAAAACCGGACCAAGGCCAATTTCCACACAAGGAGGAGGTTCCCAGAGCCGGTGAAAAAAATAAGCACTTAATGCTGAATACTTCTTGATACTCCAGGCTGGTATTTGTGTAAATGCAATAAAGGCGCTGAACTGGACTACCAATCTGAGATACATCCCACCCCCATGGCAAAAGACAAGGCCATCTAGTGTGGGTAGTCCTCAAATTACGACTGTCACTGAGCCCAACATAAGCCGTATACTCTATCCCAGTGGTCACCAATCGGTGGGCCGGGGTCTACTGGTGGTCCGTGAGAACATTTTGGTGGTCCACAGAGAAATGTCACCCCCAAAGCAATTAATCAAGGCTGCACAGGAACACAAGGTTACGTTGCCCACATGGCCCGCTTCTTTCTTCTGCTGCTTTTGACTGCATGCAAGGAAAGCAACAGAAGTCTTTCTTTCTCTCCCCCAAACTCCGCCAGAAACAAGCCTGGACTAACCAGTATCTCAGCTACTACAGAAAACCACATAGGTGGATTGATAGGGAGGGAGGGAGGGGGAAAAGGGAGGGAGGGGGAAGGAAGAGGAGAGAGGGGGTAGATGGATATAAAGACAGAGACAGGCAAACTGATATATAGATTAGATATTGATAGAGATAGATAGATAAATAGATAAATAGATATAAAGACAGAGGGATTCAGACAGACTGATATATATAGACAGACATAATTAGACAGATAAAGACAGAGAGACAGATTTAAACAGACACTGATATATAGATTAGACATAGATATACAGAGAGACAGATTCAGGCAGACAGACTGATGTATAGATGATTAGATATTGAGAGAGAGAGAGATTACATATTGACAGATATAGATGATTAGAGATTAGATATTGATACAGACAGACCGATAGATGATTAGATATACAGTCACTAAATGAACTGTTTCAAATTGAGGACTACCTAGTACTAGTAGCATAGAAGCTAACCTTGGAGAGTAAGATGCAACAGAGAAGACTCAACTCCTTGGGCCTTACCTAAAGCAGGCAAACTGGAGCAAACGTACCTTACCAAATCTTACTGTTTGAATATTAGATAAATCTTTCATTCAAAACTTCATCTGTTTTTCATGGATGAATAGCCATTAAATCAAAGACCTGTCCATTAAATAGAGGCTTTATTGCAAACGGTGCCATTAATGTCAATTACATAATTGTGTAATTGATGCAAACTGATGTAAGAGAAATAAATTTGGATTTAATGGACAAGCCCTCTGAATGGTCCATGAAATTGAGATTTTTCCTGCATAAACTTAATACAGCTGGAAACCAACTGATAGTCAATACAGATAAATATTTCACCCTCTTCCCCTTCCCCCATCACATATAAATAGAAACTACATTTTACTTTATTAGAAGATGCATTATAAAGGCATTTTATTTGTAGCAGGTTTCTTAAAAAGAAAACTTTCATTACAGTAAAATATGTAATATTCAGTGCATATTTCAAAAACTTACATTTCAACTGCAGTAACTTCACAGGACAAAGCAAATTTCAGGTGCCAAAGCTAAACAAAATTCCCTTTCAAAAATACTCATCACCATATAAATTCATCTATTAAAAATACAAGCTTCCTATCAAAATTATTTTCTAGCATATACTGCTCTGGCAACAAGGTAAGATCTTAATACTCTGATTTCAAGCACGATTAGGATCAAATCTTGCTACGATTTCTACAGATTTCCGACAATTTCCAGGTTCATTTACGTAGCTTTAGACAGTAAGCAGCATACAAGTAGTCCTCAGCTTACAACAGTTCATTTAGTGACCATTCCAATTTACAAGGCACCGACAAAAGTGACTTTGAATCATTTTTTTCACCCTTTGGAGCATCCCCCATGGTCACGTGATCAAAAATTGAGATGCTTGGCAACTGACTCGTGTTTATGACCATTGCTGTGTCCCGGGAAATGTGATCAGCCCCTATTGGTTAACAGGGAAGCCAGAATCACTTAACAACCTGTGGCAAGACAGGTGGTAAACTGGGAGCAAAACTCACTGAACAAACGTCTCCCTTAGCAACAAAAACGCTGAGCTCAGTTCTGAGGATTACCTGCAAGTGTACACAGGGAGCAAAATCAGAGGGAGTCTTCAGCAGGTTCCAACCAGTTCTGGAGAACCGGTAGTGGAAACTCTGAGTAGTTTGGAAAACTGGAAAATATCACCTCTGACTGGCCCCGCCAACTCCATCTTTTCTCTGCTTCCCATTGAGTCCCAGCTGATCAGCTGGGTTGGGTTCTTTGGTTGCCCTGCACAGGAGAACAGAGCTGGAAAGCAGGTTAGTGGGGTGGGGAGGGAAGGGGGATTTTGCCGTATCCTTCCCCTGCCACACCCACCAAGCCACACCCAAAGAACCGGTGGTAAAAACAAATTTGAATCCCACCACTGAGCAAAACCCACACTTCCCTATCACCGATGACATTACGTAGTTGAGTGATAAAATGTCTGCCAGGGAAGAGCCAAGCTCAGAGACAACCAGGACTTCCAGATGCACAAATATTTCAGTCTCTTATCTGAAATTGTATAGGTTCAGACAGGAGAGCTCAGGGGCTGGACTAGAAGACCTCCCAGGTCCCTTCCAGCTCTTTCATTCATTCTCTTCTCACTATATCCTCTCCTATTAGAACACAAGGACTTGCACCTTTGTTTCACAACAACATGCAAAGCGCAAGAGCTCTGATGAAACGCACAAGGATCACATTCTTAACTTCCTCACAATGTATATTCCAGATTTATGAAAGAGTCTGACAGCAGCTTAGAGCATGTGCACCGAGGTACCTCGAAGTATGCCGGGGAGAAAAAAAACAACCTAGATTTCTAGTTGTTGTTTTTTTTAATTTGCCCTGTGGGGAACAATGGGATCTTTTCAGCCAGAAGAGACTCATTGCTTTTCTTTTCTTTTTTTTATTTCCAGGCTTTTCTAAATCAGCAAGAGGAAAACCGATTCCTAAATCCACTTCCTCTTCCCAGGCCTCAAACCCGGCCCAACTTTCAACAGCCTCCTGGATCTTTCACAACATCCCGCGCAGCCGCTTTCCTTGTCCATCGGTTTGACCCTGGCTTGGAAAATTGTCTTGTCTTTCCAACCAAAACCAGCGCCAGCTCTCTCACAGGTTGTTTTCTGCTCAGGCTTCCATAGGATGCCCTCGGACTGATCCTTAAAAGGAACTAGCCCCACGATCCACAAACGGATGTTGCCCCATCCTGTCCATCTAGCCAAGGGGTTGTGGGGTGGGGGGGAATGTAAAAATACATCCAAAGATGATGGAGCTGGAACCAGTTGTTAGGCTAAATACGGGGGAAGCCTGGGCCCCGTTAAGGCTAAAAAAAGGCTGCCAGGCTCCTTAAAAAGATCTAATGAGGAAAATACGGCCGGTGAAGGCAAGGGGAGAGAGAGAAAGAGATGGAAAGAGAGCGTGATAGAAAGAGAGAGAGGGAGGGAGGGAGGAGAGAAAGAGATGGAAAGAGAGTGTGATAAAGAGAGGGGAAGAGAGGGAGGAGAGAGGGAAAGAGGGGGGGAGAGAGAAGAGAGTGGGAAAGAGAGAGAAAGAGAAAGAGAGTGAGAAGAGAGAGAGAGAAAAGGCCACCATCCCCATTAAAGCAAGGGGAGAAGATGGTGGGCAGGACCTGGAAAGTCTTTATCTCTCTCACACACACACAAACACAGAAGCTGGTGTGGAAAAAGAGGAAAAAGGAAGAATTACATCACCAGTCCACAAGAAGGGTTTCGAAAAAAGGGGGGGGGGCTATGAATCTGCCCACCTTGATGAAGACTGCAATCCCCAGGAAGAAAGAATGCGGGGGAAGGAGGGAGAAGGGAGAGGAAGAGAGTGAAGGGGAGAAAGGAAGGGAAGGAAAAGGAGATGTGGATGGGGGGGGAAGGAAGAAAAAGAGGGAGGGGGAAAGAAAGAATGGAATGGAGGAAGAAAGGAAGAGAGAAAAGGGGAGGGAGGAAAAAAGAAAAAGGGAAGGGATGGAGGGGAAGATGGAGAGAAAGAAAAGGGGCAGGAGGGAGGAAAAAAGGAAGGAAGGAGATAGAGAGCAAAAGAAGGAAGGAGAAAAGGAAATGGGAAGGAAGAAGAAAGGAAGGAAAAAAGGGAGAAAAAACGGAATGGAAGGAGAAAAAGAAAAAGGAAGGAAAAGGGAGGAAAAGGAAAGGAAGGAAGGAGAAAAGAAAAGGGAACCAAGGAAGAAAAGGAAGGAAAAGGAAAGTAAGGAAGGAGAAAAAGAAAGGAAGGAATCAAGGAGAAAAAGGAAGGAAAGAAAAGGAAAGGAAG
>BLBF01000022.1:13068143-13085230 GCA_015471245.1 Laticauda colubrina | reverse complement strand
AGAGAGAGAGACAGAAAGACAAAGAAAAGAGAAAGGAAGGGAAAGAAAGACAAGGAGAAAGAGAGAAAGGCAAAGTGGGAGAGAGAAAGAGAAAGACAGAGAAGAGAAAGACAAAGACAAAGACAGAAGGACAAAAAGAAGGAGAGACAAAGAAAAAGAGAGAGACAGAGAGAAAGGGAAAGAGAAAGACAGATAGAAAGAAGACGGAAAGAGAAAGACAAAGAGAGAAAGGCAAAAGACACAGAGACAGAGGAAGAGAGACAAAGAAAGAAAAAAGAAAGACAAAGACAAAGAGACACAAAGAGAAAGACACAAAGAGACGACTCAAATTACAAGATTAACTCAGTGACTTAAATGAGTTTTGTGAGACAATCCAATCAGAACATTAGCTAAATAATTCATATTTGCTATACTTGAAGCAGTACAAAAATCTGCAGTTTTAAAAAATTGTCTATGTAAAATCTCAATTTTAAAAAAATCTGCATATTAATGAGAAATGGATGCAAAATCAGTTTACCTCAAAGTGGGGAAAGGGACAAAAATGTAGAATTGGAAAAGTGCTTGGAAAAATGCTTATATTAGAAAAACACTTATATTAGAATTAGTTTGCATGACATGAAAATGCAATTTATAATGGGATTAAGCAGTGGCTAAAATAAAATAGTCACCCATCCCTGATATTGTTTTTCTTTGACTTCTTGATACTTCCACAGAAAAAAAAATGTTTAGAAATATCTATTATTTTTACTTTGACTAAAGATTGTGCAACTATAATTTACATCACTGCTACACTTACCTTCATTTTAACAAATATTGAAAGCATCCAGTATTCTTCAAGGTTATATGCCAACAATTTTCAATTGTCATGGCAGCAAAAGCATCGTCAAAATGTTTTAATCTTGTGTTTTTCAAATAACTGAGAAACTTTGACAAAGTAAAATAATTTATTTAATGCAGAATTATAACTTTAATAAAGCATGCAAAATTTATTGCTTCCAAACATGCCACTTTATTAAGAGCATATTCAATCAAGTTTGTTGATGCAATTAAACTTTATAGACAAATATAATTGTTAATTGTGAAGTCACATTGGCTCATTTTAATTTCATAAAGCTAACCTACACTCCAATTCTTCAGCACATTTCATCAAATTAGGGATGAGATCAAGTAACTCTTCGGTCTCACGTTGAATCAGTTTGATCCCTTGATTAGGTTGAGATATATTTTCTTACCAATTTGAATGAGAATGTTAAACAGGAACATAGAATAATACTTGAAAGCAACATTCAAAAAGTCTCAGAACATGTACATTAATAACCTGAATAAGATGATCAAGGAGGAAAATACATTCAATTAAAGAAAAAAAGTTTATAACTAATGAATGTTCTTTCATTCAGCTTGGCAAAAGTCAATTCTCCTTAAGCTTGACTTACAACATGATCCGTGATTATTTAGATGAAATTTGTAAACTGGCTTAATTTTGTTTCTAAATCCTGGCTTGATTAGGCAAGAGTGTCTATTTTTGTTTGGGTTAACCATGTTTGAAATGCCACAAAGCTTTAATGCAAGAAACAGGCATTCGTAGATCAACCTCTACAGACATGGAATAAAACAAGATACAATCATACAGTGCAGACATCCAAGTTTAAAGTATCAAAGTCCTAAATTTCTGATGCTGCATCTCTCAGAGTTTAAAGATTTATTAGGAGGGAACATGCGATGCTAGCTGGATGCAGCCGACTCTGAGACACATCATTCATTTCCCCCTTGACCCTGGTCTTCCCCCCACCTCCTGAATGTATATTCTCCAATGGGGCACATCGAGTCATCAATCATGCTCTCCAATAATAATCTTGTGCGCCAGAAGCTTCAGCCGCCTAGCAATTATCTATGAAGCATTTAAGGAATGCACTACTTTCCCCCCTCCCTTTCTGCTGGCAACTCTAAAAGACCAGAGAAATATTTTACTGCAGTTGTTAAGTAAGTAACATGGTTGTTAAGTGAATTTGGCTTGGATGTCAAAAGGTCACAAAAGGGGATTGCAAGACCTCAGGGATGCTGCAACCGTTGTAAATGTGAGCAAGTTGCCAAGCGTCTGAATTTTTATCACGTGATGCTGCAACAATCATGGGGAAAACAGTCATAAAGTCACTTTTTTTTCCAGTGCCATTCAAACAGTTCACTAAACAAACAGTTGTAAGTCGAGGACTGTCTGTAATTTATCCTTTGCTTCAGTTTTGCAAATTAACGTGGATGCTGGCACGCCCGATAAAAAGTCGCAAATTTCATCTTGCACCTGATGCATACTGTATCTACAGTATATCTACCCTAAAAATCTGTAAGAGTAATGCACAACTAGCCTTGGATCGAGAATCTATGAAATACGGGTAGTCCTCGACTTACAACAGTTCATTTAGGGACCGTTCAAAGTTACAACGGCAGTGAAAAAAAGCGTCTTATGACCGTTTTTCACAGTTAAGATGGTTTAAGTCATCCCCGTGGTCACGTGATCAAAATTCGGAGGCTTGGCAACTGGCATGGACACTTTTGGGTCAACTTTTATGACCTTCTGACAACAGGGAAGCCAGATTCACTTAACAACCAGGTTACCAACTTAATAACTGCACGGATCAAAATTCACTTAAGAAAAGTCGACTTGGCGACAGATATTTTGGGCTTCATTGTACCCTGTTTCCCTGAAAATAAGACCCACCCTGAAATTAAGCCTAACATTTTTCAGGATGTTCATAATATAAGCCCTACCCCCAAAATAAGCCCCAGTTAAGATTGTCAGTCAGGCAGACACATTTAGTACATTACCCTGAAAATAAGACCTAACCAGAAAAAAAGCCCTAGCATGATTTTTCAGGATGCTCGTAATATAAGCCCTACCCCCAAAATAAGCCTGTTAAGATTGTTAGCCAGATGGATGCATTTAGTGCTGTATTTCCCCAAAAACAAAACCTATCCTGAAAATAAGCCTTAATAAATAAGAAAATAAGCATCTTTTTGAAATCTTTATGAAAATAAGCATCTTTTTGGAGTAAAAATTAATATTATTTTCAGCAAAACCCGGTAGTTGTAAGTTGAGAACTACCTGCCCAGCTTTCAATTAATCTAGCAAATATAAAGGGAGATGGGAGACTTTTGCCTTCTGTCATATTATTCCAAGTGACTTTAATATTATGATGCCGTGATAAATTATGACATTGTGATGGAATAACATGGCCAGGCTCAGGATGCGACCATGAAAAATGTAGAAACAATTCTCGCATCAAAGCAGCAGCATCAGGAAGAGGAAACAGACATAGAACAGGTGTAAAAGGTTCCTACAGATAGTCCTCAACTTATGATCGCAATGGAGGTCAATTTCTATCCCTTTACCAGAAATCCTACATCCTAAATAATCTTAACTGATTACAGTGGAACTCACATTTAGGCAGTTTGACATTTAACTATGCCTGTAACAACTTTTTCAAAACTTGTTGCACGAGTCGGGTATGAGTAGTCATAGCATTGGAACAGATTAGGATATCATCTAAATATACTAAAACTCCCTTATATAAATGGTCATGCATGCATGAACCAGGTGCCAAGCGTCTTAGTTCTGATCATGTGACCATGGGGATGCTGCAATGGTCATGTAAAAAACAGTTGTAAGTCGCTTTTTTCAATGCTCTTGTAACTTCAGTCACTAAAGGAACGGTTGTTAAGTCGAGGACTACCTCTATACATGATGACAGCTTAAGAATGACACGTCTTTCTAAATTGGACAGACTAAGTAAATGGCTAGAGGGTCATAGAAATTGAGCCATATTTGGGGTAAAGTCCATAAAAGCAAAGAACAATGAATTTTGCATTTAGTAAACCCTAAAATTGTTAGTAGGGAAGCTGTGCAGATTTTCGTTAGAATCAATGCATAAACTGAGGGATGTTTCTATTTTTAAAAATGTCTTAAAACAGATTGCCCTTGAAATCTGTGGGTGTGTTGGTGTGCAAGTGTATTATAAGTATATAAAAAGAATTATATTCATAATGCATACAATTTTTTATTCAGCTATTCCTCTAAGGAGATTCTCGGTCATCCAAGTTTCATGGTTGTCTTAAAGGGGCATTTTATTTTATTTTTTCAAAAGGCAACTGGAATTTTAAGCGTTTTTTTCCTTGAAGGTTCAAAGCAGGGGTCTCCAAACTTGGCATCTTTAAGATTTGTAGACTTCAGCTCCCAGAATTCTCTATGCTGGCTGGAGAAATGTGGGAGCTGAAGTCCACAAGTATTAAAATTGCCAAGTTTGGAGACCTCTGGTTCAAAGAAACATCTTCAAGGAAAAACAAAGAAAACCCAGTTGTCCTTTGATAAAAAGAAGAAAAATCACTTTGAACTCTTTCACACTCTCTCAAGACCCATTTTCACACTGAGCAAACAAACAAACCTCACTTAAGATTCATTACGACAATATTTTTCTTTCCCAACGCAACACATTTTCTGAAGCATACAGTTTCTAGCCAATTCAGTTGGATTTCAACTCCCAGAATTCCCCCCCCATAAGCACCGATTATAAGAGGTGAAGCCCAACCCATCTGAAGGCTGTTCAAACAGGGGGGATCAACCTTGCAAATCTAAATTAATCCTCTGTAAACCATAGCATCTTAGAATCCAAAGTGCATGTGTATATTTATTTATTTATATATATAAATAAATTTATTTATATATATATAGTGGGGCTGGGGAGAGGAGGAACCGAAAGAGTTTATTCTCCTTTCTCTGATGTTTTAAACACGGAATCTTCCCCTAAGGTTTTGCAAAGTTCATTTAGTCTTTGCTGCATTTTTGGCATCCCTGCAAGCTGTGATTCGAGTCTCTGCTTTTCCTCGCTCAGAGTTAAGCGGATAGCAGTGTCCAACTCTTCGAAACACCAACCTCCTTCCCCATCAAACTGCAGCAAGTGCGTGTGGTACTTCCTGCAAGAATAAAGAGAGAGAGAAAGAGAGAGAGAGAGAGAGAGAGAGAGAGAGAAAGAGAATATCCTCGCTATAAAATCGAGCAGCGGGACCTGGAATAAGTGCATTTCTTTACTAGTTAATAACTCAGCATTGCCTGGGTTTTTATTTATCCCAATCCTGTACAGGAAAATCCTGTAGTCGGGACTCATGCTGTTGTACTGTTCTCTTGCACAGCGTCGCAAGTCTTCTATTCCTCTGCTCAGGAGTTTGTTGTCTACGGTGGTGTTTCATTTTTTAAATTGCACTTGGCCCATCGCCTGATGTTTCTTTGGAGGGCTGAGAGGGAGCCCCCTTGCGGAATACTGGAGTACTGTGAAGTCATTACCATGGCAAGTCCACTGTGCTGTACAGTAGAAGCCATTTTAAGGAACAACTGCCCCGAGGGGTGTTAGGGGTGTCCTACCCCCACAGTATTTGTTTCCAGAAGGAAAGTCATCTGTGTACCACGTTTGGTTGAAATTGCTCAAGGCCTTCCAACATATGTATACACACACATATGTATACACACACACACATTTATATCTATCAGTATAGATATCGATAAATAGAGATAGAGATAGAGATAGATAGATAGATAGATAGAGATAGAGATAGATATAGATAAAAATAAATAAAAATAGATACAGATAGATTATAGATAAATATAGAGATAGAGATAGAGATGGAGATAGAGATAGATAGATAGATAGATAGACAGACAGATAGATAGATAGATAGACCAGTAGATAGATATAGATAGATATATAGATATAGATAGATATATAGATAGATAAATAGAGATAGACAGACAGACAGATAGATGAGATAGATAGATACAGATAGATATTTAAGATTTAAGCAGCAGAGGCTTTATTAACCCCATTATTTGATGCCCCACTGAAAGACAGGGAAGAGGAAAGTGTGTATTGCCCTTTAAATGCAGACTCACCAGAGAGATAGCCTGTGAGTTATGGAAAGCAGAGAGATGCCGGCACTTTTAGCAGCCTGGAATATTTTTCCTTCCACATCAATGCTGACGGCACTTGTGCATTCATCGAGCAGTGCGTATTTCGGTCTTGCAAAGACGAGAAACATGATTATTATTTCCCTCCCCCTTTTTTGGCTGTTCCCCTAATATCGTACAGATAAATCCTTGATTTACAGTCTTAGGTTTAGTGACCAGTTACAATGGCCATGGATGAAGTGACGTGTGATTGCTTTCCATGCTTACGACTCTCGCCGCATCCCCATCAAAATTTAGGCACTTGGCATCTGACTCATACTTACAACCATCGCTGTGTCCCAAGCAAGGGTGGGATTCTACCAGTTCGGACCAGTTTGACCAAACTGGAAGTTATGGTGATCATTTGGCCCTGTCCACCCCCCTTCTGCCCTAGTCTTTGTCAAATCATAAAATGTTTCTGTGGTCTTTTTCAAGTTGCCAACAGAAAGGGAGGGGGGAGCAGTGTGACAGCTTGCAAAACAAAACTGCATTCCATAAATGTTTTCAAAGATAATAACTAGGTGAATGAAGTTTCTGCCGTGCAAAATTATAACTAGAGAGCATGATTGAGGACTCTTGGCTATGGAGGTGTCCCATTGGAAAATGTGAATTACGATACACCCAGAGGGTGGGAAGGAAACCAGGGTCAAGAATGTTGTGTCTCAGAGTCGGCTACAGTCAGGCAATGCTGGCATGTTAACTCCCAATAAATCCTTTTTTAAATTTTGAAAGTTTGGCTTGAGACTCATGATTTAAATGGGGGTAACTGCCGGAATCCTAACACTCTGACCTATATTTCCTTGTTTTTGAGCTCAGCTGATTTGCATGGCAGAGCGGGTTGCTGCATTCAGTTTTCAGTAGAAGGTAAGTATTAGAGCTGAAACACTGAGTTTTCAAATGCTGCGCACGCTTACCAAACCAGTTATTACACCAGTTGAATCCCACCCCTGGTCCCAAGGTCACACTATCCCCTTTGGCAAACTCAACGGGGAAGCCAGGTTCACTTAACAACCAGTTGCTAACTTATCCATCAACTGAAGTGATTTACTTCACAATGATGGCAAGGAAAGTCATTAAATGGGGCAAAACCCACTGAACGAATGTCTCCCTTAGCGACATAAACTCTGGGCTCAATTGTAGTCATTAAGTCAAGGGCCACCTGTATTTTTTTCACTTTTCTACTGGCACCACAAGGGAAGCAACTGGATTGCCAGAGTAAGTGTTTACAGGGATCCTGTTTCATCTTCTCTCAAAGAAAGGCCACTCAATTTATAAATATGCTGTCCATAAGTACAACAACTTATTTTTTTAATCCATGCTGTTTCCAACCCACGTATTTCTCATTAAAAACTCCTGCTTTTTCCTTCTGGCAAATCTCCAGAGGAAGATAAGTTGGAAATGTTGTCTTTTCAACTACTTCGTTTCAGTTGACTGAGTGCTCTTCATAGGGGTCTATGACAATTTACTGCAGCCAACTGGCCATGGCCAACTCACCTGGGACAACTTGACACAGGCCACAGGACAACTCACTACGGGACAAGAGTTACACTAATATTAAACAAATGGTAGAAGAGAGTCATGAAAGAAAAGGATGCAAAAGGAGGGACAGGATGAAATGTCAATGGCAAAAATGTAAATATTTTTTAAATTTCTTTTGAATAATCAAATAGAATTGTTAAATTGTTCCACAGTGAGTTGTCCCACAGCAAGTTGGCCATGGTGAGTTGGCTGTGGTGAGTTGGCCATGATGTTGGCCATGATGAGTTGGTTGTGGCGAATTAGCTGTGGCAAATTGGCCACGACATGTTAGCCATGGTGAGTTGGTCATGATGCGTTGGCTGTGATGTTGGCCGTGATGAGTTGACTGTGGTTGGCCGTGGTGAATTGGCCATGGCGAATTGGCCATGGTGGGTTAGCCATGGTGAGTTTGTCAGGATAAGTTGGCCGTGATGTTGGCCATGATGAATTGACTGTGGCGAATTGGCGTGGCAAATTGGCCATGACATGTTAGCCATGGTGAGTTGGTCATGATGCGTTGGCTGTGATGAGTTGGCTGTGGTGAGTTGGCTGTGGTGAGTTGGCCGTGGCGAATTGGCCATGGCAGGTTAGCTATGGTGAGTTGGCCATGGGAAGTTGGTCATGATGAGTTGCCCATGATGTTGGCCATGATGAGTTGGCTCTGGTGAATTGGCCGTAGTAAGTTGGCTGTGGCGAATTGTCCCATTCCCCTTCATAAAGCCCAGGGGAAGCTGTGAGACAAGGCCAACGCCACCATACCTAAAAGTGGTGAAGGCATAGAAGCAGGGAGAAGAAAACCTAGGAAAAGCTCCCTCAGGGAAAGGAAGCAAGTCCTTAACGGAACAATGTGACAAAAGTTAGGCAAATTGGAAGCCCCTCCACAAGTCTCACCAACAAAGTTGAGCCTGAATGGGAAGCTAATCTCCACCAACTCTTGGGGTTTAAAAAGAGATCCTAAAGTCTGCCCTGTTTTTATTTTTGAGTCCTTTTTGGATCCCAGACCTGGCAGCTTCCATCCCTCTGGCTAGTGCCTGTCAGCCTAGTAGTGGATGATGGGTAAGTGTGGATGTGTGTGTGTGTGTGGTTCGTCAGAACAAAAATATATCAGTAAAGGTTTGCTCTTGTTTTAAATTCACTCGGTCTCTGTGTATTTTTAAAGAACCGTTTGTGCCTCCGTGTTCAGTTGATTTGGGGTTGAGGATGGGAATTGTCCAGGCCTGTGAGTATGTGACCATAAACTGAACCTGAGAGCACACTTATATAACGGAGCCACCTTGGAAAGTTGCAGGTGGCAATTGTGTAATGCCAGACCCTGTTGGAGGGAGTCCACAGTTTCCGAAGGTCAGTTGCTATCCTTGCATTTCTTTCTTTTTCAGAGTCTTTCTGAATGAAATTCCACACCAGGAGGCGATTTGATAGAACTCATTCATTTGGATCCTGTTGTTGTGAATGCTTTGCTTACCTTGGCTCTACAGTATCAAGTCTCTTAGCTCAGCATCTTTAAACGTCGGCACTTTGAAAATGGCTGGAGTTCAACTCCCAAAATCACTCCCATGGATGACTGGGGGGATTCTGGGAGTTGAAATCCACCCATCTTCAATTTGCCAAGGTGGGGAAATGCTGCTTTGGCGTCTTGGTGGCGCAGTGGTGAGAATGCAGTATTGCAGGATGACTCTGCCCACTTCCAGGAATTCAGTCCTGACCAGCTCAAGGTTGACTCAGCCTTCCATCCTTCTGCAGTTGGTAAGATGAGGACCCAGATTGTTGGGAGCCATAGGCTGGCTCTGTAAAGCACTATAAAGTGGTATCTAAGTGCTATTGCTATTCCTTCTTTCCTTTTTTTCTTCCTGCCTTCCTCCCTCCCTCCTTCCCCTTCCTTCCTTCCTTCCTTTCCTTCCTTTCCTTCCTTCCTTCCTATTTTCTTTCTCATTCTCCTTCCTGGTGGCACAGTGATTAGAATGCTGTATTGCAGCCTAAATTCTGCCCAATGCCAGGAGTTTGATTCTCACCAGGCTCAAGGTTGACTTCCATCCTTCCGAGGTCGAAAAATGAGGACCCAGATTGTTGGGGACAATAGGCTGACTCTGTAAACCGCATAGAGAGGGGCTGTAAAGCACTGTGAAGCGGTACATAAGTCTAAGTGCTATTGCTATTCAGACTATCAGCAGCATGAAACTAATGACTATTTTATCTATACTGAAAGGAAAGGATTAGACTTACCGGTGATAAAACATCCGAGCCATCCCCATTCTCTGCTTCTCTCCTCCAGACAGGATGTCTTTCCAATCAATCATGGCATTCCACCCTTCAGAGAGTCACATAAAAGATACAAGGTCCTGGTGTTTATTTTGAAATTTTTTTCATCCTTTGTAAAGCCCCTGTCACACTGCACCAACGGATGCAAAGAGGATGTAAAACAGACAAAAAAGCTTGCCATCTGTTGGTTAACGCGATGTACTCACTGCCTCCGTTTTGCTACCTCTCTATCCGTCCAGCATCCGTTTATTGACGTTTCATCCGCTCAGAAAGTTTTGAGCTGCTCAAAACTTTTGCACGGAAAATGTATCCAATTCGTCCATTCTGCATCTGCCACACATTTGCTATGCATCCGTTACGCACCCGTTACGCATCCGCTATATCCGCTAGGCATCCGTTCTGCATCCGCGCAACTCGCATCCGCTCGGACGCAGGGAGGAAGCGGAACGGACGCAGAACGGATGCACAACGGATGCAGAACGGATGCAGCATGGAAACAAAGCGTTTAAAATGGAAAAAACGTTCGCAGAGGGGACCTATCTCGGATATTAAGGATGTCTAGAGGATGCCTAGAGGATGCAAAGGGACACCTATACTGCCTATAAAAAGGGGGAGCAACTCACCTGCATCTCACTTCCAGACCAGCAGCCTAGCTGTGCAGACCTCTGCAGCCTTCATCTGACTCTTGCTCTTCCACAGCATCCAGTCATGTCCACCATGGATTGTAACAAAGTCCTTTCGGCATCCACCATCGTTCTGCAAAAGTGCGAAGCCATCTGCAGGCTCTGTGAACTCTACTACGGGAAGAAAAGGAGGCGGCCAAGAAGCGTCTGGGTCCGAAGATGGATCGCCAGAAGAGCAGAGTACGGACTGTACAACAAGCTGATGGTGGAGCTCAGGAACGAAGACACTCGGGCATTCCAGAACTTCATGAGGATGCCTCCAGCCATGTTTCACGAAGTTGTGCAGCGGCTGACACCCGGGTTGACCAAGGCAAACACCAACTTCCGGCCCAGCCTGGAACCTGGGCTCAAGGTGGCACCCACTCTGCGCCACCTGGCCTCAGGGACCACCTACAGGAGCATGCAGTACGGCTGGAGGGTGCCACACAACACCATCAGCATTGTGGTCAGAGAAGTGGTGCAGGCCATCATCGAAGAATACCTGGAGGAGCTCCTCCAGTGCCCCTCCACTGAAGAAGGATGGAAGAAAGTTGCAGAGCAGTGGTATCAGAGGTGGAACTTCCCACACACCGTTGGAGCCATAGATGGCAAGCACGTGGCCTGCAAAGCTCCAGCCAAGTCAGGCTCCACTTATTTCAACTACAAGGGTTTCTTCAGCATCGTCCTCTTCGCCATGGTCGATGCTGACTACAAGTTCATGTACATCGATGCTTCAGGCAACGGCTCATCTTCAGATGCCCAGGTATACAATGCCAGTGACCTCAAGGAGGGGCTGGAAGGCAACCTCGTCATGGGCTTCCCAGATCCAGACACCCTGCCCAATGACATGCAAGATGTGCCCTACTTCATCGTGGGGGATGACGCCTTCTCCCTCAAAACCTACCTCAAGAAGCCCTACACCTCCAGACTACTCACCCATGAAGAGAGGATCTTCAACTACAGGCTGTCCAGGGCGAGGAGAGTGGTGGAGAACGCCTTTGGCATCCTGGTCAACAGGTTCCAGGTACTTCTCACCACCATGCAGCATCGCCCACAGACCGTGAGGAGGATCGTGGAAGCTTGCTGCATCCTGCACAATCTCATGCACACCCGCTACCCAGTCTTGCAGAACAGGCTCATGGACCTCCAGCAAGGCAATGGGGACATGGAGCCTGGGGAATGGAGGCAAGGGCAAAACCTAATAGACACTGAGGATGTGCAAGGCCCCAACAGAGCCTCACGTGAAGGGAAGAAGCAGCGCAACCTCCTGAAACATTGGTGCAACTCCCCAGCTGGAGCAGTGGAGTGGCAAGACAGTATGATAGATGATCAATGGGTGCTTCCTTCAGCCTGTCTCATCACACTGATGAGATTGGGCCATGTATGTTGGGTGGGCCTACAATGAACAGGGCACTTAATAAAGAGTTGTGTTTTGTGTTAACATGTGTGGATGATTGATTACATTGTTATTGATAAAAAAGGGCCGTAGGTGTGGCACCTGGGAGGGTGGACCATACAGTCCCACTATGCTTGCACTAGAGGTTTATCTATCCCACAGCTATTACCCATTCCAAAGGTATCCCTGCCCATCCCACCGCTATCTTAACCCATCCCACAAGCATGCAAAGGCTTAAACCAATTCTAAAAATTTCCACCAAGACGTTATTAAAAAAAAGAAATGAAGCAAGTGTGTGAATCAAAGATAAACTTTATTGAACAACAAGCTGTAAAAGGAAAAAGACCCAAGTCAAGTGTCCAAATAAAGTCCACACCCAGTCTCTGGCAGTCTTCACGGTCACTTGGAGGTGTGCCCAGTCTCAGGGGTGAAGGGTCCAGGTGCTGTGGAGGTGGTTGCTGCTGCAGTGCTGGTCTGAAGCCCCACTGGGGTACCTGACCCCGAGAGGACAACAGGTGACGGTGTGTTGAGAAAGCTCTCGGATAGCTGGCTCAGACCCGTGATGCTGATAGGTCCTTCCTCCATGCCATGGGGTGTCAGCCCCAGTACTGATGAGAGATGTACTGAGGCCGGGCTTGGCTGTGGGGTGGAGGAAGGAGTAGTGTAGTGGGGCTGTCTGGTCTGCAGCTGGGTGAGGACTGGCGTGGGTGGCATCGCTGTCGTCGGTGGCATCATTGGCGTGGGTGGCATCGGTGGCATCAGTGGAACCGGTGGCAACAGTGTTGCACGATGACTCTGTGCCTGGACTGGGAAGGGCTGCTGTCTGTGCTGCTGGACCTCCTGGTAGCCATAGCCCTGGTAGGTGAGGGGCTGTGGAAAGCCTTGGAATGGGAGGGACATCATCTGGGGTGGAGGAGCAGACCTGGGCTGGGTGGGAGCAGGTTCCTCTGGATCTGGAGGGTTGTGAAGCAGTTCAGTGATCCGGTCCTTCACCACCTGGTACTGGGCTTCCTCCGTGTTCCTGAGGGCCTGGTTGACATAGGTGAGGAAGGGCTTGCGGTTGGAGGATGAGGAGTCGGTGTTGACCAGCTGAGAGAGGAGATCTATGCTGGTGCGGATGGTGTCCCTGATCTCCAGCAGGACAGTGTGGCTCTGCCCCTCCTGCTGTCCGGCTCTCTGCCTTTCTGTGGAGGTGGAGCTGGGGGGGGTGGATGCGGCTAGGACTGTGGTGGACTCGATGTCTCCTTTCTCCCACCGCACCAGGGAGTCCTCCACGCACTCCACCACGGTTATAACACCTGTCTGCGGGTTCTCCGCTATGGCACGCTCCACAGAAACCTGCCTGGAGACAGGGACTGACTCTCGGCCGGAAGAGAACTGGGTCTCAGCAGGCTGCCGGAGAGAGAGGGTTGTGAGAGGGGCTCCTGGGGCTCCTTGGTGGCGGATCTCACCCTCCAGGAAGCTGCACCTGGCCATGACGTAGGTCTCTCTGTCCGTCAGCTTAACTGTGGCCTGGCCAGATTTCTTCAGGTGCAGCTTCCCGTACCAGGTGTGCATGTGCTTCCACCAGCCGAGGAGCACCTCCGAAGTGTAACCCATACTTTCCGCCCTCTCTCTCCAAGCAGCCTGCTTCCTTTTGGTGTCCCTGTACAGCCGGTGTCCCTTCCACCACAGATAGTCATTCTCTCTCAGCCACTCCAGCACCTCATCCTCGTGTTCCTCCTCGATGAAGTATTGCCTCCTCTCCCATCCCCACATACGCCTCTTCCTCCCTTTGGCAGGACCAGATGGGCCCTCATCAGAGGGGCTCCCAGGTGGTAGGGGCTGCTCCTCCACACCACCACCAGCAGCAGCACCAGCAGGATCATCATCATCATCATCATCATCATCATCATCATCATCACCAGCAGGATCATAATCATCATCAGCAGCAGCAGCAGCAGCAGGATCAGCAGCAGCAGCAGCAGCACCAGCAGCAGCAGGATCAGCAGCAGCACCAGCAGCACCAGCAGGACCAGGATCAGCAGCAGCAGAGTAAGCACCAGCAGCGCCAGCAAGACCAGGAGCACGAGCAGGACCAGGAGCATGAGCAGGTCCAGCGGGACGAGCAGGACAAGCAAGACCAGGAGCACGAGCAGTACGAGCAAGTCCAGGGGCACGAGCAGGACGAGCAGGATCAGAAGGACCAGCAGGACCAGGAGCAGCTTCAGCATATGCAGCAGCAGAAGCACCACCACCAGGAGCAGCTTCAGTAGAAGCTCCAGCACCAGAAGAGCGAGCCCAAGCAGCAGAAGTCCCAGCAGAAGCAGAGTCAGGGACAGGGGGCGGGAGGGTGGCCCTGTCCCTCTTGGCAGGGATGGCGGCAGGTTGCTGAGGCTTTTGCTTCTTCCCCATGGTTGTGAGGTTGCTGGCTGGCAGGGAGGATGGCAGGGAGGATGGCAGGCACCAAGGCTGGCAGAAAGCCTGGCAGGAAGGCTGGCAGGCAGGCATGAACCAAGGCTGGCAGGCAGACTGGCTGGCAGGGAGGCTGGCCAGGAGGCTTGGAGGCAGGCTGGCAGCAAGGCAGGGCAGGCAAGGACTCGATGTATCCAGCAGCAGGTCTTTCCTCCGAATGCTGGCCACATGCGAGCTGCTTCCCTTTATATCCGCGTGGCTTACGCAATGCATCCCCCCCGCATGCGCAATTAATGCTCGGCATCCATTAGGCTTCCGCTGTGCATCCACTTCATCCGCTGTGCATCCGCTGTGCATCCGCTTCATCCGCTCGGCGTCCGCTCTGCATCCACTGTATCCGTTCCGCGTCCGCTTTGCTGAGGCCCCCCGGAAGCCTAGCGGATATGCCATCCTCTCTCATCTGCTTCCATCCGCTGGGCTTCCGTTCCGCATCCGCTTTCCATCTGCCCTGCGTCCTCCCCCCCGTCCGTGTTATCCGCTCTGGTTATGCAAATTTTTGCCCCTTTTGAGAGCGGATAACAACGGATGGAACATTTTGCTCGTCCGTTGTGTCCGTTTTGCATCCGTTGGGCAGTGTGACAGGGCCTTAAGACAATGTTTTTTAACTCAAAGGAAGATTTTCTCTCTCTCTCTCTCTCTCTCTCTCTCTCTCTATCTCTATCTCTATCTCTATCTCTATCTCTATTTACCTACCTACTTAGCTATCTCAGTCTGTTTCTCTTTGTCTTCTCTCTCTCTCTATTCATCTATCTAGAATCTATCTTCATCTAGCATCCATCTATCTATCTATTTACCTACCTATCTACCTATCCAACCTACCTATCCATCCACCCACCCATCTCTATTTATCTGTCAATTTATTTCTATTCATATATCTAGAATGTATCTTTGTCCAGCATCCATCTACCTATCTTCCTACCTACCTTCTACCTACCTACATCTATCTATTCATCTATCTAGAATCTCTCTTACATCTATCTACCTACCTTCTACCTATCTCCCTACCTACATCTATCTAGCTATCCATCTATATCTGTCTATCCATCTTTATCTATCATCTATCGATCTATCTATTTCTATTCATCTATCTAGAATCTAATATCCATCTACCTACCTTCTACCTACCTACCTACCTACCTACCTACATCTATCTATCTATCTATCTATCTATCTATCTATCTATCTATCTATCTATCTATTTATATTCATCTATCTAGAATCTATATCTAGCATCCATCCACCTATCTTCCTATCTACCTACCCACCTATCTATCCAACCTATCCATTCATCCACCCCCCCGACTCACCCATCCACCCACTCACCCATCCATCCATCCATTCCAACTTTCTAATGACATGCCAGATTTTCCAGAAAAAAAATGCATACCTCCCTCTCTCTGAATAATGTGATTCAGATGAACTATCTGTAGGATTAATTCCAGGTCCTGATCCTGGTACCCTTTTTCATGCATGTCATCCACTGAATCAGGATAGATGACTTGATCCCGTAGTGTTCCTAGGGACATGTAAGGCCTGAAAAGAAATAAAAAAATAATAATTGGATTTGCCCTCTTGCCTTGTGTGAAGTCCCATCTCCACCCTGCTATTTCAGGCTGCTGTTCTTTGAGCAGCAGATAATGCTTTAAATGCCACGTTTCTAAATACTGTAATTATTTGAGGACGGTTGTTTCCTAAACTTGCTCAGAAAAAACAATGCATTGTTTACAGAAGAAATAATTTAGAGTTTATTAGCAGGGATAACTCTGGCTGAAGAATAATGCTTCTGTAAAGAAGAATTTATCTCATGCCTTTGAATGAAAATTCACACCAAACAGAAAATCGTATTGATTTGGAACTATATCTATTAATGGTGGGCAGCAAACAAGTCTAAAAAAATAAATAAATACATTTTTGTCTTCTATTCCAAGTTGATAGAAATGGGAGAATTTTCATGGACTATTTGAAAGTGGTTCTTTCTTCAAATCCACATTGCCTCTTGTTTTCAAAAAATATTCCTAGGTATCCCCAAATCTAATCATCTGAATACCTTTGGCCTGGAATTATGTCCTGAATGTAGAGATGGGGATATGTTTTAGAAATGTATTGTTGGTTGGTTGATTGCTTTGCTTTACTAGTAATATGTTAAACTGGTCAATAAATCGAATTAAGACAGCAGAAATTCTCAAAGATTGCCTCTCATTTGCCTAGCGAGTTGTAATCCTGACATGTTTTACATTTACATGTACACCTGTATACTGCACGAATCAAAAAGAGGGCTGTGAAAATATTTACAGACCTCTCACATCCCGGACATAAACTGTTTAACTCCTACCCTCAAAATGATGCTATAGAGCCCCCCTGCACACCAGAACAACTAGACACAAGGGGAGTTTTTTCCCGAATGCCATCACTCTGCTAAACATATAATTCCCTCAACACTGTCCAGCTATTTACAAAGTCTGCACTACTATTACTGTTAATCTTCTCATCACTCCTTATCACCCATCCCCTCCCACTTGTGACTGTATGACTATAACTTTGTCACTGGTATACTTATGATTTATATTGACTGTTTCCTAGTATGATTGATTGCTTATTATACCTTATGACTATCATTAAGTATCATACCTTATGATTCTCGACTCCTGACGAACCTATCTTTTCTTTTATGTAGAAAAACTGAGAACATTTGCACCAAGACAAATTCCTTGTGTGTCCAATAACACTTGGCTAATAAAGAATTCTATTCTATTCTATTCTATTCTATTCTATTCTATTCTATTCTATTCTATTCTATTCTATTCTATTCTATTCT
>BLBF01000022.1:13049676-13066123 GCA_015471245.1 Laticauda colubrina | reverse complement strand
TATTATTATTATTATTATTATTATTATTATTATTATTATTATTATTATTGACGGCAGTGCACACAGCAAATGAGATAACTAGACTGGGCTTCGTATCACAAACCGCTAGCTGAACACTTCCCAAGTGTTAATAATAACAACTATAACAACAATAACAATAACAACAATAATAATTTCTTGAAGTGTTTTGTAAAATTAATATCATTATTATTTAGAATTTTAAACGCAGCAAGACTCAAATCTAGAAAAAGATAGAGGTAAAGAAGAAAATACAGGCAAGCTATGAAATACGTCTTCTTGCTTTTCTCTATAACAGTGACAATCTTATAATTCTTTGCCTCTCTTAGATTTATATACATCCTTTCAAACCCTCACTTAGTTCATATTTATTTTTTAATCCTCAAATCTATAAATCATATTATACACACACATACACACACACACACACAAAACCACTACTAATGGTTGTTTATTTTTAACTTATATGCTATTTTCTCCGCCTAAATTAGCTCAATAGTATTCCAGGCCAAGCTATAGTTTCCATAATTCTTTTAAGGTATAAATAATTGAAATGGTCTTCAAATAACTGTCAGTGAGCCACTCTGTCTAGTGATCCAGCAGGGTCTCTTAAATATTTCAAAGAGCTCCATTACTACAACTAGGTTTAATTAGCTTACACCCATTAGCACAGCTTACCCAATGCAGAGCTTAGTGGATTTATTTCCATAAGAAGGAGGTTATTATTAGAAATCAACCTGCTCCCACGGGAATGAAAACAAAATGACCAACAATTGTTCTGCTGCAGAAAAGAGCAGAAATATTTATTCTGGAAAGGCTCTGTGGCCAGTTCCAGGTGGTGTTGTTGGGGTGGTGGAGAAGTCTAACTTTAGCTCTGTGGTAGCCCATAGACCAGGGGTGGGATTCTACCAGTTCGGCTTGGTTCAGACGAACCTGTAGCTCCGAGGATCAGCTGTATTGTGGTTCGCCGGCAGCAGGTGTGGATGGCTGAGATCTCTGACAGCAAGGACTCAGACGAGGGACCTGTGTGTGATGCAGGGATGAGGCCAGGACTATTGGAGAGTGGGGTTCTGCCTTCGGAGGTTGTGGACTCTGACAGCAGAGACAAAGAGGACCCCGGGGAGCCTGTGCCCAGTGCACATGGGTGCAGGACTGCTCAAAGGAAAGAGCAGCTGAAGCAGCACAGGCAACTTGGGAATAAGGCTGCAAGATGATGGCCCCTCCCAAAAGGGATAAAAGCCAGCCTTCGGGGTTGGCTTCTTTGCAGGAAGCAAGGAAGTTCTTTCGACTCAGAGTCCTTGTTGAAGCCCTGCTTACTCCAGTTTGTTTTTGGAAACTTCTGGCTTTGGATATTGATCTGCCATTAGTTGTTTGTTCTTGGCAACCTTTCACAACCTTGGAAGGGCTTGCCCTGATCTGGAGCAATTAGTTTTGAATGACTCTTGGCTATGAATGCACAGTGCCGCATTAAAAGAGGTTTGTTTTTCTGAACAATTTGTGTTTGTTTGATTTGAACAAAGCTTGGGTCAGAACAAGCTGTGAGTGAACGGTTCGTTCGGACAATCACCTGTTGCACCGACCCTGACTCTATTCTGTGTTTTATATCCTGGTTTTCAAGCTCAGCTGATTCATGCAGTATAGCGGATTTGCCGCATGCCAGCTGTTTAACACAGAGATTGTTGGAGAAGGTCAGTAGCAAACGTTCTGCGCACGCACGAAGCAAAGTAGCAAAGTGTGCGCACTCACCAAACCGGTTGTTACACCGGTTGAATTGCAGCCCTGCCATAGATCCCTTATTATGACCCTGTTTTGTAAGAAACAAAAAAAAAATCCAAACCTTTGTGGAATGTAGAACATATGATGAGGAGGTGGTTTGTAAAGAACCCCTTCATAGACGGGCCACAAACCACTTAAAATCCTAAACAGAGAGCTCTTCCCACAGCCATTGGGGCCGGCAATTAGGAGATGCATGCCTTCCTCAACCTGCAAAGTGGAGTGAGAGACACAATCACTTTGGAATGAGATGTTATTTTCACCTGCTTTTGATAGCAACAGCACTTAGACTTATATACTACTTCATAGTGCTTTATAGGACTCTCTAAGCAGTTTACAGAGTCAGCCTCTTGCCCCCAGCAATCCGGGTCCTCATTTTACCAACCTCAGAAGGACAGAAGGCTGAGTCAAATTTGAGCCGGTCAGGATTGAACTCCTGGCTGTGGGCAGAGTCAGCCTGCAATAATGAATTCTCACCATTGCGCATGAGGAAGGAGAATGAGAAAGGGAATAAAGGGAGGGAGGGAAAGACGGAGGGAGGAAGGAAGGAAGTTAGGAAAGAAGGAAGGAAGGAAAAAGGAAGGAAGGAAGGAAGGAAGGAAGGAAGGAAGGAAGGAAGGAAGGAAGGAAGGAAGGAAGGAAGGAAGGGCAATAGCACTTAGACTTATATACTGCTTCACAATGCTTTACAGCCCCTCTCTAAGCGGTTTACAGAGTCAACCTTTTGCTCCCAACAATCTGGGTCATCAATTGACCTTGGTAGGACGGAAGGCTGAGTCGACCTTGAGCTGGTCAGGATCAAACTCCTGGCAGTGGGCAGAGTCAGGCTGCAATACTGCATTCTCACCACTGCTCTACCTGGACTCCTTTTCATGATGATGATTGACACCATCCATACGTTCTCCCCGAACAAGCTGATTCAGTGACTTAGATTCACCCCTAAGATCCAGTTAGTTTTGTGTCCCTGTTCCCAGTCTGGATCTTGTGTTAAGAAATCCAAGCACAACTGAAGTGCACCAAAGCAACAGATTATCTCCAAAAGTAGCTTTCACAAAACACCGTTTCACGATACATCGTTTGTATCTCTCATGGTACCGAATTCTACTTTGACATCCATTATGGATATCAGCTTATAGATAAATATCAATCCCCAAGCTATTCTTGCCCATTGAAACACAAATTTATAATGCAGGACTATGCGTTACAGTCTGCATCTTGTTACTGCTTCCTATTTTACTTACAAACAAATCCATTTATTTTTAAAAGAATAGGAATGGCGGTCTCCGTGTAAAGGCAGGGAAAACTACTGTCATGCTCCTGTCGGAATCTGACACAGAGCTTCAGGGTTTAATCTGAACAGAATGAACGACGTTGCTTCCTGCAAAGGTTTCTCTACCTTTGCCTGTCCTTGTACCTTTATGGGAGGGGCAATCATCTCCAAGACTTACTCCTGAGTCACCCCTTTTGTCTTAGCTGCTCTTGCCTTCTGGCAGCTCTGTACACACGCACACTGGAAACAGACTCCCATTGTTCTTCTGCCTTGCTACTGCCAGAGTCTGGAGACTCCTGAGTCAGCATCCCACTCTTAGATGGTCCTGGCCCCATTTCTGCACCAGATGCAGGATCCTTGTCTGAGTCCTCTCCAGATTCCCGGACTGGTCCCTGTTCTTCCCCACTGTCCGATTCTGATGCCATCTGCACTGGCTGCCGGCGAACCACAACAATTTCCTAATTTAAGAACTGCAGTGATTCACTTAACCCCATGGCAACAAAGGTTGTAAAATGCATCCAAACTTACCAAGCAACTGGTTAAGCCCATGTCACACTGAACCAACGGATGCAAAGAGGATGTAAAATGGACAAAAAACCTTGCCATCCGTTCGAATACGCGATGTACTCACTGCCTCCATTTTGCTTCCTCTCTATCCGTCCAGCATCCGTTTATGGATGTTTCATCCGCTCAGAAAGTTTTGGGCTGCCTAAAAGTTTTGCGTGGAAAATGTATCCAGTTCGTCCGTTCTGCATCCGCTTCGCATCCGCTACGCATCCATTCTGCATCCATTACGCATCCGCTATATCCGCGAGGCATCCGTTCTGCATCCGCGCAACTCCATCCGCCCGGACGCAGGGAGGAAGCGGAACGGATGCAGAACGGATGCCTAGTGGATGCAGAATGGAAACAAAGCGTTTAAAACGGAAAAAACGTTCGCAGAGGGGACCTATCTCGGATATTAAGGATGTCTAGAGGATGCCTAGAGGATGCCTAGTGGAAAACCTACACTGCCTATAAAAAGGGGGAGCAACTCGCCTGCATCTCACTTTCAGAACAGCAGCCCAGCAGTGCAGACCTCTGCAGCCTTCATCTGGCTCTTCCTCTTCCACAGCATCCAGTCATGTCCACCGTGGATTGTAACAAAGTCCTTTCGGCAACCACCATCATTCTGCAACAGTGCGAAGCCATCTACAGGCTCTGTGAACTCTACTGCGAGAAGAAAAGGAGCCACCCAAAAAGAGTCTGGATCCGAAGATGGTTCGCCAGAAGAGCAGAGTACGGACTGTACAACAAGCTGATGGTGGAGCTCAGGAACGAAGACACTCGGGCGTTCCAGAACTTCATGAGGATGCCTCCAGCCATGTTTGACGAAGTTGTGCAGCGGCTGACACCGAGGTTGACCAAGGCAAACACCAGCTTCCGGCCCAGCCTGGAACCTGGGCTCAAGGTGGCACTCACTCTGCGCCACCTGGCCTCAGGGACCACCTACAGGAGCATGCAGTACGGCTGGAGGGTGCTACCCAACACCATCAGCATTGTGGTCAGAGAAGTGGTGCAGGCCATCATTGAAGAATACAAGGAGGAGCTCCTCCAGTGCCCCTCCACTGAAGAAGGATGGAAGAAAGTTGCAGAGCAGTGGTATCAGAAGTGGAACTTACCACACACCGTTGGAGCCATAGATGGCAAGCACGTGGCCTGCAAATCTCCAGACAAGTCGGGGTCCACTTATTTCAACTCCAAGGGCTTCTTCAGCATCATCCTCTTCGCCATGGTCAATGCTGACAACAAGTTTATGTACATCGATGCTTCAGGCAACGGCTCATCTTCAGATGCCCAGGTATACAACGCCAGTCACCTCAAAGAGAAGCTGGAAGGCAACCTCATCGTGGGCTTCCCGGATCCAGAACCCCTGCCCAACGACACACAAAATGTGCCCTACTTCATCGTGGGGGATGATGACTTCTCCCTCACAACCTACCTCATGAAGCCCTACACCTCCAGACTCCTCACCCGTGAAGAGAGGTTCTTCAACTACAGGCTGTCCAGGGCAAGGCGGGTGGTGGAGAATGCCTTTGGCATCCTGGCCAACAGGTTCCAGGTACTTCTCACCACCATGCAGTATTGCCCAGATCAGGAGGATCATGGAAGCTTGCTGCATCCTGCACAATCTCATGCGCACCCGTTACCCAGTCTTGCAGAACAGGCTCGTAGACCTCCAACAAGGCACTGGGGACATGGAGCCTGGGGAATGGAGGCAAGGGCGAAACCTGATCAACACTGAGGATGTGCAAGGCCCCAACAGAGCCTCACATGAAGCAAAGAAGCAGTGCAACCTCCTGAAACACTGGTGCAACTCCCCAGCTGGAGCAGTGGAGTGGCAAGACAGGATAGTAAATGCTTAATGGATGCTTCCTTCAGCCTGTCTCATCACACGGATGAGATTGGGCCATGTATGTTTGGTTGGCCTACAATGAACAGGGCGTTTAATAAAGAGTTGTGTTTATGTTGACATGTGTGGATAATTATTACATTATTATTGATAATAAAGGGCCGTAGGTGTGGCAGCTGGGAGGGTGGACCATACAGTCCCACTATGCTTGCACTGGAGGTTTATCTATCCCACAGCTATTACCCATCCCACAGGTATCCCTGCCCTCCCACAGCTATCTCAACCCATCCCACAGCTATCTTAACCCATCCCACAAGCATGCAAAGGCTTAAACCATTTCTAAAAGTTTCCAGCAAGACTTTATGAAAAAAAAGAAATGAAGCAAGTGTGTGAATCAAAAATAGACTTTATTAACAACAAGCTATAAGACAAAAATGAGTCTCTGGCACTCCTCTTGGTCGCTCAGTCTCAGGGGTGAAGGGTGCAGGTGCTGTGGAGGTGGCTGGTGCTGGAGTGCTTGTCATCAGCTCCTCCAGAAGCAGAAGCAGCAGAAGCCCCAGCCCCAGAAGAGCGAGCCCGTGCTGCAGAAGCCCCAGCAGAACCAAAGTGAGGGCCAGGGGGCGGGATGGTAGTCCTGTCCCTCTTGCCAGGGCTGGCAGCAGATGGCTGAGGCTTGCTGTGCTTCCGCATGGTTGTGGAGTTGCTGGCTGGCAGGGAGGCTGGCAGGAACCAAGGCTGGCAGGAAGGCTGGCAGGGAGGCTGGCACCAAGGCAGGCACCAAGGCTGGCAGGGAGGCAGGCACCAAGGCTGGCAGGCAGGCAGGCACCAAGGCTTCCAGGAAGGCTGGCACCAAGGCAGGCACCAAGGCTGGCAGGGAGGCAGGCACCACGCTGGCAGGAAGGCTGGCAGGCAGGCAGGCACCAAGGCTGGCAGGCAGACATGAACCAAGGCTGGCAGGAAGGCAGGCACCAAGGCTTGCAGGCAGGCTGGCAGCAAGGCTGACAGGGAGGCTTGCAGCAAGGCTGGCAGGCAGACATGTAGGCAGGGCAGGCAAGGCAGTTGATGTGTCTGGCAGCAGGTCTTTCCTCTGAATGGCGACCTGCTTCCGAACTGCTTCCGTTATATCCGCGGGGCTGACGCAATGCATCCTCCCCGCATGCGCAATTAACGCCAGGCATCCATTAGGCTTCCGCTATGCATCTGCTGTGCATCCGCTGTGCATCCGCTTCATCCGTTCGGCGTCCGCTCTGCATCCGCTCTTTCCGTTCCGCGTCCACTTCGCTGAGGCCCCCCGGAAGCCCAGCGGTTGCGCCATCCGCTCCCATCCGCTGGGCTTCCGTTCCGCATCCGCTTTGCATCCGCCCTGCGTCCTCCCCGCGTCCGTGTTATCCGCTCTGGTTATGCAAATTTTTGTCCCTTTTGAGAGCGGATAACAATGGATGGAACATTTTGCTCGTCCGCTGTGTCCTTTTTGCATCCGTTGGGCAGTGTGACATGGGCTTTAACTTAGCAACAGAAATTTTGGGCTCCTTTATGTATGTTATATATTCAGAATTGAACTTTAAAAAAAGGAAAAACATGACCCAAAAGCTCTTTAAACAATTCCTCTACTGCAGGGGTCAACAACCTTAAACACTCAAAAGAGCCACAAGGTCCTAACCAGAAGTGCCTCCTTTTAATTCTAGAGCCAACCAAAAGTCCAGTTCACCCACCATAGAGTCTCCTCCTAGCGTGATGTCCTTTTTCCTCTACCTGTCATACCCCCGTTGGAGTCTGAATCTGAGGAGGAAGACAAACAGCTGACAGGGAGTGGGAGTGTGGCTCTGTCGGCTGTGGAAGAAACTGGGGAAGGGCAAAGTCCAGCTGGGCAGAACAGGGAAGAGGTAGAACAAGGGAGAGGGAATTCAGAGGAAGACCCAAGCCCACCCCCTCTTCATCCTTGGGCATGCAGGGAGGAACGGAAAAGGGAGCAACGTGGGTTGCGTGGCTCATGGGGGAGGAAAGGGCCCTGATTTCCTTCATTAGTTGCAGCTGGGAACACAGTGTATAAAATAGGAAGCTTCATGGAGCAAGCTGTTGGGAGCAAACATGACTTTATCTTGTATTGTCGTGGCTTATCTGTCTTCCCAACTTTGTGAGTTTTGTTGTGCTTTCAAGTCTGAAATTCCTTTTCCTGCTCTTTCAAGCTAATTACTTCAGTTTGGTTTGTTTGGATTTTAAGTTAAGTTTGCGTGTACCTTGTTTTGGATTGAATTTTCTAGTTAAAGGCTGTTCCTGGAGAGTTTTTCTCTAGCTAGAAGGCAACCTGGACATTGGGGGCAAAGTTGGGAATAATAAAGGGACTCCTACTGATTATCTGACTGTGTTGCCTTTGTGCCATGGCCCGGGTCATTACAACTACATCCTGAAATATTACACTGCTGTAATGACAAAGCTCAATTCTGGATACTTTTAAAGAAGCAGCTACGCTTCCTAGCTTAAATGGCATTGTGGCATTCCCATGGTCACGTGATCAAAATCCAGATGCTTGGCAACTTGACTCGTATTTATGACGATCTCAGTGTTCCGGGGTCATGCAATCGATCCCCTTTGGCGACCTTCTGACAAGCAAAGTCAATGGGGAAACCCAGATTCACTTAACAATTCTCTTACTGTCATGCCCTTGTTAGAATCAGACTCTGAGGGAGAGGAGGAACAGCCGACTGGGAGTGGAGGTGTGGCTCCGGAGGAGGCTGGGGAAGGGCAGAGGCTGGTTGGGTGCTCAGGGGAAGAACCAAGCCCATTCCCTCTGCATCCTAGGACACGCAGGGAGGAATGGAGAAGGAAACAACTTGGCTTATGAGAGAGGAAGTAGCCATGATCCTCCTCCTATTGGGAGAATAGTATATAAGAGAGACGGTTAAAACAGCGTTGCCAGAAGCAAAGCATGTTTTATTTTGGGCTGAAGTTATCTTAGTTGGCGTCCTTCCAACAGACTGTGCCTTGTTATCTTCTTGAAGTTGGTAATTACTTTTCCTGGTCTGTTGTGGAAATTTCTTCATTGTAAGTTTGTTTGTTTTTTTATTTCACCTTTATCTTCTCATTAAGTTTGGACTGTATTGCTTTCTTTTGAAGACTATTTTTGAGTACGTTTCATCTCCAACTGAGAATTGTTGAACAGTGGGGCCAAGCTGGAGGCATTCAAGGACATTCGGATTTTGTTACGTTTGTGTTACACTCCAGCTCATCACACTTATTCATTTAACAAAGGCAACGATTCACTTAACAACTGTTGCAACAGAAGCCGTAAAATGGGGCAAAGCTCACTTAACACACGTTTCCTTTAGCAACCTAAATGTCGGGGGGTCATAACTTCAGGACTACCTGCACACATTTCTGCCTCTGCCATCCAGCTGCTGTGCCTACCTTGCTTGATCTCCCCATTTTCCATATGCTTGTCCAAGTATTTAACATATGGGACATGAACTCTGTGCTCGTTTTGTGCTAACTGTGATGACAACAATCAGAAGATTCCTGCATAGCATCTTACTTTGAAGTTTAGCTTGGAAACCACCACATCTCCATTGGGGGTAATTATAGGGACATTTTCACAGATAATCCCATGATCAATATCTATTACTTTTCCTATAAGTAAAAAAAAAAGACAAAAAGCACAAGATATGTTAATAGAGCAAGCAGACATGCAAGCACAGACAGAAAATTATTGGTTTGTGAAAGGCTTTTTTGGCAAACAGACCTTCATTACCAGATTAGTTTCATATGAAAATGCCATCCTAAATTCTAGATGGGATGAGGGAAAAGATTCTCAATCTTCAGTTATGTTAAGAACTTGCACCAGTCTCCATTGTAAACCGAGCATTTTTTTTTTCTTTTAATGACCTTGTAATCTCTTGCATTGGGGTGGAATTGGGGGGACTGAATGGAACTGAGTTTACTGGCCGGATGCTCTTTTGGACTCCTATGCCATGTTCACAGCAGACAATATAATTCACTGCACCCAGAGAAATATCTGCTGCTACCTAGGATAGAACTCACAGCCTCTGAATTGTGAGGTGAGAGAGCCACTTCCACCAATCATAGACCAAGCATAATCACTACAAATCTGTTATATTGTGTCATGTTTTATTCAACGCTTTAAGAATAGATTCTTGATAAAGGTAAAGGCTCTCCTCATATATACGTGCTAGTCGTTCCCGACTCTAGGGGGTGGTGCTCATCTCTGTTACAAAGCCAAAGAGCCAGTGCTGTCCGAAGACGTCTCCATGGTCATGTAGCTGGCATGACTAAACGCCTTTGAAGGCGCATGGAATGCTGTTACCTTCCTACCAAAGGGGTCCCTATTTTTCGACTTGCATTTTTGTACATGCTTTCAAGCTGCTAGATTGGCAGAAAGCTGGGACAAATAGCGAGAGCTTACTCCATTACGCGGCGCCGGGGATTCGAACCGCCGAACTGCCAAACTTTCTGATCAACAAGCTCAGCATCTTTGCCATTGAGCCATCACGTCCCTTGAGTCTTGATAAGTCTACAAAATACTCCAGGTTCAGTTTTAAGAATTTACTTCAGAATATAAGCAAATATATTCTGAAGTAATAGATAGCCAGTGCAAACGTAGGCCCTTCTAGAATTTTTTCAAGCAGCCAAATCTTTTCCTAGCATCATGTAGGACTTCAAAACCAGTGGTATAAACCTGGGAAAAGACAAGGCTTCTTTAAAACAGCAGAGACTAGGCTGAATTCATGCTCCCACATACATGTTTCTCTCCTCCTCCTCTCTCTCTCTCTCTCTGTCCCTCCCTCCCTCCCCTTCTCTCTCTTTCCCTCCCTCCCTCCCTTCATCCATCTATCCATCTATCTATCCATCCTTCCCTCCCTCCATCCATCTACCTACCTACCTACCTATCTCATGATTTCCAAAGCCCAACTACTCCACCCTTGATATCACCCTAGGACAGGATTTCCAATCTTGGCAACTTTCAAGACATATGGACTTCAACTCCTAGAATTCCTCAACCAGGCCATGCATAACTCACAACCCATGCACATGGGGCACAACACACTCAACAACTGCCTGGCTTAGGAACAGAAATGTTGAGTTGTGCATATAGAAAAGAGGGCTGAATTTGATTCACAACAGCACCGTGGTTTTATTTTTATTTCTTTGTCATTTCATTCTTGCTCCTCATCCTTCCTCCTGCCCTGAAAGTACCTTGGCACGAAGCATATTGATGATCCTGCAAATTGCTATCTGCCATCAATCATTATGCTTTTAAATGGTCGTTGTGCATTCAAATGGATGGTAGCTGCAGGTTGATATATCCACTAGGTAAGGGAAAGTCTGCGTGGATGTTTATTTGAATCATCCAAACAGTCTCTTCCTTTTGACTTTTCATTTAAAAGCGTATCTTGACTTGATCTCCATACCCTCAAAAACCAGAGACTGTATTAAAGGCAGGTAGATAGCATTCAAGCACAGTGGGGCTATTTTTAAAATGTTGGCAGATGTAGCATGGGCCTTAGCTGAAACAAAACATTATACCAATGATAATAGTATGCTTTGTTCAGTATTAACAGAATAACAGAGCTGGAAGGGACCTTGGAAGTCTTCTAGTCCAACCCCTTGCCTAGGCAAGAAACCCTACACCACTTCAGACAAATGGTTATCCAACATCTTTTTAAAAACTTCCAATGTTTGAGCATTTACAACCTCTGGAGGAAAGTTGTTCCACTGATTTCATTGTTCTAACTGTCAGGAAATTTCTCCTTAGTTCTAGGTTGCTTCTCTCCTTGATTAGTTTCCATCTTTATTGCTTCTTGTCCTGCCTTCAGGTGCTTTGGAGAATAGCTTGACTCCCTCTTCTTTGGGGCAGCCCCTCAAATATTAGAAGACAAATATCATCTCACCCCTTGTCCTTCTTTTCATTAAACTAGACATACCCTATTCCTGCAGTCATTTTTGATATGTTTTAGCCTTTCACTTATTTATTCATTCATTTATTCTAATGGTATTGGATTAAAAAGACCTTTTACCCTACCCTGTTGAATGTTTCACAAAATTAATCTGGCAGCTGCTCTCTCTCACACACTTATTGAAATTATCCCAGTGGCTGTGTTCAAAGCTTTAATGCTGCATTAAAACTCATTCAATTGCTCTTTACTCATTATGCCTCATTATAATGTAAAAAACACATCCAATGAATATGCAATTAGGCATTAACAAGATCATGCTAAGAATATTACATTTCATGCTATGATCTACACTTCATGCAGATCCTCCTAAGAATATTACATTTCATGAATTTTCATATAATAGCCATCAGCAACGAGTCAAATGATGCTAACCTTTGAAAGATCACGTTCCAACATATACAGTATGTTTGAATTGTATCCCAAAGGTGCTTTTTCAGGAGGCAATTGGACTTTCAGCGGGGAATGGAAGGGATGTATATTCTTTGCAGGCAGCTGGAAAAATTGCAGGCGACGGGAACCATTTGCACTACTCAGGTGACCCTGAAGACGCAGATAAACTTCCAAGTGGCCTCAATGACGCTCTAAAAGGATGCAAATGACCAGCTCTCTGCAAGGAATATAAATTCTTCCATTCCCCACCGTCCAGTCAGAGCTGAAGAAGCTTCTTGGATGAGAAGAGAAACATCTTGAAAGAGAAAAAAACTAAAGTCCAGTTGCCTCCTGAAAAAGCCTGACCTGGATGACTGAGAATCTCTATAAATGTTTGAATTGTATAGAAGTGTATATTCTTTTCCCTTTTAAGGGTCCCTTGCTTGTATTTGTGAGGGCCTCTCCTTGCTAAAACAGTACATAAATAAATACTAATCTACCTTTCTGGCTCGGATATCTTCTGACTATTTTGGACAAAGGCACTCTAGGCTAATGAACATTTATTTTAAAGAACTGTCAATTTTGCCAATTTTACTGGCTAGAAGTGGTAGCATTAATTAGTTTATTTCCTGTTGGATCCACTGTCCAATGACAGAGAACTTATAGATTGTCCCTTAATAAATCATAAAAGTAGCACAAAGCTAGTAAAAAGAACATCCATATTTAAGAAGAGATGATAGAAAGCTGTCCTACCATTTCCGCATTGAATTCTACCCAGATGCAAAATATTAAAAAGAAATCAAGGAACAGAAATATATCAATTACCTTTGATTTCTAAGAGACCATTAATGCATGGTTTGGCTTTATTCCTTTTCTTGTTGTTGCTTTCCCGTTCTGGAGTAAGCTCTGATATTTTGTAAATGCCTCTCTTTACTTCATCAAAGACTGAAAACATATTGTAAACACGGGCAGTGTAGCCGGCTAATTCTGCCACCTGCAAAACAACAAACGATCACAATTTTAAAGCCATAGTGATAAGTGGTGTGAATTGAACGCCGAAAGAAATGCGTTGTTCATTATTGCAAAGGCTTATGTTGAATTTGCGCTTTGTAATCTGATTTTTTAAGCAGATCTCTGAATCCTGTCTTGACACATCATCAAATATTTTTTTGTTCACAAGAGATCATGAAATCCAAGTTTCCGATTAAGGTAATGTACGGTACAATATTTCCATTAGTTAGATGGCTGAATTGGTATTAAAATAGTCAGACAGGTTCTGGGGCAGAATATTAATTTGAAATTATTCATGCACTTTTTTTTGCTGCAGAAATGTAGCAGTTGAACTCTGACTTTACAAAGAAAAGTAGAGTTTAATTGGCTATAGGGAAAAGCATAAGAAATGTAATTTCTCTTCTATTAGAACTGATTGCTTGTCTCAGATGGTAATAAATTCTGCTTGCAGACAAATAATCTTCAGCACTTCTCTCCAATCATATAAACAACAGCAACAAATTCTTGAGCCATAAGATCTAATGAAATTACTTCACTGAAGTGCTGTATCTTATGATTTATGATGAATGTATTTTTATGATCATGATTTATCACTTATATCTTTTATGTACACTGACAGCTTATGCACCGAAGTCCTTGTGTTTCCAATCACCCTTGACCAATAAAGAATTCTATTCTATTCCATTCTCTATTCTATTCTAATTTCTATTTTATTCCATTCCACTCTATTCTAATTTCTATTCTACTCTAATTTCTATTTTTATTCTATTTTATTATATTCCATTCTTCTATTCTATTCTAATTTCTATTTTATTTTATGCTATTTTATTTTATGCTATTTTATTTTATTTTGTTCTGTTCTGTTCTGTTCTGTTCTATTCTATTCTATTCTATTCTATTCTTCTATTCTAATTTCTTTTCTATTCTATTCTATACTATTCTATTCCTATTCTATTCTAATTTCTATTTTATTCCATTCCATTCTATTCTTTCATTCAACATTCTGCCTGCTGTTAGAAGCTCAAGGTGGCATGCATATTGCTCCCATCTTTCACCAGAGCAACCCTGTAAGGTAGGTTGGGTTGAGAGATAGTGACTGGCAAAAGGTGATGTCGTAAGCTTCTTTGGAATGGAATGGAATGGAATGAAATGAAATGGAAAGGAATGGAAGAGAGAGAGGGAGAGGGAGAGAAAGAGAGAGAGACCCAATTGTAAAAAAGTGAATTTTCATGCTCCTACAGGAAGTTAAGAAAATATTGTCTGTTTAATTGAGTGGTCATTTTATTCTAATATGTCACTGGATTTGAGAAATGTTTTGCCATGCTTGTTGTCATTTTGCAAATGTTGCACAAAATGCATCTGAAAAAACATGATGGAGATCGGCCATCGGAATAACTGGACAGGCCTGCCTTCACTTAATCCCGTTTCCGTGGCACCCCGCTTCAATTGAATTAAGAGCACCATAAGTGACTAGTGAACCTTGTTGTCTAGCTTGAGTGCCCAGGCCTGGGTTTCTGCAGAAAACAGCACAATGTTTGAGGGAGAGATCAGGCTCCCCATAGATCATCTCAAACGAAGAATAAGCATTCTCATTTTGGCACAACTGACCTTAGAAAGAGGAAGCGAGGTCAGCCAGTGTCTGGTGACCAGCCTGGAAAGTTTCAGGAGCCTTTTCCCCCTCCCCAATTCTTTTCCAATTCTTCTTTACAGTCTACAACTTTTCTGCGGACATTCAAATCCTTCGAAATCCAGGCAGTCCTCAACTTACAACCCCAACGGAGGCCCAAATTTCCGTTGCTAAGTGAAACGTTGGTTGTGAGTTTTCTCCCGTTTTAAAACCTTTCCTGCCACAGTTGTTTAAGCGAAACGCCGCAATTGTTTACTTCATAACACAGTCGTTACGTGAGCCTCATTGACTTTATTTGTCAGGTCGTAAAAGAGGATTGCACGAACCTGGGGGCACTGCGACTGTCATAAGTTACAAAACAGTTGTCAAGTATCTGGATTTTCATCACATAACCTGCTTCAGAGGGGGGCGCTGCAACCAGAAGTGTGAAAAATGGTCATAAGTCACTTTGTTCCGTGCCGTTGTAACTTTGCACAGTCACTAAATGAACTATTATGACTCAAGGTTACATATGCAGTATGCAATCCAGTACAAGATGAAAGAAGAATTGGTGGAAATTTTCACATTGCACAAATAGCAATGGGCCAGTGTGTGTGTGTGTGTGTGTGTGTGCTTGTGTGTGTAGTGGCCTAGAGGTGAATATCTGCCTCACAAGTTTGATCCTCAGTAGAGGCAGATATTTCTCTCTCTGGGTACTGAGAATATATCTACTGAACAATGTCTTCCTGTACTAGTGAAAGGAAGAGCATCCAGCCATTAAACACTATTGCTATCTCCATTCAGTTTCCCAGGCCCCACACTGCAAGGGATTATGGGGTCATAAAAAGAAGATTGACAACATAATTTAAATTTTGTTCAGTTTTCATTTTCACAGTCACCCAGGATACAAACTTTATGTTTGGAGTGTCTTATGATCTTTACAATATATTACCCTTTTTATTAATCAAGACCAAGTTAACGGAGTACCTCTTTGTAGGAAGACATAATCCGCTCAATGGCATCTGCTCCAGAAACTAATAAATTTCGTGAGGTAGTGAAGGTTTCCGTTCGTTCGCTGACCATGGCTTGTTTCTGGCCATTGTCCAAATCTATCGAAGAGACAAACAGTCAATGGAAGCAACTGGATCCTGCAACATTATCCTGGGACACGTATTTTTGCCTTCATTCGGAAGCGATATTTTCAATATTTTCTTGGAAATATTCTAATACGATAGAAAAAAAAACAATGGCTGGGAGTAGACTCTGCCTCTCAGGGGTTTCTGTTATAATTACAAGACAGAAAATATTGAGGACAGAAAATATTGATGTGAATAAGAAGATGAGCCTAGCATCAAGGTGAATTAAGCTTAAATTTTACATAGAGATCTGTACCTACAGTTTAACGTTAAGACTCCTACGAAGTCTGGTTGAAAAATGACTTTCATGGTAAGATTGAAGGTGGCTTTTCATGTTTAGGGGGCTTCTGATAGTTAGGTGGAAGTCTCCATTTTTTTTATTCTGGGGAAAATTCATGGCAAAATCCTTCAGAAAAGTTTTTCTGGAGCCAGGGTTGGGTTTTGGCTTATTTAATGCTGATATCAGGGGAATGTTTGGGTAATTTCTTAATGAGATCCAAGTGAAAATAGAAAGTCATGAAATGCATGCTTATAGGGACCATCCGGATGTACTATCTGGTTGCATCTGAGTTTGTGGCATTCAGGGAATACCTTGATATTGGCTGTAGGGGTAAGCTAGGCCTGGTGTTAAAGGCAGTTTATGCAGCAATAGCCCTTAGACTTATATACCTCTTCAAAGTGCTTTCTAGCCTTCTCTAAGCAGTTTTACAGAGTCAGCCTGTTGCCCCCAACAATCTGGGTCCTAATTTTACTCACCTTGAAAGGATGGAAGGCTGAGTAAACCTTGATCAAACTCCTGGCAGTGGGCAGAGTTAGCCTGAAACACTGCATTCTAACCATTCCGTCACTATGCCTTCCTTCCTTCCTTCCTTCCTTCCTTCCTTCCTTCCTTCCTTCCTTCCT
>BLBF01000022.1:12998083-13017765 GCA_015471245.1 Laticauda colubrina | reverse complement strand
AATCTGTGTCTGTCCTGTTGGGCTGCAGAACCAAACCAGACAGTTATTATTTGCTGTGCTTTTTTGATTATGTTTTTGATGTTAAGTGTCCATTTTAGGTCTTGAGATACGATAGAACCAAGAAATTTGAAGGCCTCTACTGCTGATACTGTGTTGTCTAGTATTGTAAGAGGTGCCAGTAAGGGAGGGTTTTCTTCATAAGATTTTAATCCTAAACCAAGTAGGACAGAAACTTGGGTTCCCATAAAGGAATGGTTGTGTAATTACATTAATGAAGACATCAGAAAAATCTATTCTTGCAATGAGCGTACAAATAGTGCTAACTTACAAACATTTGTTTCGTAACCGTTCCAAGTTATGTCACTGAAAAAAGTGACTCAGGTCCATTTTTCACACTTACAACCGTTGTAGCATCCCCATGATCATGTGATCAAAATTCAGCCACTTGGCAACTGATTCATATTTATAACGGTCGCTGAGTCCCAGGGGTCATGTGAATCCTTTCTTGTGACCTTCTAACAAGCAAAGTCAATGGGGAAGCCAGATTCACTTAACAACGAGGTTCCTAACTTAACAACTGCAGAGATTCACTTAACAACTGTGGCAAGAAAGGTGGTAAAATGGTGCAAAAATCACTTAATAACTGTCTCACTTAGCAACAGAAATTTCGGACAGAATTGTGGTCGTAAGTCGAGGACTAGCTGTAGTTAAACTAATTCACCGAGAAACAGCATTCTTTCCTTCATGTAATTATCATTAGAAATAAAATAATTATTTCTGTCTTACGGTGCAAACAACAGAACATTTTTCAGCAAATCGGTTATATCATGATGCCAAGACCTGAAAGAAAAGCTAAATAAAAGTAGCTTTGTTAAAAATAAATGATACTAATGTCCTTTTTAATTTTTTTAAAGCTGGATAAAGAAGTTTACAGTGACTTTGAACAGCATTGGAAGCAAAGCAGGCAAAATGGTTAGTTTTAACTTGAAATTCATTAACCGCTATCTTGTTTAAATGGTTTCATATTTAATAGTAAATAATGAAGAAAGAAAGAGACCTTCTGTAGTCTTCAAGTCACATCCATTCATTTAATAACCATTCAGAGTTACAGCATCACTGAAAATCAACCAATGAAACAGCTTACTCTCGGAAGTTGTGGGAGTGCCATCAGTTGAGATTTTCAAGAAGAGATTGGACTGCCATTTGTCAGAAATGGTGTAGGGTCTCCCACTTGGGCGGGGGGTTGGACTAGATGACCTACAAGATCCCTTCCAACTCTGATTATCTGTATCTGTATCTATATCTGAAAAAAGGGCAACTTATTACCAGTTCTCACACTTAATGACTGTTGCAGCATCCCCATGGTCACGTGATCAGACTTTGGATGCTTGTATATTGGGTTTATAATTGTCATAAACCCATTCCAGGATCACAGGATGCTGCAACCATTGTACATATATGGTGTATAACCATACATGTACAATGGTTACAGCATCCTGTGATCCTGGAATGGATTTATGACAATTCGCCATGGCCAGTTCGCCACAGCCAACTTACCCACAGGACAAGTTTTTCCTTAATATTAAAGAAGTGGTGGAATAGAATCATTAAAGGATGCAAAAGGAGGGACAGAATGAAATGTGAATGGCCAAAATTAAAATAATTTTATTTATTTATTTTAAATCATTAAAGATAGGATTGTTAAATTGTTCTGCAGTCACTTGGCCATGGCAAGCTATCCTGCAGAGAGTTGGCTGTGGAGAGTTGGTTATGAAGAGTTGGCTATGGAGAGTTGGCCCATTCCGTCTGGGATTATCCTTTGCAACCTTCCTAGGGAGCTTCTGACAAGCAAAGTCAATGGAGGAAGCCTGATTCACTCAGTGACTCCATGATTCACTTAACAACTGTAGTGATTTCTTAACCGCAGTGGTAAAAAGGTCACAAAATGAGGAATGACACAATTGTCTTGCTTAGCTATGGACATTTTGGACTCAATTGTGGTTCAAAATTAAGGACTACCTGTGTTCCTGTTTAAGAGTTTCTCAAAACAAACTAAACAATTTTGTTGTTGTTTTTCAGGTGATGATTCCCAGTTAAGCAGCCAGTCACCCACCTATTCTCCAGAGCAAGCAGATAGACATACCAGTTCTTCCTCTGACGAGGTAAGGACAAAGTTTCCTTGAAGTTACACAAGTCCGTTGTTCAAATACTTGCACACTGCAGATTTTGAATCCTCCTGCAAATTATTTTAATGCATAGAAGCCCTCTCTATAATTCACATGAAAGTGGAATAGCTAATAGCATAATCAACAATTACTTCTAGCTAACTTAATGGGTTAATGGAAAACACAAACTATTGATAGTGCTTTGAAGCTGGAATCAGTTCTCTTCCGTTATATTATCGTTCCTCTTCCATCAGGCAATTCTCTTCTATTATATTATCTTTTATTTATCTATATATATAAAAGCGAAATACCCCTCACACAACATCACAAAATTTCCAGAACCGTAAAGCCTACAAACTTGAAATTTGGCCCTATGTTCCTCTTTGCTTCTAGGGTTTCACTAAGAAAGGATTTTTTGAAATGACCATCAGAGCATTAGTATTTCATATATTGTTATTATTAACACGCTCTGATGCTAAGCAGTTCTACTTCCCCTCCCCACCTGAAAAGAAACCTCTTCCAAATGCAAAACACAAGCAGAGGAGAGGAGTTTCAGTTTCAGTTTTAGTTTCACAGTACCAAGCAGCTTTAGTACAGAACAGTTGAGCTAAGCCATGCCCAGGCTCCTTACTGTCTCTTCTTGCTCACACAGCAAATACTGTTTCAGTTTCCAAACAGCCCTCAACTCTTTCACACACTGACAGGACACCAGCCAGGTGAATAACGATAGATGCTGTTAGGAAGAGGCAGAATTTTTTCCCCTTATTTTCCTCCCAAAAAACTAAGCCCGAGCACATAGTTTCATAACAACCAGGGTGATTTATCGGCCGCTGTCAAAGAATTACACTGACTCCGATTTATTTCAACAGTCTAAACCAGAGGAGCTTGATGAAGGAGCATCATCTGATTCTCAAGGCTCTTTTTCAAGGACTTCCAGGAGTCCCTGCTTAGGGTCAGAATGTGTTTGCCAGTTCGATGACAGGCCCTGGAATAAAACTAATGTTCAACCTGCCATAACTCCGAGAAAGAATATGTTGCACGGAGCTGGACTGGCGTTGTTAGACATGAATGATAAGGGGAAGCACCATGCTTCGTCTCAAACAGATGCGTGTGCTGAGCCAGTAGAAAAATCCAATGCAGCTGTGCAGTGTGACATCATCCAGAGCTGCCCCTGTAAAAAGGAGCTGTCTCCTGCACACAGTGCTGAAATGGTGACTTCGACGAGCAAGGTAGAGGCCACTGGAGGGCAGAACATTCCAGCAGATAGTGCAGGCCTTCAGCCTCCAAATAGCAATTCTTTGTCAACTAAGAATTTGTCTCCCAAAACAGACGGTTTTATATTGGCAAGGTCAGCCTAGCTCAGCCGAACAAATTAAAAAACAAAAAAAAAAAAAAAGGGGGGGGGGAAATTGCACTCAATCGTACATATTTATTGTCAATGCAGTCAAGAACAGAGCTTAAATTCATGTGTTCCATCTGACATATATATTTTCCAGCTGTGTTTCATGACACAGATTGAGGGATACTAAGATACATGTGTCACATAATGGTAGGAAATTAAGCAGCTATAATAACAGTGATTAAAACCAACATATATAATATTGCCACTCTAGTGATTTAGCAACTTTATCTTCTCAGTGAGTATTTTCTCCATGCCTTGACTATATATCTTCCTAATCCTTCCATTTTTTTGGTTAACATAGTTTAATGTAAATGCCTCTGAATATGTTTGCATTTTGTCCTTCCCTTCCTAAAGCCAATACACACTGCCTCAGTTCTGTCACAATGAACTCCTGCAGGCCAGAAATAGTTGGCAAGTTCATTTTGTCCTCTTCAGCTGAGCTTGGGACAGAAGGAAAGGAATCCTCATTTTTAAACGATGTCTGCACCAGAAAATTATGACTGAAGAGCCCCAGCCAGAGTCCATTTGATATTTTGTTTTTAAATCATTTTTAAACCATAGTTTCCTGGTTAATCTATGATTAAACATGCAAGAAGAAAGAGAAGGAGGCATACCTCATCCTGTTCTTTATTCATAAGTCAAGAAGCAGGTTTCCCATTGTAAATGAATTGGATCAAAGATTGAGGAATTGGATCCATAGATTTCCATTTTATCATAAACCCCTACACCATCAGATGCTATATTAGAAATGAAGAAGATAAATTTGGAGTCTTAAGAATGCTCCTGAATAGTTCTATTTCAGATCTCCTTTTAGACAGGGATTAGATTCACCAGTTCTCGCTTTTATATTGAACATCTTCTGTTTTAAGAGATTTTGACATTTGTTATCGTTTTCTTTGGAATTACAGCATGTTGCCTGTAAACTCAGGAATGGCAGCTTGCTTTATTTTTTTACTGTTTGAACAACGTCTGTTTCGAGGTAGGCACTTCCTAAACCATTCCTGCCTTTGGTATGCCATATTCCTTGTGGGTCAGCCTGGACTAGCCATAGTTGAAAAGGAGCTTCCTATTTGATTTTAAGGAAGAGATTTAGTGTTGTCAATATCACTCCACCGGATAAGCAAAGGGAGAGATACTAAATCTTATTAAAGGAAAAAAATGGCTGAGCAGATTGCTATGTATTATCTTTGTCCTTTTTGAAGCATGTTATTGGAAAATGTAGCAGGCTCGATGGCTGGTTTCGATCTGGAAGACCTTATACCTTAAAAGAATTGAATTTTTCAAATTGTGTCCTAAAGTACCAGCATCTCACTCAAATAAATATCAATTTTAAATTTTAAAGAAAAGTCCTCGACTTAGTTCATTTGGTGACTGCTCAAAGTTACAGCAGCACAGAAAAAAGTGACTAATGACCGCTTTTCACACATACGACAGTTGCAGCCTCCCCCATGGTCACCTGGTCAAAATTCAGAGGCTCAGCAACTGGTTCACATTTATGACAGTTGCAGTGTCATAAATGCGATCCTCTTTTGTGACCTTCTCGCAAGCAAAGTCAACCGATTTAAGTCAGATTCACTTAACAAGTTGCTAACTTAACAACTGCAGTGATTCACTTAACAACGGTGGCATGAAAAGTCATAAAATGGGGTAAAGCTAATTTAATAGATGTCTCACTTAGCAGCATAAAGGTTGGACTTAATTGTGCTCATAAGTTGAGGAACACTTGTAATTATTTCTTATTGGAAATGTTAAGTGTGCTGGTCTGCTAAACGAAGCATTCAATCCACACACAGAGTATATTCTTGGCTGAACTGTGGTTCTTTTTAAGAGTTTCTCAAGCAGAAAATCAACCTGTTGTAATTCTTACTTATGGAATTCACAGGTCTTAGCCTCTTGGCAGATGCAGAATTTGGAAGGAATAACCCAAAACTGTTTTTCTGAAAACTCAGAGAAAGAGGATAAGGGATGGATGGCTAGTGAAGGGAATGGAAAAGAAGCAATATTTATTTACAGGTAGTTCCCAACTTACAAGTTTTCATTTAGTGACTAATGTGACAATGGCACCGGAAGAAAGTGAACTAAGACCATTTTTCACACTTGCAACTGATGCAACACCCCCCCACAAGATCACGTGATCAAAATGCAGCCACTCAGCCACTGGCATGGATTTATGAAACTGGCAGCGTCCCAGGGTCATGTGATCACATTTTGCAGTCTTCTGACAAGCCAGACTCACTTCTGTTCTGACCAAGGTTTCCTGAGACCATAATTAAGCACATGCTTAGTCCAAACAACTCTTGTTTGATTTCAATGCTGGGAATTATTTTCATTCCCAGATGGTAATGAGTCCCAAACAGTCTCTTCGAGATAAGTATTCACCTTTGTTTCCTTTGAATTGCTGCCAACAACTAGAATACCAAATCAATTATAAAAAACCAACCGAAGTACAAGGTCCACACAGAGCTTCAGGGTTTAATCCGAAAAGAATGAACGACTTTGCTTCCTGCAAAGGTTTCTCTACCTTTGCCTGTCCTTTGTACCTTTATGAGAGGGGCAATCACCTCCAAGCCTTACTCCTGAGTCACCCCTTTTGTCTTAGCTGCTCTTGCCTTCTGGCAGCTCTGTACACACGCACACTGGAAACAGACTCCCCTTGTTCCTCTGCCTTGCTACTGCCAAATTCTGGAGGCTCCTGAGTCTGCATCCCACTCTCAGATGGTCCTGGCCCCATTTCTGCACCAGATGCAGGATCCTTGTCTGAGTCCTCTCCAGACTCCCGGACTGTTCCCTGTTCTTCCCCACTGTCCGATTCCGCTGCCATCTGCACTGGCTGCTGGCAAATCACAACAACTTCCTAATTTAAGAACTGCAATGATTCACTTAACCCCATGGCAACAAAGGTTGTGAAATGTGCCAAAACTTACCAAACAACTGGTTAACTTAGCAACAGAAATTTTGGACTCCATTATGTATGTTATATATTCAGAATTAAACTTTAAAAAAAGGAAACACATGACCCAAAAGCTCTTTAAACAATTCCTCTACTGCAGGGGTCAACAACCTTAAACACTCAAAAGAACCACATGGTCCTAACCAGAAGTGCCCCCCTTCAATTCTAGAGCCAACCAGAAGTCTGGTTCACCCACCATAGAGTCTCCTCCTCGTGTGATGTCCTTTTTCCTCTACCTGTCATGCTCCTGTCAGAGTCTGAATCTGAGGAGGAAGACGAACAGCTGACAGGGAGTAGGAGTGTGGCTCTGTTGGCTGTGGAGGAAACTGGGGAAGGGCAAAGTCCAGCTGACAGAGAAAGGAAGAGATAGAACAAGGGAGAGGGAATTCAGAGGAAGACCCAAGCCCAGCCCCTCTTCATCCTAGGGCATGCAGGGAGGAATGGAGAAGGGAGCAACATGGGTTGCGTGGCTTACGAGGGAGGAAACGGCCCTGATTCCCTTCATTAGCCACACCTGGGAAGAGAGTTTTAAAGAGATGCATGCTGAGTGTGCAGCTGCTGGGAGCAAACGTGAGTTAATCTTGTGTTGACTGTGGTTATCTATGTTCCTGGCATTTTTCCAACTTTATGAGTTATTGCAATGCCTTCACATCTGGAATTTTTGCTCCTGCCCTGCCTCATTTTGCCTTGATTGAACTTATAGTTAAATTTTTTGTTGATCATGTTTTGGACTTGATTCTCTGCAGCCCAAGGCTGTTCCTGGGAGAGTTTTTCTCCAGCCCAGAAGGTAACCAGGACATTGGGGACAAAGTCGGAGGGACTCCTACTGATTATCTGAGTGTGTTGCCTTTGTACCATGCCCCTTTGGGTCATCACAACCTATCCTTATCAAAAACCCTATCAATTGTGGAGCTGACCGACAATAGGGAGCTGCAGCAGAGGGATTAAAGAGCCACATAGCCATATACGGCTCCAGACCCCTGGGTTACCGGCCCCTGCTCTAGTTCTTCCAGGTGTGTTATCAAAAAAAAAAAAAATAGGCAATACGATGCAAGAGATCGTGTTCAGTGTTCAGTGATATAATTTGGGGAATGAAAGTTGCTCAAATACAGGATCATTCTCCAGCAGGAAGCCACCTAACTGAATAACCCTTTTCTGAAATTCAACTTACTTGCAAGATGATGAGATTTGCAGGGCACGTTCACATACGCTCTCGTCAGCTACACTGGTGATCTCAAAAAGGGCATTCATGCTTTCAAAAATACAAGTGAAGACAATTGTGTGCCTTTCCTAATCACCCACCAAATGCCATCACAAGGGTTTTGAAGTAGCTGCCCTCTGTGGGAGGCAAAAAAAAAAAAAAAAGAACCAGTTTGTGAACTATTAGTATCTAATAGCGGTTTCTTTCATCAACATCTCTAGGACTACTTTGAATCACAGAACAGTGAGAAGTCTATCTGGGAACATAGCAACAGAAAGTAAAATAGCAAAAGAACAAAGAAAAAAATTAATAGGTTAGCAAAGGACATACCAGTCCAGGCAAGACAATAGGCATAATTAAAACCAAAGTTTATTCACTAATGAAGGCAAATATACGTGTCCCAGGATAATGATGCGAGATTGAATTTGGGTCAGTCACGAGACCACAGATTTATTCTTCTGAGCTTTCAGACCCATGCTGGAGCCCATCTTCAGGGAATCTCTCTCTACTGAAATATGTCTTTTGGGCTGTTCTGTGAGTCGTGTTTATGTAGTGCCTTCCTATTGGCTGATTGGTGTGTTGATGGCTGGTGATTGGCTGTCATCTCCCTGTGCTGCCAAACCCTTGGCTCCGAGGTATTTGATAGGCTGGCGGTAATTCAGCACTCCTGTTAACTGACAATGGTCCCGTTTCCCAGGCTTCAATAATTTCCCTGGCTGTTTTTGTCCCTGCTCAGCCAACAATCTTAGTAGCTGCGAAATTCAGTGTGCGCCCCTGTTCATTGCAATGTGAGCTTACCAATGAGTTCGGGTCTCGTCGTCTCGCCCCTCGCTTGTGTTCTTGCAATCTGGGAGTTAGCTTCCTCCCCATTTGTCCGACACAGTCACAGGGGCAATCCATACAGGGAATCTGGTAGATTACCTTGGAAGTTATCTCCCACTTCCAAACGATCTAATTTGTCCTCATATGGTAGCCTCAGGGCACTGTGCGATGCCCACTTGCAGATCTTGCCAGCTGCGTTCTACTGCTCCCGAAATGTTTTTGGGGTATGGCAGGATCAACTGCCCCATAGTTGGTCTTTTACAGTTTAATTCACTGTTGAAAATTCTGCCAAAATCCTTTGATCATCAATGCTTAACCCGATAGAAGAGAATATTACCTTCCAGAGTGGTAAGATGGTAAGTCAATAAATTTAACAATAAATCAATGAATACATATGTAGCTTGGGGTTGAACTAATGGTGGTGCTCTCTGAGCTTGGTGGTTTTCCTGCCAATGTTTCATTACCAAACTAGGTAACAGCATCAGTGTTCTCAAGGAACCAACTTCAGAGAGCACCAAGGACCCCACAATGCTTACCTGGGCAAATCCTTCTAATCAATGTTTCCGGAGTGTCCATCAAAGGGTGGAAATATAACGACAAGGCCTCTTCGTAACATGTCACTTGAGCCAGATACATTATTTGAACATCCAAGCTAGTTATGTGCTGCATTTCACACAGCGCTGGTTGCAAGTTGAGTGTATGGTGGCAATCCCTATCTGTGGAAATGGTCCACGGGGAACCCTTCAGGCTTGTTCTGCAGTAACTGTGTGCTGATTTTTTTCATAAATATTTTGCAATATTGGCAATCATGATTATCCAGGGTTTTCTCTCTCTCTCTTATGGAGATACACATCTTTCTATTCTCTATGTGATAACATTCGGTAATTAGGGAAAGAAAATAAAGAAACTGTTTTTGTTCCTACTCTTTCAGATGGAAGATTGATCTTCATTATTTGATAATCCAACATTTGCAACCACAGGCTTCTATCTCCCATCAACTTCTCTCTCTTTTATGCATCATCAGGAAAGACCAATTTTATAAGCCTATTTGAAGATAACAGCTAATCCAGGGGTTGTTTCCTAGGAGACTTTGGCCTACTGGCTCTGCTTTCTTCATCCAACTAGTTACTAAATCAATTTCTTTTTCACAAGTAACACCTTTCCTCCACGATACAGGGACTTGTCTGCCTTCATTAAAGATATGCAAATGATAGAATGAAAAAAAAAACACACACCCACATTTACTGCTTTGAGAGGGATTTAAGGGTTGCCAGAACTTATGGTGTGGAGATTATCTCATTTTGGAGTTATTTGGGTTGCACACCACAGCTTCTCTTTTTTTGCAAGGACCCCAGCAGACCAGTAACCAATTTTCCTAGAGATATTTGAAAACCAGCAGCCTGGAGCATGTGAGATTTCTGTGTCAAGCTCTGAAGAAAATTGTTTGCACCGCTGTGGTTATGTTTAGATTACTTTTAATTATAAAATCTTTCCTGTTTGCATGCAAATCAGCAGGTCACTCTTAGCTTTCAGCTAATTCTGTTCTGTCCTAGGCCTCCCCCAAAAAGCACTAAGTCAATTCTGAGTCCCGGCAAAAATCTCTTTTTATTACATTAATGTGAATTTATTTCATTCACTGTCAGCCAATGGCTTGGCAAACAGTTTTGTGAAGTTACACTAATGGCCCTCTATGGATCAGATTGCTAGTGTCTTACCACTAGCGGCTGTGGGAATCGAATGAGTTTATGAGTCTAATCAGCATTATTCTAGAACTGGGAAGTTTATTAGTCAGTAATACTTCTAAAAGCTTCTCCTTTTTGCATTGTATTACTATTGCAGAGTTCAGGTAATCTTTGACTTACAACAGTTCATTTAGTGACCTGTCATGCCCTTGTTGGAGTCTGATTCTGAGGGGGGAGATTGAGCAGCTGACAGGGAGTGGAAGTGTGGCTCTGATGGAAGAAACCGGGGAAAGGCACGGTCTGGCTGGTCATTCCGAGGAAGACCCAGGGCCACCCCCTCTTCATCGTAGGGCATGCAGGGAGGAACAGTGAAAGGAACAACATGGCTTATGGGAGAGAAAAAGGCCCTGATCCCTTTTATTAGTTATAGCTGAGAGAACAGGATATAAGAGGGGCATTTGCACACAGCTCCTTGCTGGAAGCAAAGCTTACATTATCTTGGTCGAGCCTCATCTGGGTTTTGGCGTCCTCCCAACCGTGGATGCTGTACTATCCTTTGAAAGTGTACAATTTACCAACCTGGCCTGCTGTTAATTACTTCAGTTTGGTTTTGAGTTTTTTTAAATTTCTCATTATCTTTATTTTGGGTTCAGACTGCATTTCTGCCCTTCGTAGACTGTTTTTGGAAGAGTTTGTTATCCAACTGAGGATAATTAGACATTGGGGCCAAGTTGGAGACATTAAAGGGAATTTATGCTACTTTTGTGACTTTGTTAATTTTGTGTCACGCTCCGAGTCATCACAGTGATCCTTCAGTTACTGAAAAAAGTGACTTATGACCATTTCTTGCACTTATGACCGTTGCAGCATCCCCGTGATCAAAATTTAGATGATTGCCAATGGACTCATATTTACGATGGTTGCGATGTCCCAGAGTCATAAAAAGGGGGCAAAATTCACTCAACAAATATCTCACACAGCAACATAAATTTTGGGCTCAATTGTGGTCATAAGTCAAGGACTATGTATTAAAATTTATGAGAGGTAGATACCCTTTGCATTGCAGAGACCACACCTTGAACAAGCAGCTCAAAAATTAAACTTGCCCTGACCCGCAAAACAAAATGCCACAAAAGCTTCTGTAATCAATTTATCTTTTATTTTGTTCATTTTTACTATTGTCAGACTGTTTTTAAAAGATATTTATCTTTACATACACACACACACACACACAGAGAGAGAGAGAGAGACTGAGACTGAGACTCAATGGTCCAAAAAGCAATTTGAACATAAAAACTGTCAACTTCAGATCACTACACTTTCCAAATAAAATTAAAATAAAATACACCACTTTTTAAAAAAAATATACATTATAGGCTTGGTTGCTGGCAAAAGTAAAAATGGCATGTGTTAAATGTTGAAAAAGGAAACCCATAGCAATGCAGAAACCTGAAGTCTTCCTGAAAATAACAAGTTGCTTGTTCTTTTATCATCTATGTCTCATAGGTCAAGGTCTCTGCTTCAAATTGCACCTATGTGAAAACAGGATTTCACAATGTGATAAAACGACTTCTGGGCACACTAATTTCAAGATGAGTTTGCTGGGAAATGTACTTTTAAGTCAGTAGTTTTTGACCAGTGGTCCATGGGCCCTGGTGTTGGGGCACATGGTCATCACAGGTGTGTGTGTGTCCGTGAAGACTTGAAGAAATGTTATGATTTAAAAATCTAAAGTATTGAGGGTCCATGGCCATAAATAAACCTCTGTAATGACTTGGGATCTATTCTTCTACATAATATGAATTTTTGAAAGCATTGTACTCAATCCTGAACAGTCATATGCAGCCTTCTAATATTTCCCTGGTATGTTACACAAAATTAACCACGCAAGAAAATGTCTCTATATTCATTTTTTATTATTTTTATTTTTTGGGGTGGAGGGAAGGAATCAAAAAGAAGAAAGTATGCTCAGCACACATGCCCAGTTCTTGATAAGTTAGATATTTAGCACATACAAAAAAAAAAGTGTTGATATAAACTAGTTTCTTACACAGATTTTTACCGCCTTGATAGAAGTTAAGGTTTAGGAAATATATACTAACAAATCTGGTGGCTAAAATAGTTTCATATACAGTACTTTCGAACAATAGCACTTGGTTACAAAAAAACACCACAGTGAGGATTATTGGCACATTAAAAGAGAAATCATTTGTTGATGTGAAAATAACCAAAACAAATAACTGCCTACTAGATTCCTATGTTAAATCTACACCAATGTACAGTTTGTCCGTTTTTGACATTTGTTGCGATTCAAGCCATTCCTGTAGACCAAGCCACATGAAAATTGTACACAAGGCGATGAAAAGTGTTAGGAAATCACAATTTTTCAAATGGCAAAATGTGACTGATTTAAATCCGAAGACCCTTCAGAATCTTCTTATAATCTATAGCTACATTTAAGCTGTAAAGTTACCCGCAATACCACACTTAAAAAAAAAAAAACCTGATAAAGCACATATGTCGATGGAGATTCTCAATCATCCATGTTATGGTGGTCCCAAAAGTGTTTTTTTTTCTCCCTTCAAAAGGCAACTGGACTTTTTTTTTCTTGAAGTCATTTTGCTTCTCATCCCAAGAAATTTCTTCAGGTTCGAATTGAAGTCAGGATCAGAAGTGAGTCAGAACCGAAGAAGCTTCTTGGATGAGAAGTGAAACCTCTTCAAGGAAAAACAAAGTCCAACTGCTGTTGGAAAAAGCACATATTGTGCAGTGGTGGGATTCAAGTAATTTAACAACCAGTTCTCTGCCCTAATGATTTATTCCAACAACCAGTTCACCAAACTCCTCAGAAAGTTAACAAACTGGTTCTCCCAAACTGGGCAAACTGGCTGAATCCCACCACTGATATTGTGCCTACCTATTCCTGGCCAGAGATGCATCCAGAGAAAAGACAAAAGAAAAAAAAAATGCACAGATCAAAGTGATGGTTAAAGTGCTTCTCAGGTCTGTAATCTTCATATCAAAATAAAACTTTATAACACATTCTTTCCGACTTCTTAAACACTGATTTTATTATCTCTTGATTTCCTGTACATGGGGTCTTCCAGTTATAGGCAGACCCTGGCATTTGCTGGTCAGCCCATGTGATTAACACCACACTGGGGAAAAAAAAATGCTTTACATTTTCCAAACAAGGGGTCAAATAGAAGGATGATCAGGGATATGAGCAAATTGGCACTTTTAGCAGATCCGCTGAAAGTCACAGACCTGTGATGGTGACTCTGTGGCACGCAGAACCATTTGTGCCGGCATGCGAGCCACAGGCAAACTTACCTCACTGCGCATGTGTGCGCCTCACAGCTGATTTTCGGCCTGTTTTGAGGCCTTTTCCAGCCTCCCAGAGGCAAAATAGGCCCGTTACATCCCTTTCTGTATTTCTGGAAATACCGGAAGTGACAAAACGGACCCATTTTTTGGCCTGCAAAGCTTGCAGCAGCCTTCTCCAAGTCTCTGGGAGGCCAAAAAGCAGCTGGGAGGTGCAGTGCAGATAAGGGGGGGTTGCGCGCATATGGGCAGGGGACATGGGGGGGTGCGTGCATTGCCTTCTGGGTGCTGGCACGCGAGCGCGCACAAGCATGCAATTTTTGGCACAGGAGCCCAAAAAGGTTAGCCACCACTGACACAGATGCTGTAGGAAAGTTATCAAATGGCATCTTCAAAAGTTTACATCCAAAGATGCCGTGGTTGGCATTTGATCATTAACTCTCGGCTGCCCAAAATTAAATTCAGTCTATCAGCAATTTCTTTCTTACTTTTGGAAGGAAAGGGTAGAAGATGGAAAATCAAAAGCTTAGGAATGACAGATAATGTCTCTCTTAAATTTTCCCTCTGTTATTACTGTCTGGACCAGTGTTTTTCAAGCTTGGCAATTTTACGATGCATGGATTCACCAGCCAGCACGGTGGAGCTAAATTCTGGGAGATGAAGTCCACACATGTTAAAATTTGTGAGGTTGAGTAACTGTGGTCTGTAGATTGGAGGCATCTGAATATGCTGGACAGCTCTTGCTGTCTCTAGGATTTCTGGGAACTGTACTTCTTGCTGTTCCGGAGCCAGAAATTAAAACGACAAATCCCAGTTCAACTCCCTAAAATAAATTCACAAATGTTCTATGATTGGGTTCGGAAGATTGAAATAAATCTACCTGAACTTCAGTGTCTCCACCAAAAGCACATTTTCAGAAGGGACAAGAATAAATAACCTGGGCCAATAAAAAATCAAATGAAATAAGTGCAATAAAAAGATTTTTTTTTAAAAAAAAGAAATCAGATCAAATGCATGCTTGAAGAGAGGGCAGGAATTTGCTTTGGTGTCCTTTGCAAAAACGGTGTGGATTTTTGCAAATGTTGGGTGGGATTTTCTTTTTTGCAAAAGATTTGTGTTTGAATCTTTCCAGTCTTAAAAATGTGGTTGTTGTTGTTTTTCGTTTAATGACCCCATAATCCTTTGCGGGGTGGAGTCTGGGCAACTGAATGGAGCAGTGCTGATTATATCAGCAGATATAATCTCATTGTGCTCAGAGAGAGAAATATCTGCCTCTACCCAGGATCGAACTCAAAGCCTTCCCGATTGTGAGATGAGAGCTCCATCGCTAGGCTTCCTCACCACTCCAATGTAGTGGGTTAACAGCCTGCCACTCAAAATAGCTGAGCCTACCTATTTGTGATAAATCCTACCAAAACAAGCTTTTGTAGATAATCACATTTTACAGACTGAGGCAAATAGCCAAGAAAATAATGCACAGGGCCATTCAAAAAAGCTGTTGGAACATTGAAACAAATTGAAGGATTTTGATAAATTAAATGGAAGAGTATAGAATTCAACTATCTAATTTGGAGTTCATTTAACTTCTGTTACATTCTGGATATAACAATATCTGGTCCTGTATAGATAAAGGTGAATATGATGCCTGCGGGCAATTTAAGAATTTTATTCATCAAGCAGATCTTCCCATTAGTGGATTGTATTTGATAGATTGAGACAAATGATAAATAGAAGCAGCAGCAGAAATATTTAGATGTTCTCTACTAGCACATCACTTGATGCTACTGTGTCTTTTAAAAACGGACTTCTAAATTCAACAGACTTCTAAAAATAATGAAACATTAGAATTGTTGTGCTTCAGCTTGTTGTTCATAACATTATTAAAAATAAACATTTTTGGTCTACAAAATTAATTCAATATACTCTTTTAAGTCTACTCTATTTAGAATCTGAGATCTGTAACGTGTAACTTTCTTCAACTTAAAAGTACTGCATGCAAAATATAAAGAAAATCCTAGCTAAATAGAAGTATTCCACCTTTATTCATTTGTGTATAAACATAGAGTCCAAAAATAAAACACCCAATTTGTATAGGGCTTATTTCAAGTATTCATTTCATTTATTTAAGTATTCATTTATAAATAACTCTGGTTCCGAAGGATAATTCTTAGCATAAAGGACTAAGGCAGGGCTAAACGAAAAAGCAATATTGAAAGGAAGACGTACCCCCAGGGATCCTGGCTAGAATAAGGGGGCAATGGACCTTGTGCTCTTTGTTAGTGAGTTGAAATATACTTGTTTTCAACTACTAAAAGGGGGAGGATAAGGGAGGCATCAGACTTCAAAAAAAAATTCATAAGAAGACAATAAGCTTTCAAAGGATGCATGACTTGAAACGAAGGCCAGAAAAATTAGAACAATCATGAATACTTTTCGACGGACAGAAGCTTCAACAGAGTCTAGAAAAACAAGAAAGTCAACATAAACAGGAATGTAATTTGCAAAGCGCAGCATGCGACTTTCTGACAATATTTCACGATTTCAATAACTGTGGAAGCCATGCAGAAAAGAACTATTGACGTCCCAAAAGAAGCAGAAGAGAACATGGAATTATCACATTTGGCTTCGCACCGAAATCTTTCAAAGGGGCTATTTTCCATGGATCCGTTTTCCCATGTGCTGGATGTCCTACTCTCTCTCCCTCCGCTCCCCCAGTTTAAGGCTTTAGGCAGGGAAACCAGTAAAAGGCATATATTTAAGGGCAGCATTTTTGTAACTGGACTTAAAATAGTTGTAACACCGGGCTGGCGAATTCCATGTTGATGCCGCGAAAGGTCAGAATGCGACTGGCATGAAGGTAGAAACCAGTTTCATCCTAAAAGCAAACCTGGTGTCCTTTAGGTAGGAGGAAGGTGGCTGTTCTGAACCAGCTCCCCAAACGTGACTAACCCTCTGACGTGAACTGAAAAGATTCCTTTATAAGGAGCCCTGGCAAAAAGTTTCTGTCTGCTACATCTAATAGTTGTCTGCCATATCTAATAGTTGTCTGCCATCATCTCTGCTCCCTGCCTTTTATCCCCAGAACTAGGGTGGGGCTTTGCTAGCAGTGGTGGCTCTTCCATCCCAAGGACCAGCCCATAGATTTCCACTGCTCTCCTCTCCTCTGCCTTCTGCGTGTCGGGCACTGGAGCCAGCTGTTCCTCCTCTTCCTCATCAGCCACCTCCAGACCTGGCTCTTCCGTCCCAAGCACCGACCCATAGATTTCCACTGCTCTCCTCTCTTCTGCCTTCTGTGCATCCGTGCATCAGGCACTAGACTCAGCAGCCACCTCCAAACCTGGCTCTTCCGTCCCAAGCACCGACCCATAGATTTCTACTGCTCCTCTTTTCTGCCTTCTGGACCCAGCTGTTCCTTCCCTTCCTCATCAGTCACCTCCAGACCTAAGGGATATTGACTCTCCGAGGGCTGATGGATTGCCCAGGCTCCGGCTCTGTCTCTCTTTCTCTCTCTGCCAACTCTATTCCCTCTTCCCCCTTGAAGTTCTCTGGTTGCCTTGATATTGACCCTGACTCCCACACCAACTCCTCTGATTTGGCTGCTGGAGGGGCTGGGGGCCGACAGGCCATAACAGCAGCTGGCAAGTGGGATAAGCACTGGGATGTAAGCCCTGCTCTTTTCTCCAGCCCAAAGGGGCGGAGCTTGGGCTCTCATCCTTCCTGTCCATCGCAGCAGCTGATCTTTATAAAAGATGGGGAGGTTCATTACTTTGAGGCAACACTGTCTCTATATTTGAACTGGAACGGAAAAGCATTCTGAAATATCGAAGTTAGCTTTGATCCAAGGAGAATTATGAATCATAGGAAGGCATGTCTCTGCCCTTTCATTTTTCATAGTTTTGTGCTCAGTACAATAAAATGCAAGATGAAAAATAAAGTTCAGCCAATAACTCCTTGACTGAATTTCCAGAAGGCTAAAAAAAAAAAAAAAGTCCGAATGTTGAAACGGAATAACAGAGTTGCAAGGTTTCAACTCTGTTATTCTGCATTCTGTTGAACAAATGCCTTTCATTCTGCAAAAAATAAATCACTGCAAGTAAAATCTGAAAACTCGGATGGACAGCAAAGTTGAACTGCAAGAATCTGATGACAAAATTATCTTGGGGGCCTCCATGCGAGAAAGTCTATCTCAACTTTCTTAAGAACAATGAAAGCCATCACACTCCAGTTCATCCTTCTCTGTTCCCTCGCTATGCTTTCGCTTTAAACTGAGTCAACTTGCTTAATTCAAAGCCAAATTGCTTGCTTGGAAATAATTCTGATGAGGTTCTCACATTGGCTTTTGAGATTTGCAGGACTTTTAAAGTAAGAATTTCTGGCAATCAAAGACTAGGAAGGAACGCAAGAGGAAGCAAAATCTTCTCCAAGGGCCTGGTAATATCCTAAGATCTCAGCTTTCCTTGTCAGTAGTGGGCTGCAACTGGTTGAGCAACCGGTTCTGTGAGCAAAGCACTTCGCTTACCTTCTAGGTCAGCCCCGGTAAGAACAGCTGAGGCACGGGAATCTGTTGTGCCGCGCAAATCAGCTGAACTGAGAAAGATGGAAATATAGGACAGGATAGGGCGCGGCCAGCTGATTGTCAGAACTACTGGTTCGCTAAAACCAGTCCGAACTGGCAGCAACCGACTGTTCCTTATGCAAAGCAACGTCAGTGGGAAAGAATGATTTCTAAAGATAAGCGCCTCCACGGAAAGCAAGCTGCTTTTTCTCTGCACACGTTAGTTGTCTTTTTACAAGGAGTATTAACGTTACAATCAGTTTACAATTTCTGCCCAAAAAACTCCTGATTCTTTCTCTCTTTCTCTTTTACTCCTAAGTGGTGGGGTTATGTTTGTTCCCAAGTCTCGGGTTTTCAGGTTAACTGCTTTTATGAATTGCCTGGTTTCTGACTTCATTGTTCTTTTTGACCATTTTAATTTTTCAAGCTGGTCAACTAAGATGCCACCTCGTCCCTCAACTCTGGTCCTGAAGTTTCAAGGAGCTCAGCAAGTGTCCAGAACAGGAACCCTTAAAGACCTCAGAGAGTCACTTCCACTCTGCAAGCTCTTTCCTTCTTGCCAATTCTTCTCGGCGATCACCTAGTGGGTAAGAGGATGTGGGATTTTATTTCTATCCCCCCCCCCCAGAACATGGTTTAAAAATAGGGAACCGTTTCCACAGAGGCAGTAGGAAGGAGAAGCAGACCAGAAACAGGCCAATAAGGTCTCATTCAGAGCAGCTCCTTCAGCATCCTCAACCAAGGCTTTTGAAAGATCTAACCGATGGGCAGCCGAAATTTATTCCACGTCAGAGGCGTCATTGTCGGAAAGGTGGTAATTACTTCCCTTCACCCGAATGTACTCAATATACCTCCCGTCCTCTGATTCGGGAATGCCGCATGTACATAGCGAAGTATCAAACAAGCATTCAATTTCCTCCAGTTTTTTGCCTTTGGTCTCTGGAAGGCAGCCGTAGAGAAAAATGAGTCCCACGAAAGCAAATCCAGCATAAAGAAAGAAGGCTCCTGGAGTTAATAAACAAAAAAACAAACAAATAAGTCAATCCACACAGAGTTAATATGTAGGGTTTTTAAAGAAAAGTTTTTAAGACAGTGGTTCTCAACCTGTGGTCCGTGGATCCCTGGAAGGGGGGAGTCCGTGAAGATTTGAAGAAATGTGATAATTAAATCTTAAATCTTGGGGGGTCTGTGGCCAGGGTACTTGGCCACAAAAAAAGTATTTAGAGGGGGTCCAGAGTGAAGAAAAGGTTGAGAAACACTGTTCTAAGACTTCTCTTAAGATCCATATTTCAAAAATATTACACAGGTGGTCGTTCAAAGCATTACATAAAGTCAAGGACATCCCTACAAACCCAATATTCATTCATTCATTCAATTTCTATATCCACCCATCTCAGTCAATGATTCTAAGCAACTTATAATTGTGTGTGTGTGTGTGTGTTCTATACCTACACATCTCTGTCATTGATTCTGAGTGGATTTTAATTGTGTATGTGCGTATTTACACCCACACATCTCAATGATTCTGGATGGCATCTATCTATCTATCTATCTATCTATCTATCTATCTATCTATCTATC
>BLBF01000022.1:12924533-12955384 GCA_015471245.1 Laticauda colubrina | reverse complement strand
GACAGAACTAGAACTCTCTGTCTCCTGGTGATTGGCCTAAAGTCACCTAGCTGGTTTTCACAGCTAAGGTGGGACTAGAACTCCCCGTCTTCTGGTGATCGGTCCAGGGTCACCTAGTTGACTTTTCTGACTAAGGCAGGACTAGAACTTTCCATCTCCTGGTGATTGGCCCAGTCACCCAGCTGGCTTTCATGACTAAGGCAGAACTAGAACTCCCCGTCTCCTGGTGATCGGTCCAAGGTCACCCAGCTGGTTTCATGACAAAGGCAGGACTAGAACTCCCTGTCTCCTAATTTCTATCCTGATGCGTTAACCATGAGACAAAAATCTCTGCGGTCCATTTTGCAAGTGGGCTCCTGTTTCTTCCCGCCCATTCTGACAATGGCGCAGGCATACCTGCTAAACTTCCCAGGGTAAGTTTGCGCCGACCGACTTTTTCGACAAGCCAGACTCCCACAAGCGTGAAAATGAAATTAGTGAATGCGGTCAGGGCAGCAAGCCAGATGGCTAGGCGGTCGTCTCGGACACCGGACATCTGCATGATGGTGGCACTGTAGTACCTGAAAGGCAAGCAACCTTCTGTGTGAAGTACATTCTCCAATTCAGACAACGCCGAAGCAACAGATCGTCTTTGTTGTGGAGGGAAACAACAAAGAAACTGTTCTTTTCGGTGACGCCAATATTACGCTCCATCCATCAAGACACAACAAATTTGATCCTTGGAAGATTCTGGCACTCGAGCAAATCGATGTCTCTCTCTTGGCATCCATTCTACAGTTATTATTTCAAGCAATTAGTGAACATAAGACCGGAAATAGATCTTCAGAGAGAAATTGGGGGGGGGGGGAGGCATACTGTAGTCATTCAAAATGTGACTTCGTGCCTTCCCCGGATTTAAAGGCATTTCTGAAACTGGCATCTATATTCTTCACCGTGGCAAATCAAATTTACTGGTCTGAAACAGGAATAGAGAAATGCAACTAGTTCTGACTTAGGTGGCAATAACCATTGAAATAGGGGGTTTTATTCATGTTTCAAATTTATGGCTATGTCTCCATCCATCCATCTTTCTATCCTTCTATCCATCCTTCTATTATCTCTCCATCCATCCATTCATCCATCTTTCTATTATCTCTCTATCTATCCATCCATCCGTCCATCCATGTATCTATCCATCCTTCTCTCCATCCATCCATTCCTCCATATCCATCCATCCTTCTGTTATCTATCTCTCCATCCATCCATTCACCCATCCATCCATCCACCTTTCTATCCTTCTATCCATCCTTCTATTATCTATCCATCCTTCTCTCCATCCATCCATTTCTCCATGTACCTTTCTATCTATTTATCCATCCATTTTTCTATCCATCCTTCTATTATCTCTAACTCTCTCTATCCATCCATCCGTCTATCCATGTATCTTTCTATCCATCCATCCACCTATCCATCCATCCAACCATCATCTCTATCCAACTACCCATCTTTCTATATCCATCCATCTATCCAACCACCCATTCAACCATTATCTCTCTATCCATCCATCCTTCTCTCCATCCATCCATCTCTCCATCCATCCATTATCTCTCTATTCATCCATCCTTTCATCTGCCAATAATTCTCACCAACTTCAGCCACACATGAAAGTTCTCCTGAATAGATACCCCATCCATTTTTTTAGTCCATTTGCTAAATATATCCTTCTGTCACAAGACTCCCTATGCTGGTTTAAGCTTACTGTAGTAGATATACTGAAAAAAAAACCCTGAACAATTATTGTATAAGAGGAATTATCATTCCCAGATTTAGCATTTTTAGTTTATTAGATAGCTTGATGGTGGCTATCCAATTACCCAGCACAGTCCAACATGCAGCCAGCTTTCAACCAGGAGCATTTCCAAAATGTAAAACACCAGAATATGCTTCTATATATGTAATATAGAAGCATTTTTTGTATTCTATATAGTAACACAGTTACTACCCTTTTATGATCTCCAGTTTCATCCAACCTAATAATATGTTGGGAGTTATTATCAGCTACCACCGGTCCCTGAACAGTTAACATGTCTACTGAAGAAGTTTTTTTCCTTTTGAGATGTAATGCTAAAAATAACAGAAATTGCAAACCTATGATGATATTTCAAATGCTTTTCACTTGTTTACATACCACGTTGATTGGATGGCATATCTTAATAATGGACTAAATGAAAGGAAGAGTTTAAAAATAGAGATTGAAAATGGCAAGCAGCATCCACAATGACATCAACTAAGGGTTGAAGACAATGCTCATGGCATTTAAGAAGTGATCTGGAACGGGGAAAAAAACCTTCTTGAGTTTAGAAATATCTCAGGTCAGCAGTATCCAACCTTTTGGATTTATGGACTTCCACAATTCCTCAGCCAGTAGGATAGCTAAATAAAGATAGGTAATAAATGTAGATAAATGATAAATAATGGCTGGATGGAGAACAGATAAATAAGATAGCATAGATGAGTAAAGAAGATAGATAATATAGATAAATAATATATAATGATAGAAACATAAATAATGGATGGATGGTTGGACAGATAGATACAATTGATAGTAGAGATGATAGATAATAAATATAATAATGGATGGAAGGAAGACATATAGCATAGATAGGTAGAGAAGATAGATAATATAAATAATGATACATAAATGATAGATAAAAATCAATGGATGGTTAGACAGACATAACAGTAATAATAAAGAAGATAGATAATATAAATGATAAGATAATAAATGATAAGATATAGAAATAATGGACACGTGGTTGGGCAGATTGCATTGATAGAGATGATAGATAATAAATATAAACAATAATGGATGGAGGACAGATAAATAGATAGCATAGATGGGTACACAAAATCAATAATATAATTAATAGATAATGACAGATACATAAATATTGGATGGATGGTTGGACCGATAGATACCTTTGATAATGGAGATGATAGATAATAAATATAGATAAATGATAAGATAATAAATGATAAATAATGGATGCATGGCTGGACAGATAGCATTGATAGTAGAGATGATCGATAATATAAATGATAAATAATGGATGGATGGATGGATGAGAGATAGCACAGATAGGTAGAGAAGATAATAAATATAGATATAAATGATAGATAAATAATGGATGGATGGTTGGACAGATAGATAACATTAATAATAGAGATGATTGATAATAAATATAGATAAATGTTTGATAACAAAGATTGAAAAATAAATGTTAGATAAATGATGGATGAATGGATGGACAGATAATAGATTTCATGGATAAATGCAAGTTATGTAAGAACCTGTAATGTGAATGAATGCATACAGAAAGAGTTAGAAAATGACAAAAGGAATGCAATAATATAATAACATAACATAATATATAATACAACACAACACAACACAACACACACACACACATAGAGCCATCCAAAATGGTAATGTTTTCCTGGTTCATAGGTAAAGAGTAAAAAAAAACCTTGTTTATATGTGAGTCTCAGAAAAAAAAAACAGTGATAAAGATCCCTGATTATTAACAGCTGGGGTTGAAATACAATTGGAGAGAAAAAATACAGGGAGAGAAAAAAACAGCTCAACTAAGGTAGAAAATGAGGGGTGGAGAGACCGAACAGAGAAGGAAAGACTATTGAGAGGCTGAATAAAATAGTCAGAACACTTTTGAAACACATTTTACAGGGCTTAATGACATAATCAGCTTGGCCATAAGATTTGATAACCAGAACATTGGATTTCTTATGTTGGTGGTTTCGATTCACTTTTTCTTCCTTGCTTTTTTTTTTTAACAAAGCATGTTTTACCTCCCCAAGTTGTTCCACGCAGATTTGAAACAGAAAAAAAGAGACTATCTTGTCTGCAGACTCGTAAGATGAAGAGATAAAAAGCAACAGATTTGAGGCATTGATTCCCAAAACATTTTCCCAACAACCAGATGTCACAGCAGCAGCTTTGCAAATCTCCTACTGCTTTCAGGAAAAAAGTGCAACAGCAATACATTAGAAAAAAATACCAGAAATTCATAATCTGAACAATATATCATCAATACCAGGCACTATATTGGAAAGTACAACCTCTTAACACCTGGTGTAATTACACGCATCGAGATTCACTGAGTTGTTTCCCCTTGGGATAAACAAGTTATGAGAAATACAGGAAAAGAATGAGAAGCTGTGAGCGAAAGAAATTGAAAACAAGAGGTTAGAGAGAAGAAGAGGAAACTTAAATCTACTTTACTAATACAATTCATGATATGTCTCCATGTCTTTCTGCCCTGGGGCCCATCAACAATATGCAGCAGCAGCCCAAACCACCAATGCAATCCTAAATTGTATTAATGGAGGGATATAATCAACACAAGGAAGCTACTCATACCACTCTATAAAGCCCTTAGTAAGACCACACTTAGAATACTACATCCAGTTTTGGTCACCAGACTATAAAAAAGATGTTGGGACTTTAGAGTTTAAAACAAACTTGTTTTTTTTTTTTTTTTCAGATAAAGAATTCATTCAATCTATCCATCCATCCTTATTCACTCAGAGACCAATAGATAAAACTCCCAAATTACAATGAAGTATTATTTATTAAACCAATTTATATAGCTGCCCAATTTGTGCCTGGGTGACTCCAAGGGTCATACAACATTTAAAAATTTAAATGATTCATCCAAAAAGAAAACTCTTAAAAGATAGAGTGGAGTAAAGATAAAAATGAGGCAGGGAAAAGGTGAAAGAAATTAAGAAGTTTCTCTCCTTTTTAAAATAATATTGAAAACCAGGACCACACATTGGCTGAATAGTGCTCAGGCCAGAATAGATAAAAGAGTATTTTTTAAAAAAACAAGATAACTAATAATTTAATCATGAAACTCCACTGAAGATATACTGAGGGTCATCAATTACAAAATGTTGTTACGTAAGTACAAGAAAATTCAGTTTTACGATCTTTCTTGCCACAGCTGTTAAGTGAAGTTCTTTAAGTTTGTAAATCGGCTTAGATGAATCTGGCTTCCCCCATTGATTCTGCCTGTGAGAAGGTTGTAAAAGAGGATCACACAGGATACCGCAACTGTCATAAATACATGCCAGTTGCCAAGCCTTTCAAATTTTGATCATGTGACCATGGAGATGCATTGTATCCCAGCCTACGCAGGGATACAGTAGCCATTTCTATTTTAAAGCCCTTTCATCATTCAGTTTCTTCTGCTGCTGTCAGGAAATCGTAGTCCCGTTTGATTTCACACAGTTGCCTTGGCAATGACAAGTGCTACAAATCCAGTATTAGTTTCTCTGCCCAATTTAAAACCTATTCATAAGAAAACGAAAACTACGTGGGGGTGTTTTCACCCAGCTCCCCAAACACAGCAAACCTTCCAAAGTTAAATCAAAAGGTTCCTTTTATTAGGAATGCTGGTGGTCCTGCAAAAAGTTTCTTTCGCAGACTAACAAGCCCTGCCATATCTATTCATCTCCACCCCCTGCCTTTTATCCCCAGAGCTAGGATGGGGCTTTGCTAGCAGCGGTGGCTCTTCTGTCCCAAGGACTGGCCCATAGATCTCCACTGCTCTCCTTTCCTCTGACTTCCGTGCATCTACGCATCAGGCACTGGATCCAGCTGTTCCTCCTCTTCCTCATCAGCCACCTCCCAGTCCTGCTCTTCTGTCCCAAGGACCAGCCCATAGATCTCCACTGCTCTCCTCTCCTCTGCCTTCTGCATATCAGGCACAGGAGCCAGCTGTTCCTCTTCTTCCTCATCATCCATCTCCAGATCTGGGGGCTGTTGATTCTCCATCTGAGGGTTGATGGACAGCCCAGGCTCCGCCTCTGTCTCTCTGCCAGCTCCATTCCCTCTTCCCCCTCAAAGCTCTCAGGTTGTCTTGATGATGATTTATAGACTCCCATGCTTCTTCCTCCTCCTCTGATTCAGCTGCTGAAGGGGTCGGTGGGCAATAGGTCACAACAGGGGGAGAGAACCATTTCACTCTTGTACACGGTTTTGGGAACAATGGAATAGGATAAGACAGAGAGCGTACTTTGCTTTTAAAAAAATAAATAAGTTCCGCTGGAAGCTTGTCGGATCAACTAAAAAAAAATGAAATTTGTCTCATAGAACAGAATACAAACCTTGTGTGTAATGAGTCGTTCAGTTCTATCACAGCAAAGGCCACCGGGTCCCACGCTTCATGGATGGCTTCACTTTTATTTTCGAGGATGTGGAAACAGGTTTTACGGGTGAGAAAACCGACCTATCTGGAGAGCCAAGCTTTATCCATCAGAGTGCGCAACAAGAATGGATCGTACCCAAAGATTAAAAAAAGTAGGCAGCCGAAAGTGCATTCCATTCTTATCTTGCACAGATGATAACTAAGCTACCAAAATTTCTGCAGTGAAAATCCCTAATTGGAGAATGTGATTGATGACTCTTGGCTATGGACGTATTTTGTTGGAGAATATGAATTATTCTCCAATTACCCAGAGAAGTGGGGGGAAAACAGAGGTCCAGGGTGACAGTGAATTACATGTCTCAGAATCGGCTTCATACGGGTCATGTCGACATGTTCGCTCCTAATAAATTTTTTGAAGTTTTTGAAGCTTGGCTCAAGGCTCATGATTTAATTAGGGCAATTGCTGGAATCCTGACACCTTCCTTCCTTCCTTCCTTCTCCTTCCTTCTTTTGGAAAATACCGGCGGTCCTCGAGTTAGGACCACAATTGAGCCCCAAAGTTTATGTTCCTGAGGGGGAGGGTCGGTTAAATGAGTTTGTCCCGTTTTATGACTTTTTGTGCCACCGTTATTAAATGCATCCCTGCATCTGTTAGGATAGTAACCTGGTTGTGAAGTGAATCAGGATTTTTTCCATGGATTTTGCTGGGCACAAAAGCGGATCACGTGACCCCAGGAAACCACAGCCGTCGTAAATATGAACTCCTTGCCAAGTGCTTGGATTTTGATCAGGTGATCGTGGGGATCCTAAACGGTCCTAAGTGTGAAAAACGATCCTAAATCCCTTTTTTCAGTGCTATTGTGACTTTCAACAGTCAGTTAGTGGTCATGACTGTGAAAAGCAGTCCTAACTCACTTTTTTCAGTGCCGCTGTAACAAAATGAATCATGTTGAGGAACTACATGTAAGTTTCTGCATGCCTTGCCTTTTTTGCTTATCCTGCTCCTTCTCAGAAACCCAATTGTTTCTCCTAAATTGGCTTCTGTTTCTTCAATTTTTCCTGCCCCTTTATAGTGTTCTTCCAAGGATGTGGAATAGAACAGCAATTAATATTTTAAGGAAATGGTAGAATCATGAATAGGTATCAGATTTGCCTAAATCTGGGGGATGGGGTGGGGAAACCAAGAAGAAACAGAACCCAACAGTGATAGTCATTCACTGACAAGGGAGCCCAAAAAATTATGTTGCTAAGCAAAATTTTTGTTCAGTGAGCTTGCCCTGTTTTACGACTTTTCTTGTTGCAGCTATTAAGTGAATCATTGCATTTGTTAAGTCATGTGGTGGCTAACCTTTTTAGTATCCCGTGCCGAAAATTGCACTTGAATGTCAGCACCCAGAAAGCAGTGCACACGCGCCCCCCATGCTGTGCATCTCTGCACATGCACATGCGACCCCCCATGCCATGCGGCTCTATGCATGCACGCATGTCTTCCATGAAAACCCCTCCCATGCATGCCAGATAACCAACAATCAGCTGTTGGGCGGGTGGCGTGCACTCATGAGCAGCGGGGCTGTTCTGGGTGATCTCTCATGTGCTACTTCTGGCATGTGTGCCATAGGTTTGCCATCACGGTATTAAGTGAATAACCTGATTGTTAAGTGAATTTGGCTTTCCCATGGATTTTGCTGGTCGGGAGGTCGCAAAATTGGATCATGTGACCTCTGGGACGCCGCGACCATCAGAAATATGAACCGGTGGCCGATCATCTGAATTTGGATTAGGTGACCCCGGGGAGGGTGCAACGGTGATAAGCACGAAAAACAAATGTTGCTTTTTTCAGTGCCGTTGTAACTTCGAACAATCACTAAATGAACTGTTGTTAAGTCGAGGACTACCTGTATGGGGTCTCCTGCCCAAGCAGAGGGTTGGACTAGAAGACCTCCAAGGTCCCTTCCAACTTTTGTTATTCTGTGATTCCATTATTCTGACCTGCAAGAGGTAGCAATGTTTCTCGCAAAGAGCTGGAAAGAGCATTTTTGTTAAGGTAAAAGTCACACCTGGCCTTGGGCTTTTACATTATATGTTGCATTTTGTTAGGAATGATAGTCACCAACAGTTGAGTTGGCAATATATAAACCAGGATAGTCATTTAATACTGTTGTATCTTAAAGAGAATGCTGTAATTGTGATTCACTTGAGGTTTCTCCAACGGCCATAAGATGGAGCCAGAAACCTGGTTTGTTGTTCTTGCATTTTCGGCATTTCTCTTTTGCCTTTTGCCTGATCGTCATTCTGCTTGAATTGCTGTGAGTCTTGCAACTGTTCGCAAATTCAGTTTACTGAATTTTGTTTTTGATACTGGCAAAGAAAAGGACTTCGTTTTTGGATTATCCCTGGGCTGATTGTTTTGAATACTGCTTTAACCGTGTATGATTTAGAGTGTTTGTTGGACTTTGTTTACCCATTTACTGGAAGTAAAACTTACATTTTACTATTCAGTGTATCTGTGTGCTTATTGTGTGTTATTCATCACCACTCTCATTATGTTTCCCTGAGTGCATTCATTCTCCTAATGGGGAATACCTCAACACATTTATTTAGAAACATTAGGGGCCATTCACGCTCTGACAGTTCCTTCCCCGCTGGCTATAAAGTCCTTCAACCGATTTGGAACATATGTATCAGGGCCCCCCCGTCGGAGTCTGAATCTGTGGAAGAAGATGAGCTGGAACAAGAGACGACAGAGATCGAGTAGGCAGCTCCATTGGCTTTGGAGGAAACTGGGGAAGGGCAGAGTCAGTCCAGGCAGGGCTTTTCTGAATTAGTAAGACCTGCGGACAGGGACGAGCAGGAGAGACAGTAGAAGAGCAACAACCACCCCCTCCTGATCCGAGAGCACGGAGAGAAGAGAGAAGGCAAGATCAACGCAGACCGAGCTGGCTACGAAGGAGGAGAGTGCCTCGCCCGCCCCCCTTCACAAGGCACACCTGGGGACTGAGATGTAAGGAGGTGCTGGAGGGAGGGGCATTTGTCGGGAACAATCTGTGGAGCCTCGTGTGCACTTGCCAACGCCTGGAGATTGCTGTGCTCTGTCTTGCAGGACTCGCCCAGTTTGCTTGCTTCACTGAACTTCTTGCTGTGGTTACTGTTTGGCTAACCTGGCTTCCTGGACTGCTGGCCCTGGTTACTGTTTGGCTAACCTGGCTTCCTGGACTGATGGCCCTGGTTACTGTTTGGCTAACCTGGCTTCCTGGACTGATGGCCCTGGTTACTGTTTGGTTAAACTGGTCTCCTGGACTACTTGCAGCCAGAGGCTGCTGAAGGTTGACGTGAGAGCTTTGCTCCAGGACTTGTAGTAAACGTGGGGACGTTTGGGAGGCAAAGTTGGAGAAGTAAAGGGGAGTTAGATTTGTTCTCTGGCTGTGCTGCTTTCATGCCATGCCCGGGGTCATCACAAAATCGTTGAAGAAGTAGATATCTTGAGATCCCCGGAACTAAAATTATATTTATTATACTTACTAAGCTTTCGTCAGCCTCTGCTGACATGTCAGATATTAAACTTTTATACATGTCAGATATTAAACCATTATAGAGATCTATAACAGACAAGAAACAGACAAGAATAATGAAGAATGAGCCCGGCAGGCCACAAGATCATGGGCAAAGCAACAAATTGCAATAGCTGACAGGTTACAATCACTTCTTAGAGATAAGCAATTCAAGCTGAGTCTGGTAAGGGAGAAAACAACAGGAGTTAAACCTCCATCAGCCAACATGACTGAAGCAAAAGCAACAGAGTTAATGGGTGGGAGGTGGTTGGAAGGGCCTATTATGCATGCAAGGGCAAAATTGATTCATGATATATAAAGGCATAGATCTCTGTAATGGTAGTTTAATACTCTGACGATATCAGCAGATATCAGCAGAGGCTTACGAAAGCTTAGCAAGTATAATAAATATAATTTTAGTTCCGGAGATTGCAATATGTCTGTTTCTTCTTTTATATACATACATACATACATACATACATACATACATACACACATACACAAACACACACACATTATATCAAAAAGTTACTTTAGTGCTTCGCATTGTTAAACTGTTTTGACAATGTTTTCCATCTCTTAAACTGAAAATAAAGGGCGGAATTCTCTTTTAAAAAGTTGAATGATACATACATGACTGTGTTAATACCTGCCAGCTGTTGGAACATCTGCAAACTACAACCCACAATCAGCTGCCTTCGGGTCGGAGGATAGGTCAGCATTCGGTAAATCACCAGTCCAGCTTAAAAAGAAAGAAGAGAAAAAAGTTTTACATTCATTTACGGTTTCAACCAACACCACTTTTCAAATCATCTTGATATGCAGCTAGTTCTCATTTAAAAAAAATTAAAACCACAAGCACATAAAGTCACCCAACACTTTGGCATTGCCACAGGCAGTTGGGAAGGCATGTTGAAATGACAATACAGGTAGTCCTCAACTTACAACACTCCCACTTAGTGACTGTTCGAAGTGACAGAAGCACTGAAAAATGAGAATTAGGATGGTTTTTCACAGTTAAGGACATTTGCCACCTCCAAAGCTGACACTTCTGACAAGACAAGTCAATGGGAAAAGCCAGATTCACTTAACAACCATGTTACTAATTTAACAACTTAACATAGCTGTGGCTAGGAAGGTCGTAAGCTTGACACATAGGGAAAGGAGGAACAGCCAACAGGGAGTGGGAATGTGGCTCCGGAAGTTGTGGAAGAAACTGAGGAAGGACACAGGCCGGCTGGGCTTTCAGAGGAAGACCCAGGCCCATCCCCTCTTCCTCCTAGGGCATGCAGGGAGGAACTGATAAGGGAGCAACATGAATGGTGTGGTCTACGGGGGAGGAAAGGGTCTTGATCCCCTTCACGGGCTGCAGCTGTGAGGACTGTTTCAAAGGACAAACTGTGCATGGGCCAGTGCTGGAGGCAAAGAGTGAAAATATTTCTAGTTTGTCAGTTCTTATCTGAGTTATGGCATCCTTCCCAGCATGTGTATTTCAATATCTGTGAACGTCTTCAAGCCCTTATCTTGCCTTGTATCATTAATTTTTTCAGTGTGGTTTGTGTTGTTTTTTCCTATTTATAATTTATATGTATTTTGAGTTTGAATGGAAGTTCTTCCTTTTTGCAACTGTTTGTGGGGGAGTTTTTTCTCCAGTCAATGATAATTGGACCTTTGAAGCCAAGTTGAAGGAATTAAAGGGACTTCATTTGGTTTTGTCGCTTTTGTATCCCACCCTGGGTCATCACACTTTCTGACTTTTCAAACGAATAAAACATAGGTAATGCTAGGCCAGTTAATTGAAGTTAAAGAATAGAAAGCACCCACACAAAAAGAGGCTCCAGTGCTTTTAGTCATACATGAGTAAGCAACTACAAGTTGGCCAATTCACAACTCAAAAGACAAACATGAACAGAGAGGAAGTATTAGAAGGAGAACTGACAAATTAATAAAAATGAAATTATGTTTTTGTTCTTTTACAGTGCCCTGATACAGAATGTTCAACGGATGCAGCATCTCATGGTACTGTAGTGAAAATAAGCATTATCACTACTTTAAACATCGTAAGATTAAAATAGCTGATGGTGCAAATTACAAGTGTTCGTTGCTGCTCTAAGTTCAACACGGCAACGCCGAGGAACTGAATTCTTCTATAAATGCTTCACTTCTGCTTAGCAAATCTTAACCTGGTCATACCAGATAGCTAGCATAACGTTGTTTAGACTAGCCTGAATCTTTGCATTCCAGCTTTACAAATATATTACAAATTTGTAATATATTACAAATATATTAAAAGTTATTTCTAACGGTGTTCAATAGGCAGACTTTCAAGGCGACATATAAGACATTTGGAAAATATTTGCAGGAAAAAATATTGGGCAGAACCTAGGGGCAGAGTTAAGAGAGGGATTAACCTAGAATCTCTACATGGTCACAAGTTGAATTAAGTCCAAACTCCCTTGAATTCCACTGATCCTTGTCTATCTCTAAGCAGATGCTGCACTGTTATTTTAGAAGATTCCTGTGCATGGGCTTTTAGCAATGAAGCTGTTTCATTGATCTAGTCTTTTGTGATGGACATATTTCAAATCACAATCTCAAGAAGCAGAAACCTGAAAACTCAAGAATCTCAAGAAGCAGAAACCTGACAGCCGTCTCCTCGTCTTTTATTAACCAATAAACTCTAAAATATTTCCTCCTTGTTTAAGTACCACCAATTCTGACAATTAGGATCTCAGAAGAGAACATGGGTGAATTCTTTTGTACCTGGAGCTTTACTATACAAAATATTATGCATGACATTCCACCAAGTCACCTGTATTCATGGGTGTCCCTGCATGGGATAAGAAAGGACTGCAGATTTTATTGTTCTAAAAATATTTTCTTACACACACACACACACACACACACACACACACACACACACACAAATATTTAAAAACCTGGAGTGAGTACATAGGAAAAAATGTTCTTCCTAGAGGCTCAAATATAGGTCAATATCTGAAGGCAAGCCATTCCACTGATTAATTGTTCTTATTGTCAGGTAATTTCTCATCAGTTCTAGGTTACTTCTCTCCTTAATGAGTTTCCATCTGTTGCTTCTTGTCCTGCCTTCAGGTGCTCTGGAGAATAGCTTGACTCCCACTTCTTTGGGGCAACCCTTCAAATATTGGAATATAGCTATCATGTCACCCGCTAGTCCTTCTGTTCTCTAAGCTGGCCATACCCAATTCCTGCAACCATTTTTCATATGTTTTGGTCTCCAGTCCCCTGAGAAAAATATCATTTCTCTTCATCAGTGGTGTCAAACTCAAGGAACTCCAGGCCACACTGGAAATAGCAAAGGACCTACCCATGGTGCCTCTACCAGTAAAAACAGAGTTCAGGAGGGCTGTACACGGCCCTTCCGGGCTCCATTTTCATTGGCAGAGGGCTGCAGGAGGATCCTGCCCAGGCCACCACAAGTGCCCCCGACACAAGTGATGTCGAGCTGGCCATGCCCACTCTGTCCCCCTATGCCCCCCGAGATCAAACACAACCCTGATGCGGCCCTCAATGCAATCAAGTTCGATACCCCTGGCTCTACACATTTAAATGATTCATAACCATTTGCAATTTTCTTCCCTGTTTCATTAAAATGTAGAGACTTTGATTTCCATGACTGGCTGTGCCAATGTTCTAATGTGCCATAATTCTGTCAAGTACTGTCAAGTGTGAATTACAGATTGCAAATGTAATAACTCCATTATTCCACTGTGGCTCTGGATTGCTTCTGGTATCAGTGACATGGCTGCAAACAAGAGCTTGAACATCGGTTTTGTGGGGAATAGATAGGGGAGAAGAGCATTGTGCTCACCTCCTAGTTTCTTTGCAATTATTCAATGACAAAAATAATGACCAAAGCTCGTTAAAGAGAGAGAACCAACCTAGAAGTGAGGAGAAATTTTCTGAAAGTGTGTTTTGGTTAACTGGCAGCAGGTGCAGAGGGCTGAGGAGAGTGAGGACTCAGATGAGGGGCCAGGCCCATTTGGGAGTGGACTGCTGCCTTCAGAGAGTATGGGGCTGGCAGCAGTGATGAGGAGCTTCCCGAGGAGCCTGTGCCAAGTGCGTGTGTGCGCAGAGCTGCTCGCAGGAAAGAGCACTGCACCAGCACGGGTGACTCAAAAGTAAGGCTGCAAGGTAATGGCTCCTCCTGAAGATAAAAGCCAGCTGTAAATCAGACGTTCTTTGCAAGAAGCAAAAACGTTTTGAAACTCCAGCCTCGTGGACATTGCAGTATCTTAAGTTGGTATTTGAAGACTCTTGTGTTGGGAAATATTTCTTATCTGTTATTCTTGGCAGCCTCGCACAGTTTTAGCGAGGCTTGTGCTTATCAAAGTTCGTTTGCAGCATCCTTTTAACTGGGCATTCGTAAGAATCATTAAAAGGTTTTTGTTCCTTTTGGTTCGTGTTTGTTTTATTGGACAAGGGTTTGGGTCAGAAGACAGTGAGAACAATTGAATCAATACAATCAGCTTCCCTCCTGGGGTTGCGAGTGCTCCATCACTGGAGGTTTTCAAAAACAGACTGGACAACCATTTAACCCGGATGCTTTAAGGTGGCATGCCTTGAGCAGGGGGTTGGACGAGAAAACCTCCGAGGTCCCATCAAGTTCTATCATCCTAATGCATTCCATTACATAAATAACAGCCTGTTTAGCCACTCAGGAAAGAGAATGATAAAGGAGGTTTTCCCATAGTCTTCTACGGTCCTCCTCTATGATTCAGAAATATCTAGCTGAGGTAAGTTGTTCCTAAGACCGTAATTAAGCACACGCTTAGTCCAAACAACTCGTTTTATTTCAGTGCTGGGAATTATTTTCATTCCCAGCCTGTAATGAATCCATAATAATCCTTTGAGATAAGCACCCACCTTTCTCTCCTTTGAACTGCTGCCAAAACTAAAGTGCCAAATTAACTGGAAAAAAAAACAACCGAAATACAAAGCCCACACAGAGCTTCAAGGTTTAATCTGAACAGAGTGAACGACTTTGCTTCCTGCAAAGGTTTCTCTACCTTTGCTCTTTATACTTTAGGGGAGGGGCAATCCCCTCCAAGCCTTACTCCCAAGTTGCCCCTTTTGTCTCAGCTGCTCTTGCCTTCTGGCAGCTCTGTGGAAGCGCGCACTGGAACAGGCTCCCCTTGTTCCTCTGCCTCACTGCTGCCAGACTGTGGAGGCTCCGGAGTCAGCACACAACTCCCAGATGGTCGTGGCCCCATCTCTGTATCGGATGCAGGACCCTCATCCAAGTCCTCCCCAGACTCCTGGACTGATCCCTGTTTTTCCCCACTGTCTGATTTCGCTGTCGTCTGCACAGGCTGCCAGTGAACCACAACAGAAGTGAAGTACCAATCTTTAGGGGCTCAAGGCTAAAACATACAAAGAAGATTGCAGGAATTGGGTATGTCTAGTCTGATGAAAAGAAGGAGCAGGGTTGACATGACAGCAATCTTCCATTATTTGAGGAGCTGCCACAAATATAGAAGGGGTCAACTTATTGTCCAAAGCACCAGAAGGCAAGACAAGAAGCAACAGATGGAAACTGATCAAGGAGAGAACCAACCTTCCGATGCTGTTTTTCTGTTACTTTCCCAGTGCTGTTTTGTCTTAAGCAATTGAGCATAAGAGACGTGATCATGAAATAACGGGAGGAAAAAAAATAAGTTCTTGATGCCTCATCAGCGGAGCAATTGTTATAGCTTTCAAGAGTTGATTAATTCATTAGAGGACTCGAACCCAACCCGTTTACCAGATGTTATTGCAAAGATGGTATCTCTCCCATTTTTTTTTAATTTAAAACATAGCCTATTAAGTTAGTTAGTTATTTTTTTCTTTTTGTTCTTCACAGCTTAGAATGCAGTCCTTAAACAACCTTGCTTTGGAGATTTCAATTATCGTGAACTGTGTGATTTTAAGTTCATTGCCCTCTCAAAACTAATATATATATAAATAAATAAATAAGTACCAAACTCCCCGACTGCCTTGGCGCACATTGCTGTTCTTGTTGCTAAGATACGTTGGAAAGGGATTTTGTGAAAAAGTGTGGACCGCAATGAGCTCAGGAGCAAATTTTTCGACTGCTGAGAATATCTTCCACTTTCTCCTCCCCCCCCCCCCCCAGGCACTTAAAAGCAAACCCAGTCAAAAATTCAAAAAACATGTTTTGAAGAATTATTAAATCATTTTGCTCATATAGGTTCAGCCATATTCTTTTTGCTGTAAAATGTGTACCTGGGGGAGGGGTGGAGAGAAGGAAAATCTCCTGGCCATAGCTACAAATCAAAATAACAGAGTTGGAAAGGATCTTTGAGGTCTTCTAGTCCAACCCTCCTGGGATCAAGTAGGAAACCCTGTACCATTTCAGACAAATGGCTGTCCAATCTCCCCTTAAAAATCTCCATTCACGTAACAACTGTGGCAAGAAAGGAGGTATAAAGGGTCGAAACTCACTTATGAGAAAATTGTGGTTGTAAGTCGAGAACTACCTATGTTAAATAAAAGAATTATTGTTAATATTTACACGTATTTAGGTAGTGAATGCTCCATTTATTTTGCCCAGGTATTCCATCTAAACCTTGATTTTAAAGAAATGACAGGAGAAGTTACAGGTCCACTAACATCACTTTCTTGGCCAAATTAAATGGTTTAACCTACCCTTAAAATCTTTGCCTTAGCAATTATCAATCTGGCCACAACGTTCAAAGAAGTTTCAAAACTCATCTGACAATGTTTGGATTTATATCTTCTGTTGACTCCATGAACCTCTATGTCTAAAAACTTTAAAAAATATTATCAGAGTTTCACATCTCAAGAACAGGAGTACACAGAGGCAAATTTATGCACAAGCTATACTGAAAAGATTGTATTTTCCATCATCCCCATAAATTGAAAAAGTCTATTTTTATTTTAAAAAATGTCCAAATCAAAAATGTATTTTAAAAAATAAACTATCTGCAAAGAGACAAATACTTATTGAAGTCATATAATTGTCACTCAATACAGCAAAATGTGAAAGATACCAGAGTATATTTGTTTTTAAGATATATATACTAGCTTGATACCCGTGCTTCGCTACAAAACTATGTGATCAGGCTTAGTTTTGGGGGGAGGAAAATAAGGGGGGGGGGAATTCTGCCTCTGCTGACCAACATCCATTCGTATTCATCTGGCTAGCGTCCTGTCAGTGTGTGAGAGTTGAGAGCTGTTTGGAAACTGAAACATTATTTGCTGTGTGAGCAAGGAGGAGACAGCAAGGGAGCCTGGGTTTGGCTTAGCTCAACTGTTCTGTATTAAAGCTGCTTGGTGCTGTGAAACAAATTGAAACTCCTCTCCTCTGCTTGTGTTTTGTCTTTGGAAAAGATTTATTTTCAGATGGGGAGGAGGAGCAGAACTCTTTAGCATCAGAGTGTGTTAATAATAATAATAAGAAGAAGAAATACTAATGCTCTGATGATCAGTCTGAAAAATCCTTTCTTAGTGAACACCTAGAAGCCAAGAGGAACAGTTCTCTCTGGAGCTCAGGTGAGCTCTAAAGGTCATTTCTTTCTCTTGAAAGAGTTCAATCCAGCTTTCTGATATCTATTTATAATATAAGTAGTCCTTGGTTAATGACGGTAAAGGCAGGCATTCTGTTGCTAAGTGACATGTTCCTAAAACTTAACGTCATGCTAACACTGTCAGGCTCCCAGAATTATTTCTCTTTATTAACAGACTTCCAATCTTAGCCTGTCCTTTTCATCAGTACATGTAGAAGCTCTTCAGAAAAATTGCCACAGGAATCTTACATCTAACAACCAAGGACCCTTTGCATATCCAATGTCCCTTAGATGCTGGAATTACTTAACCACCACATATTTATCGAGCTGAGATATCTGAGCCATAGTTCAGCATACCGGTAGTTCTCAGGCTAACAAGTCCAGCCAGCCGGAAGATGAATAGTTGTCTGCCACATCTAGTCATCTCCGCCCCCTGCCTTTTATCCCCAGAGCTCAGGTTGGGCTTCACTAGCAGTGGTGGCCCTTCTGTCCCAAGAACCAGCCCATAGATCTCCACTGCTCTCCTCTCCTCTGCCTTCTGCGCATCCGTGCATCAGGCGCTGAACCTAGCTGTTCCTCCTCTTCCTCATCAGCCATCTCCAGACCTGAGGGCTGTTGACTCTCCATCTCAGGGCTGATGGAAGGCCCAGATTCCACCTCTGTCTCTCTCTGACAGCTCCATTCCCTCTTCCCCCTCTTCCCATACCTCCTTCTCCTCCTCTGATTCGGTTGCTGGAGGGGCCGGCGACCGACAGGACACAATAATAACTTATGACCGTTTTTCACTCTTATGCGTCCCTGTGCTCATGGGATCAAAATGTGGATGATTGGCCAACTGCCTCGTATTTATGACTTGTAATTCAGTGGCCCACATAGTCTATGCTTTGTCCTAGAATGAAGAAAATTTAAAAAAATATAGCCCATTTTAAAATCTAGATCCAAGTTCTAAATTTTCATGAGAAAGCGGACCCCAATCAAGCCCAAAATTTTTCCCGCTAAGCAGGCTAGTTCTTAAGTGAGTTTTGCGACCTTTCTTGCCACCTTTGTTAAAGGAATCTCTGCAGTAGTTCAGTCAGTAATAGGGTTGTTAAGTGTCATGTCCCTGTTAGTTTGAATTGAGGAGAAAGATGAACAGCTGACAGGGAGTGGGAGTGTGGCTCCGTTGGCTGTGGAGGAAACTGGGGAAGGGCAAAGTCCGACTGGGCAGAGCAGGGAAGAGGTACAACAAGGGAGAGGTAGTTCAGAGGAAGACCCAGGCCCACCCCCCTCCTCTTCATCCTAGGGCACGCAGGAAGGAACGGAAAAGGGAGCAATGTGGGTTGCGTGACTTATGGGGGAGGAAAGGGCCCTGATTCCCTTCATTAGCCACACTTGGGAAGAAAGTTTAAAAGAAATGCAGGCTGCATGTGGCAGCTGTTGGGAGCAAATATGAGTTTATCTTGTGTTGAGTTGGCTTATCTGGGTTCCTGGTGTCTTCCCAACCATGTTGAGTTATTGCTGTGCCTTCTGGAATTCCTTCTTCTACCCTGCCCGACTAATTATCTCATCTTGCCTTGATTGGACTTATAGTTACAGTTTTTGTTGACCTCATTTTGGACTTGATTCTCTGAAGCCAACAGCTGTTCCTGTGAGAGTTTTTCTCCAGCCAGAAGGTAACCTGGACATTGGGGGCCAAGTTGGAGCTAATAAAGGGACTCTTATTGATTAACTGACTGTGTTGCCTTTGTGCCACACCCCGGGTCATCACATTAAGTGAATCCGGCTTCCCTCATTGACTTTGCTCATCTGAAGGTCACAAAGGGGACTGCACGACCTTGGGATACTGCAACCGTCCCGAGCCAAATGTCTGCATTTTGATTGTGTGACCATGGGGATGCTGCATTGGTCGTTAAGTGTGAGAAATGGTCGTAAGTCAATTTGTGGTGCTATTGTAACTTTGATCACTAAACGAAGTGTCGCAAGTTATATGACCAATTAAATTAGATCAGGGCGGTCAGCCTGCTGCTTTCAAAGGTTAGTTTTAAAGGCTTTTTGCAAGCAATTCAGGAATAGGAAACCTACCTTCCTTTCTTTAGCAGATAGCCAGTAAAGAGGGAAGGCAGGAGAGGGAGGGAGGGAGGAAAGGAAAGGAAAGAAGAGAGGATAAAGCAATTGTCAAAGGAAACAAATCTATTTTTGAGCTGTGAAAATTGCTCCAATCTCAAGTAAAGACTTGAAACAAAACCCTCATATATTCAAAGAGCTTTGCCTTGACTCTACCCGCAAAACACACTGGCTTTGTTCCAAGTTTAACACAAAATACAGGGACACACTTTAAAAACAGCATTGTTCCAAACGTTCCCTAAATCACAAGCCCAGCGCTGCTGTATTGTTTTATACATTTTCAATGACTTGGTTTTTTTAAAAAAGGAATATTTTCCAGAAGAACCAGTAAATTAGCAGAAGTCAGGGAGAAGTAGAATTAACAGGGTTGGAAAGGACCTTGGAGGTTTTCTCCAATCCCCCTCCCCCAGTTCAAGCAGGAGATCTTACACGCCATTTCAGACAAAAAGTTGTCCAATCTCTTCTTGAAAACTTCTCATGATGGAGCATCCACAACTTCTGGAGGAAAGCAGGAGGTTAGACTAGAAGACCTCCAAGATCCCTTCTGTGATGACTCAGAGTGTAACACAAATGTAACAAAATCCAAATCTCCTTTAATGCCTCCAACTTGGCCCTACTGTTCAATAATTCTCAGTTGGAGATAAAACTTACTCAAAAATAGTCTTCAAAAGAAAGCAATACAGTCCGAACTTAATGAGCAGATAAAGGTGAAATAAAAAACTAAAACAAACTACAGTGAAGGAAATTCCACAACGGACCAGAATAAGTAATTACCAAATTCAAGGAAATAACAAGGCACAGTCTGTTGGAAGGACGCCAACTAAGTTAACTTCAGCCCAAAATAAAACACGCTTTGCTTCTGGCAACCGCTGTATTGTAACCATCTCTCTTATATACTAGTCTCCCCAGCTGCAACCAATGAGGAGGATCATGGCCGCTTTCTTTCTCGTAAGCCAAGTTGTTTCCTTCTCTGTTCCTCCCTGCATGTCCTAGGATGCAGAGGGGATGGGCCTGGTTCTTCCTCTGACTGCCCAGCTGGCCTCTGCCCTTCCCCAACCTCCTCCCCAACCTCCGGAGCCACATTTCCACTCCTTGTAGACTGTTCCTCCTCTCTCTCAGAGTCCAACTCTACCAAGGGGATGACACCTTCCAACTCTGTTATTCTGTTCTATTCTAAAGGCATTCTACTGATTGATTGTTCTCATTGTCAGGAAACTTCTCCATTATTTTGTAGTCACAAATGCCACATTTGATGACTTGATCTCTGAAGCTGTTATGTTAACTCAACAGATACTATATTTTACATAGCATACAAAACCCAGCAGAATCTGGTGGTTCATGCTGCATTCACAAAGTCCATTCAAGTCATCATTTGATATTTCAGTTTCCAATTCCTAAACCTGCATGGTTTTATATATAATGTATAGACTATGGAGTAACAGAGTTGGAAGGGACCTTGGAGGTCTTCTAGTCAACTCCTTGTAGGAGACCCTGTGCCATTTCAGACAAAATGGTTGCCCAGTCTCTTCTTAAAAACCTCCAGTGTTGCATCCACAACTTTTGAAGGCAAGTTGATTAATTGTTCTCCCAGTCAGGAAATTTATCCAGACACATAATGATGTGTGTTAAATTTTGCCCACATAATATTGCCATATTTTAGCTCATTACCGAATCTCTTTTTCTAACAAAAGTTCAAAATGTCTGCTTATGATACATTACAAATCAGGGTTGTTGTTTTTTAACCTTTGAAGCAGATATAAGCCTGGAGGAACAAAGAAATCGTTATTTTTACTATTTCGATTAGCTGTCCTCCTTCTAAGACTGTACTTAAGATATCAATATTTTCTTACTTTTTTTCCCCCTTTTGCGAACATTACAAATGTTAAGGGCAGTGGGGAAAAGAATCCTGTTGTCATAACGGAAGATAAATACGAGGAAGCCATAACACCTTTGAAGCAAAATGGGAATAAAACTATTTTACCCAGGAATCTGTACAAGGATGTATTATTTACTGCCAATTGCATTTATTTTGCTAGCACATCAAAGTCCTTTTGTAGCAATTATTTGCTCTGGTTAAAAAGGTGAATATATGAATCCAAAGATGCTTTTTTTCAAAAGGCAACTGGCTTTTTCTTTGCTTTTCCTTTAAGATATTTTGCTTCCCTGAACTGAACTGAAGCTTCTTCAGTTCTGATTTCTGACAGAACTTCTGACAGAATTGAAGAAGCTTCTTGGGTGGAAAAGCGAAACATCTTCAAGGAAAAATAAAGTCTAGTTGACTTTTGAAAAATCACTTTTGGGACAACCTGGATGATTGAGAATCTTCATAGACAGATGTGCTTTATGAGGGTTTTTTTTTTTTTAAAGTGTGGTATTGCAGGTAACTTTACAGCTAAAATGTAGTACGGGTTATAAAAAGATTCTGAAGGGTCTTCAGAATTAAATAATCCAGTTGCCTTTTGACAAAAAAACACCTTTGGGACAATCCTGACCTGGATGAATGAGAATCTCCACAGATATTTGAATATATGACATCACCTAATTATTCACTAATAACTGATCTCAAAATACAGCCTCCGATTTACAAGCTACAACTTTACTACAGAAGTTTTTCCAAGGTGACTGGCAAAGTGGCAAATGCTATCACATAGATTTATGTCGCTGGTAGTTTAATGTTCAAGAGCAGACATAAATTGCAAGCAAAAATACACAGAGCTTGAGAATTTTGAATTCCTAAAGAATGCTCTGTTGCTACTCAGACATTATTCCTCATCTGTGTACTGTCAACGGTGCAGCTGTTCTGAGAGTTATGCACTTCTTAAGCTATTTTATATACCTAGAGTGATAAAAGAGGAAAGAACTCTGCAAGCAAGAACAATGACTTGATTATTGAGAAAGGGTGAACGTGGATGCTAAAAACGTACATAATTTGCATCAGTATGGAAATACTGTGAATCCTAATTTTAAATAAATGACAGGGCTGCCTGGCTGTCTGAATCCAAAATATTTAAGTCTTTGTTAGCCTTTTAGAAGATTATAAAAAAAATATTTTAGAAATAATTAAGATTTCTAAATGACAACTGGTCATTTGCATTCTTTTGCTTTGTAAGAGGTCCAAGAGGCCATCTATGTCAAAACTGAACAGCCCCCTCTCAACAGAGTGGGAGGGATACAATATGATTTATCTCCAGTCTACAACATAATCCTTTGAGCAGTTCCAAGAAGGTTCCACAGCCATTTGCACTATTCAAATGACCCTGAGGACACAGACAAATCTCCAAGTGGCTTCAATGACGCTTTAAAAGGATACAAATGACCAGCTTTGTCTGCAAGGAGTATAAATCCTTCCCTTCTCCACCATCCACCCAGAGCTGAAGCAGCTCATCTCCATATTATCTGTCTCCAGTCTACAACACACACCTTTCAGCAGTCCCAAGGCGGCTCCACACCCATTTGCACCCACTCAGGTGATCCTGAGGGCACAGATTAAACCTCCAAATGGCCTCAGCGACCTCTAAAAAGGATGCAAATGACCAGCTGTCTGCAAGGAATAGAAATCCTTCCATTCCCCACTATCTGGTCAGAGCTGTAGAAGCTTCTTGGCCGAGAAGCAAAATGCCTTCAAAAGAAAAAATGAGAAAGTCCAGTTGCTTCCTGAAAAAGCACCTTTGGGACAACCGTGACCTGGATGATTGAGAATCTCTACAGACTTTTAGCGATACAATTTGGGATGAACACCTTTTGAATGGGGTGGAAGTAGGAATGGATTTCTAGAGGGTGAAAAAATTGCAGAATACAGGATACAAATGACCAGCCGCCTGCAAGGAGTATAAACTCTTCTGTTCCCCGCCATCCAGTCAGAGCGGAAGAGGCTTTCTTGGATGAGAAGGGAAACGTCTTCACAGAAAACCAGAATGTCTAGCTGCCTTTGGGACAACCATGAGCTGAATGACTGAAAATCTCCACAGACATTTAAGAAAACCACCATTTTGTAAGACAACTTAAACAGGCACAATTCTGCTTAAAAATGCATGCCAAAGCAACTTATTAAAATTCTGCTGTGCAAGTCACTAACCGTATGTGATGGACGATAAAAATTCAGCCTACCTGCCCCAACTTCCTTTTCTTCCTCGTCAATATTATTCTTGATGCTGTCATATTCATCGTCGATCGTTTGATTTCCCCGCATCCGGGAGAGAATTCTCCGTGCTTTTTGAGTCTGTCCTTTCTGAATAAGCCAGCGGGGGCTTTCGGGAAGGAAAAGGAAACCGACAAATTGTATGACAGCTGGAACTGCTGACAAGCCCAGCATATATCTACAGGGAGAGAGATAAAATTACAGTTTTGTTTTTTTTAATATGGGCTTATTAATATTCTCTTCCTAGAATAGGAGTGTCAAACTTCAGATTTGAGCCAGATACAGCCCAGGATGTGGTTGGATCCGGCCCAGAGGGCCGTCCTGGTCTACCCAATGCAAAGAGGAAAGATCAGGCCAGCATGGCTTCAGCCCAGTCTACCCAGTGCAAAAGGGAAACATTGGGCCAGCGTGGCTTCGGCCCAGTCTACCCAATGTGAAGAAGAAACTTCAGGCCAGTGGAGCTTTGGCTTGGTATACCCAGTGCAAAGGGTAAATATGCCAGCAATTTGCGGAGAGGCGTCAAGCTGGCCACTCTCCATCGGTCATTCCCACCCTGTCAGCCACACCCACCCAGTCAGCCATGCCCCCACACCTCCCCCGAGGTCAACCACAGCCCTATGGATCCCTCAATGAAATTTGAGTTTGACACTCCTGTCCTAGAAGAACAGCAAGAGTTTAGTTTTGGATATTTTTTTAAGAGAGTCCCTACAGATAGTTCTCTGCTTATGGCCACATCTGAGCCCCAAACATCTGTGATTAAATGAGACAGTTGTTCAGTGAATTTTGCCCCGTTTTATGACATATAGTTGCTGTAAACACAATTTATTTCAGAAGTGTAACTTGCTTCTATCTACAATGAAAAGAAGCGTTGTGGTTTCATTTTTTAAAAATTAAAATCAAATTCATACCAACCTCCATCCGCCCTTGGGAAAGTAGCTGAAAGCGCCGTCTACCACACTGGCAAAGAACTGCCCACCTGTGATGAAAAGTGTATTTATAGTCACTAAGCGGCCTCTCAGGTGAGGTGGGGCCACTTCTGCAATGTAGACAGGGACCGTCATCGAAGCAATGCCTGCAAGAGGTAAACGGTGACCATTAAAATTACTATCAATTATTTAATTTATACAAATTACAATTAAATTTACATTCAACATTTAAAATCGCAGGCATGTAAAGTCACCTAAAGCTTTGGAAGTTGGGAAGGCATGTTGAAATGATAATACAGATAGTCCTCGTCCTGTAACAGTTTAGTGACTGTTCGAAGTTGCAACAGCACTGGAAAATGTGACTTATGACCATTTTTCAAAGTCACGACCTTTCCAGCATCCCCATGGTCACGTGATCCAAATTTCGATGCTTGGCAATTGACTCATACTTATGACCATTGCTATGTCCCAGGATCCCCATTTGTGATCTCCTCACAAACAAAGTCAAAGGGGGAACCAGATTCACTTAACAATCGTGTGACTAATTTAACACCTGCAGTGATTCACTTAACAGCTATGGCAAGGAAGGTCATAAAACGGGACAAAACTCACTTAACAAATGTCTCTAATGACAGAAATGTTGGGCTCATATTATGCCCTTGTCAGAGTCTGAATTCGAGGAGGAAGCTGACAGGGAGCAGGAGCGTGACTCTGTTGGCTGTGGAGGAAACTGGGGAAGGGCAAAACCTGGCTGGGCAGAGCAGGAAAGAGGTAGAACAAGGGAGAGGGAGTTCAGAGGAAGACCCAGGCCCAGCCCCTCTTCATCCTAGGACACACAGGGAGGAACGGAGAAGAGAGCAACGTGGGATGCGTGGCTTATGGGGGAGGAAAGGGCTCTGATTCCCTTCATTAGCCACAGCTGGAAAGAGAGTTTAAAAGAGATGCATCCTGAGTGTGGCATCTGGGAGCAAACATGGATTTATCTTGTGTTGACTTTGCTTATCTGTGTTCCTGGCATCTTCCCAACCATGTTGAGTTACTGCTGTGCCTTCACATCTGGAATTCTTGCTCCTGCCCTGCCGGATTGATTACCTCATTTTGTCTTGATTGGACTTATAGTTACAGTTTTTGTTGACCACATTTTGGACTTGATTCTCTGGAGCCAAAAGGCTATTCCTGGAAGAGTTTTTCTCCAGCCCAGAAGGGACATTGGGGACAAAGTTGGAGCCCTACTGATTATCTGACTGTGTTGCCTTTGTGCCAGGCCCCGGGCCATTACAGCTCAATTGTGGTCGTACATCGAAGACTATATGTACTTTAGAAAAGCATTAAAATTCTATGCCTGTTAATTTCAACCTGGTGAGCATAGCTCTAAATAATTCATTTCTTCCTGAGAAGGCAAACATTTCATATCTTGAATCATATACAATTTTAATGTTCTTTTGATCATGAAAAACTCATTTTGAGTATGCTAAGCTGCTGGAGAAGAAAAAAACAACAACCAAGATCTCTTAAACCCTCGCTGCCAACTCTGAATTAAATGGACAAAACTAAAAATGTTTGTGATTGACACCTGTCCAGGCTTCTTCAAGTAATTAGCTATTAAGGCTATATTAAAGTATTATAATATTCATAACAGCTTGGTCTAGGGCAGGGATGTCAAAACTCATGGCCCACGGGCTGAATGTGTCACACACTGGCCACACCCCCTGGTTTAGCGAAGGGAGGGAAAGTTGCAATACGTCACGTGACAACATGAGTTTGACACCCCTGGTCTAGCGGTTAAGGTACCAGGCTAGAAAATAGGAGACTGTGAGTTCAAATCCTACCTTAGCCATGAAAGCTAGCATGGTGACTCTGAGTCACCAGGAGGTTGGTAGTTCTAGTGCCAATTTAGGCATGAAAACCAGTTGGATGACTCTGAGCCAATCACCAGGAGACAGAGAGTTCTATTCCCGCCTTAGGCATGAAGCCAATTGGATGACTCTGAGCCAATCACCAAGAGACAGAGTTCTACTCCCGCCTTAGGCATGAAAGCCAGCTGGGTGACTCTGAGCCAATCACCAAGAGACGGAGAGTTCTACTCCTGCCTTAGCCATGACAGACAGCTGGGGGATCTTAGACCAGTCCTTTTCCTTCAGCCCAGCCCACCTCACAGGATTGTCATGGGGAAAAACATATCTTAGATATATCTATATCTATTTCATTCATTCATTCATTCATTCATTCATTCATTCATTCAACGAAATAAGTTGCACGCACATATTTATTAATATAATAATTGTCCTTCAGACCAAAAGGAAATGGATGACCACCATGAATGGAAATAAATAGATTAGATTGTGCCCAGTTGCTATGTGTTTTTTTTTGTTTTTGTTTTTTTGCATTTTTATTTATTTTTTGTATGCTGCCTAGAAACACCTGAAAGAAGGGCAGCTATATAAACTAAGTAAATAAGCAAACTTGCATTAGAACAAGCGTAGTGATATTTTAATGAGACTTTAACCTTTCAGTCCCTTCAAAAATGTCAGATTTAATGTTATTAAAACCAAATTTTAGCTGAGCTAAGACATCCATAAAAATAAAATAAAAAAACAAGTAGTAATTAAGGAGCGTAGAGCTTTATTTTAAGAGGACTCAAATCTTAGATATAAATATATGGTTCCCACATTAAACTGAAATTAACATTAGACTTCTTCGCTTTAAAGTACCTTTCTGTGTCTTTTGATATTTTTACTGTGACGATGCCAACAATAAAATATTTTATTGGTATATATCTGCATATATAATTTATCCCACTAGGTAAGTCATATACATGAAAATAAACTTTAATCCTTAGAAAATCAGTGCTTGTTCCTATCATTGGAGAAGATCTAAGAACTAGCAATCAAAACAACAGTGTTTATAATTTATTTGCAATTTTAATGACTGGGAAAAAAAACCCAGCTGTATTATCTGTCCTAGCAGCAACCTTTGGACAAATACGCACACACAAATGTACACACATATAAACATAACTGTGTTCAGGACAGTATACATACTATTCGTTGCCATGGTAACTAATCCTTTTCCAAGACCGATAATGCAATTTTATAATTTAGCCCATCAATGACACGTGTCACTTTGTATTCAGCTACCAAGAGGATTTGCTTTTATAGAATATATTTATATTACACAACATCATGAAGCAAAGAGATAAAAAAACGACAGCTAAGTATATATCATACGAGAACATCCTTTGTTTAAAAAAAATAGTATATATAAAGATAGAAAACTATATTCCTCCTGCTCTCTGAATCTTTGCACCTAGAATACATTTTTGGAGATTTAGCATGCTGAGAAGAATCTAGATTTGAAAAGGAATGAATTATAACAAACCTCTTCCGGCTTTTTTTTTTCCCAGTCAAAGCAAAAATAAAAAACAAAAAAAAATCTTTATTGTTAAAATTATTTTCACCTGTAACGAATTGCATTTTCAAACGTGGTTTGACCAGCAGCTAAAATTGTCATTCAAATTCTGTATTCCTGCATCAAAATTTGTACAATTCTCTTCAAGCTCTAAAACAAGGGTGTCAAATTCAAGCCCTGCGGGCAACATCTGGCTGAGTGCTTAAATCTGGCCTGCGGGGCTCGCCTGGAAATATTAGCCCAGCCTGGGATGCCTCCACCAGTTAAAACAGGCCTCACAGGGGCCTCCACGCGGCCCATTTTCAGCCAAGAGAGTGCTGCAGGTGCAGGCCCATGAAGGCCAAAAATGAGGCCCCAGGAGGGGGGTACACACTAGAGAACTGGTAGCGGTATTTTTGACTAGTTCGGAGAACCGGCAAATCCCACCTCTGACTGGCCCCACCCCTTGTCTTCTCTGCCTCCCACTGAATCTCAGCTGATCAGCTGGGTCTTCTCTGGTTGCCCTGCACAGGAGAACGGAACTGGAAAGCAGGTTAGTGGGGATTTTGCAGGAACCTTCCCCTATACTCTCACTAAGCCACGCCCACCAAACTGGTAGTAATTTTTTTTGAATCCCACCACTGGGCATAACCCTAACATATCTTCCCCCCGCTCCCCCCCCACCAGCCGACCCACTGAGGACAACTGCAGTGCTGATCCAGCCCTCGAAGAAATCCAGTTTGACACCCTTGCTCTAAAATATTCAATTTCCCCAGCAAAAAGTTTCTCTCTCCTCGCAGGCTAACAAGTCTGTCCGGCAGGGAAATGAATAGTTGTCTTCCACATCTATTCATCTCCACCCCCTGCCTTTTATCCCCAGAGCTAGGGATGGGGCTTCACTAGCAGCAGTGGCTTTCCGTCCCAAGGACCGGCCCACAGATTTCCACTGCTCTCCTCTCCTCTGCCTTCTGCACATCTACGTGTCAGGCACTGGAGCCAGTTGTCCCTCCTCTTCCTCATCAGCCACCTCAAGACCTGGGGGCTGTTGACTCTCCATCTGAGGGCTGATAAGATGGCCCAGGCTTCCCCTCCCCCTCCCTCCCTCCCTCCCTCCCTCTCTCTGCCTGCTCCATTTCTTCTTCCCCCTCAGAGCTCCTAGGTTGCCCTGATGCTGACCCTGATTCCCACACCTCCTCCTTCTCTGATTTGGCTGCTGGAGGGGCTGGCGGCCTACAAGTTTGTAGGTTGGTCTTGCCAGAATGCATTTCTTACCAAAGCAGGGTTTAAGAAGCAACGGCAAGGTTAAGACTTTCATCATTCCTGCAGAGAGCTAATAATTTGTGGGAAGATAATTAAGGCAATATTTTTTTTCCATCACTTACAGATTGACTTGTAATGCTTTAGGTGTATTCAGAAATGGACTATATAAAAAGGTACTCTAAAATAGTTAGGCTACCTGGGGCAAGAGCAATTCATTTGTGCAGGAGCTAAAGGTTCTTTCTGGATCTGGCTGCCAGAGACCGGGATTATAAACTAAAATCTGGTGGCAGGAGATTATTTTAAAGTCCCTACAATAGACAGGTAGATTATGGACTACCAGCACAATACCCATGTGGTCAGGCTTAGTTTTTGGGGAGGAAAATAACAGGGGGAATTCTGCCTCTGCCTACCAGCATTCATCAATATTCATCTGGCTAGTGTCCTGTCAATTGTGTAAGAGAGTTGAGGGCTGTTTGGAAACTGAAATAGTATTTGCTGTGTGAGCAAGGAGACAGCAAGGAGGCTGTGTGTGGCTTAGCTTAACTGTCCTGTACTAAAGCTGCTTGGGGCCTGTGAAACTGAAACTGAAATTGAAACTCCTCTCCTCTGCTTGTTTTGCCTTTGGAAGATATTTTTTTTCAGGTGGGGAGGGGGAGAACTCTTTAGCATCAGAGCGTGTTAACAACAACAACAACAATAATAATAAATACTAATGTTCTGATGGTCAGTCCGAAAAATGTTTTCTTCGTGAGCACCTAGAAACCAAGAGGAATATGCATGCCAAATTTCAAGTTTGTAGGCTTCATGGTTCTGGAGATTTTGTGATGATGCGTGAGTAGTCTTTTGCTTTTTTATATATATAGATTTGCACATAACCAACCTTGCTTGCACACAACTAATCCAAAGAGTTCTATCACCGGATGTTGGTCCATTCAGAAACTGGAGTGTAAAACTGACATCAATGTATGCACGCTTTCAATCCGAACTGGTTGTCTTTGGTCTGGGAAGGCCTGATAACATTTGATTTGCGAGTGAAATGTTCGTTTCTTTCTTCCTGCCTTTTCTTTAATCCACTATATAGACAAGTAAGCTCAATGAATTTAATTGGAGGGCTATTCTGTTGGAAAATAGATAGGTTACATTTATATACCTGTTTTGTTATGCAGTATATTAATCTTCCTTTGGGGGAAAAAAGACTACCTTTAAATAAAATTAAGCATTACAAAGGGAAGCCTTAATAAAGTCAGCATCCCCAACCAGCTTTTTCCATATTTTGTCAGTTTCACAAATTTAATTTCACAAATATGGCAGAGCTCTAATTTTTTTTTTCTAGAGGTTCAAGCTAAATTGTAACGAAAACATTAGGTAAAAAAACAAAGAACTATTAGGTTGAGGATCTGCCATATCTCTTACACGTACAAAAATGCGTTATTTTTCTTCTTACTGCTTTTTAGGGTTATTTTAATTTGAACTTTAAAAAGTACAGTTGATCTGTATATTTATTTATGATGCTTAAGCTTTTAGTTAAGCTCCCTAGTGCCCTCTGATGGATGAGAGTAAATATTGTCGTATTTAATATATTAAATAAACAGTAAAATATTGAACTATTAAAAAGATTAATTAGTATGGTTGTTTTTTTTTCACTGGAGATATGTATGTATGTATGTATATGTATATGTATATGTATATGTATATGTATATGTATATGT
>BLBF01000022.1:12913083-12924523 GCA_015471245.1 Laticauda colubrina | reverse complement strand
TATGTATATGTATATGTATATGTATATGTATATGTATATGTATATGTATATGTATATTTATATATATACTCCATAAGGAAATACCAGTCTTTCAGAATCCAAAAGAAAAATATATATTAATGTTTCATATTATTTCTGTGCTTATATTTGGAGTTCTGCTGAATGATAAAAATTAAATTACCTTTGGGTACTAGAGGACCTAGGCCAGTGTGACTAACATTTTTGGGCTCCTGTGCCAAAAATTGTATGCACACTTGCACACTCGCTTACCAGCACCCAGAAGGCAATACGCCCCCCCCTCCTCCCTATGCATGTGCACGCAATCCCTATCCACCCACCCCCGCCACTCTCTTATCTGCGCTGCACCTCACAGTTGCTTTTCAGCCAGTTTGAGGCCTTTTTCAGCCTCCCAGAGGCTTGAGGAAGTCTTCTGCAGGCTTTGCAGGCCGAAAACTTAGCCCTGTTTCATCACTTCTGGTATTTTCAGAAAAACAGGAAGGGATGACACGGGGCTAGTTTTCAGCCTGCAAAGCCTGCAGAAGCCTTCCTCGAGCCTCTCGGAGGCCAAAAAAGGCCTCAAACCAGCTGAAAATCAGCTGTGAGGCACACACATGCGCAGTGAGGTAAGTTTGCCTGCAGCTTGTATGCTGGCACAAATGGCTCTGCGTGCCACCTGTGGCACACATGCCATAGGTTCGCCATCACGGACCTAGGCAATTCCCATTTGAACAGCAGACGCTTCCAATTAATACAGGTAGTCCTCAACTTATGACGGCAACTGGGTCCAAAATGTAGGTTAAGTGTGAAATTTGAGTTTGCCTCCTTTTGTTAAGCGAATTGCTTGCAGTTCTTAAATTAGTAACACAGTCGTAAAATGAATCTGGCCTTCCTCATCGATTTTGCCTGCCAGAAGGTCACAAAAAGGGTATGCTGCAACCGTCATAAATGTGAGTCAGTTGTCAAGCATCCAAATGTAAATTATGTGACCACAGGAGGTTCTGTGACAATCGAAAGTGTGAAAAGTGGTCCTAAGTCCTTTTTTTTCAGTGCAGTGATTAACTTCGAATGGTCACTGAACAAACAATCGTAACTCAAGCACCACCTGCTATTGCAATTTAGTTAGCTCCCAGCCTTCTTCAACTTCTGGATTGTCGCATAAACAAGGTGAAATCAAACTGTAACCTGTGAAAGAAAATAAGTCAAGAAGCCTTTGGATGAATCGATTTATTTTCACTGACTTTTAATGGGCAATAAAAGTGGTTTTTATCAGGGTTGGTTCATCAAACAAAGCAAGGCTTAACTTAGCATGATGTTTTGAGAATTAGGAAGACTGCAACGGACAAGCCAACTTTGGCTGATTTAACGGTAATCAAGGTAATGACTGGTTAATATTTGACTGGGCAGCCACGATGAAATTCCAGAGCTCTAAAGAAGATTTGGTGATTTAAAATGGAGAAAGAGGCAATGGAAAGATAACAGCCGACACCAGGTATTTTAGATAAAGCTAAAATATCCATTTCCTCGTGGCTTAAAGTTGTTCATACGTATATATAAAAAAAAGCAGAATGTACAAATGCTAACTCAGTGCCATGTGAACACGGTGCCAGCCAGCTGTTAACCTGGAACCACAGAGCTCCAGCAAACAGTGAGCTAATACCAAAATGTTTCTTATTGTTCTGACCTAGGCTTCCCAAGATCATCAAGCCGACTTCCTTGTCCTGACAAAACCGCTTTTTATTTAGGTTAAAGTGTATTCCTCTCCAGCAAAGTCCCGGCCAACAATCTTTCAAGACTTTCACAACTACAGACCTTATCAGACTTGGAGAGTTGCCAGGCCGATAGCTCCCAAATGCCACTCTGTAGCAGACAATACTTGGCAAGGAGTACAATACTTGGCACGAACAGATCTTCACTCTAATTAAATGAACTAATTGTCTCCTGCAAACCCCACTCCCCCTTCGTTCCTCTTTATTCCCTATGGGATGGGCCATTCACCATCCACCTGTGCCTTTACTCCTGAATTGACCCTTGTTCCTTAATTGTTCCCTTCTCCTGGCAGCTCTGTGCTTGCGCGCACTGGGAACAGGCTCCAGCTGTTCTTCTGTCCCACTGATCTCCGACTCTGAAGGCAGCTGATAGCTGCCCTGGCCCTTGATGGAGAGCCCTCGTCAGAGCCTTCCCCAGACTCCAGGACTGGCCCATGTTCCTTCCCAACCTCCTCAATGTCCAAGTCAGCCACCGGCCACAACACTTATTTCATCGACAACAATAAAGTACCGTTGTGGAAACTTTTCTGCAAGCACTAGTCACCTGTCTTCCATACAATACAATATAACTCTTTGATTATTCAATCGATTAGTTTTAATTTAATAAATCAGCCAGGATAAATCTTAAGAATCAAAACCATCCTAAAAAATAGTTGGAGACCCATTATATTTTTTCTTCTGCATAACTATAGTTGACACTTGGCTTTGTTTTATAGCTGTTAGCTCTATCCAAAGATTAATGTGAGACTTCTTCCAAATTAATTCCTTGCTACCTTGCTTAATCAGAGCGGCAAAGCTTTCGTCTCCAAAATCAAAATTCTCTGTATTTTTATTTATTCTTTTTTGCTTTAAGGTTTCTGTGACTCATTTGTACAAAGATGCAAATTGTCTTCTACTACGTCAAGAAAGGTGAAAAACTTGGCAAAAACACAGCTGAATCCAAATCCTCGTTTCTCATCTTACATAACGTTACTTGCCTTGTAAGCTTGCAGGAAACTGACTAATTTCCAAGTCAGCTGTGTCATTTTAATTCAGCATTATATATTGATTTGTTTTTCTAAATACTTTGCTTCCCTCTTGGTTTCTTGCATTGTATATCATCCCCTCTCTTCTGCATTGGCTGTTTTCCCTGTCTGCTGCCTGTCAGATTCTCCATTTTAAAGTATTTTGACATTGCAATTAACAAGTAATGTCAGATGAGTGACCATGTTTTCTCCAAGGATCAACAACCAACCAAAACATGAGGTTCTCATTTTCTCTCTCTCTCTCTCTCTTTGAAACAAAGTTTTAAACAAAGGAAGATTTGTGATGACCCGGGGCGTGGCACAAAGGCAACATAGTCAAATAAACAAGAAGTGTCCCTTTAGTATCGCCAACTTTGCCCCCAATGTCCAGGTTACCTTTGGCTGGAGAAAAAACTCTCCCAGGAACAGTCTTTAAAGTAGAGGAAATTCAGTCCGAAAACAAAGTATATACAAATTGTAAATAAAAATCCACACAAACCATGCTGCAGTAATTAACTGGACAGGGCAGGAGAAGGAATTGCAGACTCGAAAGGCCAACAAAACACACACAGTTGGGAAGACACCAGGAATACAGATAAACCTCGAGAAAACCAGATAATTCACGATTTGCTCCCAACAACTTTGCTGTGTGCAGCTTCCTCTTTTAAACACTGTGTTCCCAGCTGTGGCTAATGAAGGGAATCAGGGCCCTTTTCTCCCCCATAAGCCACGCAACTCTAATTGCTCCCTACTCCATTCCTCCCTGTGTGCCCTAGGATGAAGAAGGGGTGGGCCTGGGTCTTCCTCCCTATTCCCTCTCACTTGGTCTACCTCTGCCCAGCTGGCCTTTGCCCTTCCCGGGTTTCTTCCGCAGCCAATGGAGCCACATTCCCACTCCCTCTCAGCTGCTCGGCTTCCCCCTTTGAATCAGATTCCGACAGGGGCATGACAATTTATTTCCTCCTCCTGTTCATTCTGTCTCCGTAATCCATGTTTATCCGCATTTGAATTTCTCCAAATTTCCCCATTATCCTGTCAAGTCCCTGTTAAACCATCTTAATAAATGTTATTTTCTCCATGTCCATCTCCCCCGGATTTCTTTTAGGACTGTTAGAAAAGGCACACCAGTGAACAACAGCACACAGAATTTTGAATTTTTCACAACAGGTTAATCCTCAAATTACATTGGTTTGTTTAATGATCATTCAGCGTCACAAAGGCACTGAAAAAAAACTTGACTTATGACTATTTTTCATATGTACAACTGTTGTACAACTTCTGACCCCATGGTCAGAAGATCAAAATCCAGATCCTTGGCAACCGATTCACATTTACGACGGTTGCAATGTCCCAGGGTCACATTTTGCGACCTTCCAACAATCAAAGTCAATGGGGAAGCTGAATTCATTTAACAGCTGTGTGACTAATTTAATAACTACAATGATCCACTTAACAAATGTGGCAAGAATATTGGGGGAAAAACTCACTGAACGAATTTCTCACTTAACAACAAATTTTGGTATCAATTGTGGTCGTAAATCGAGGACTACTTGTACACTACAGATGTAAGATTAAGCTAATTGCTAAGCCCTTCAATAAAAATAAATGAATGGTGGTACTTAATTTCCATCATGACTAATTTATCCCACAGATTTCAGGTACTTGTGAGCATAGCTTGATCATTCTTGACAACTAATAAACAAGCAGAGCATAAAAAAATTATTCCTCCATCTCCAAATTCAGTCAGCATCATCTTCTTTTAACTACCCCATAATCCCTTAGGGGGTGGAGTCTGGGCAGCTGAATGGAGCTAGCAGAGTGTTTACTGGCCGGATGCCCTTCCTGTCACCAATGCGGAGTTTTGTTTGGCAGATATATTCTCAGTGTGCCCAGAGAAATATCTGCTGCTATCTAGGAGCAAACTCATAGCCCCTTCATCGTGAGATGAGAGCGCCACTTCTAGGCCACTGCAACATTCTCCATCTCCAAATTCAGCGAGCTGCTAATATTCACATGTATTTATCTGAAAGTATCTTACTTCCTATAAAACAGCCACCTATATTAGAGTTGTACTACAGATAGTCCTCGACTTACCTTTGGTTTAGTGACCATTAGAAGCTACCATGACACTGAAAAAAGGACTTATGACCGTTTTTCACACTTAGGACTGTTGCAGCATTCCCATGGTCATGTGATCCAACATTCAGACACTTGAAAACTGGCATGTACTTATGACAATTGCAGTGTCCCGAAGTTACATGGTCCCCTTTTTCCAACCTGCTGACCAGCAAACTCAACAGGGAAGCCAGATTCACTTTACAACAGTGTGACTATCTTAACTGCGATTCACTTAACAACTGTGAGAAAAACGGTAGGAAAATGGGGCAAAACTTACTTCACTGTCTTGCTTAGCAACAGAAGCTCAATTGTGGCCATAAGTCAAGGACTATCTGTATGGAATAACGAATGAATATATGTGAGGTTTCTATTGTGTAGTGTATTTGTATCAAAAGACTGGGTGCTTTCAACTTATTGTAAACAGATGCTACAAATGCACTTTTGAGGGATCAAATCTAACTAATTCTTAAGAGCAAACGAATTGTGATTTTTTAAAACAATTAATATGCTGCCTGTGATACATTAAATTAGAGTTTGCCAATTTTTCTGGCTTGTCCATGATTCATTCTAATGCCAACTTAATGATCGTTTCTCAGAAATAAATATACAGAGAAAATATTCACTGAGCTGAAAAGTCCTGAAATCAATCAATCTATCTACCAATCTATCAATCCATCCATCCACCTATCCATCCTATTCTCTCTCTCTCTCTCTCTCTCTCTCTCTCTCTCTCTCTCTCTCTCTCTCAAAAGCAAAATACCCTCACGCATCATCACAAAATCTCCAGAACTGTAAAGCCTACAAACTTGACATGTGGCTCGTATGTTCCTCTTGGCTTCTAGGTGCTCACTAAGAAACGATTTTTCCAAATGACCATCACAGCATTAGTATTTCCTATATTATTATTATTAACACGCTCTGATGCTAAGGAGTTCTACTTCCCTTCCCTATCTGAAAAGAAACCTCTTCCAAATGCAAAACACAAGCAGAGGAGTTTCAGTTTAAGAACACCAAGCAGCTTTAGTACAGAACAGTTAAGCTAAACCATGCCCAGGCTCCTTGCTGTCTCCTTCTTGCTCACACAGCAAATATCGCTTCAGCTTCCAAACAGCCCTCAACTCTCTCACACACTGACAGGATGCTAGTCAGATAAATACCGAGGCAGAGGCACAATTTCCCCCCACCTTATTTTTTCCCCAAAAAACTAAGCCCGATCATATAGTTTTGTGGCAAAGCATGGGTGTCAAGCTACTTGTTTAATAAAGATGTATCTTCTGTCTTCATATACAATTTGATATTAACTTAGTGTCTTGTTATTTAACAAAGTCCTTAACATTGTGACTATGAGACAATACGGAGAGATCTCGACTTAGAACAATTGAGCCCAGAATTTCTGTCGCTAAGTGAGTTTTGTCCCTTTCTACAGCCTTCTTTGCTAAGCAGGTCTCCTCATTTCTTTAGTTAGTAACACAGTTGTTAAGTGAATCTGGTTTCCCCCTTGACTTAGCTAGTCAGAGGGTCATAAAAGGGGACCACGAAACCTCGGGACAATGCAACCATCGTAAGTACATGCCAGTTGCTAAGTCTCTGAATTTGGATCAGGTGACTGTGGGGATGCCACAAAAACAGTCATAAGAGTGAAAAACGGGCATAACTTGCTTTTTTTTCAGTGCCGTTCAAACTCTGAATGGTCACTAAATGAATTTATTTATTTAGGGAAGGGGTCAGCAACCTTAAACACTCAAAGAGCCATTTGGATCCATTTCCCACAGAAAACCCCGGGAGCCAATAATTTAACAATCGGTGTGACTGGGTGGGCGTGGCCAACTCAACGTCACTCACACCCATTCAGTCACCTCTTGCTCTGGAATATGGAGCTGAGTCTCCATCTCATGCTATCACCCTTACCTTCTCAGGCCAGGCAAAGAGGGACAAGAGGGGCCAGTGGTGGGATCAGCCAACAGGGAACCGCAACGGAGGGCCAAAAGAGCTGCATGTGGCTCCAGAGCCTCAGGTTGCAAACTCTTGATTTAGGGAATTTATATTGCTGCCTATTCACCCAGGGTGACTCAAGGAGGTTTACAGAATATAAAACCCCATATAAAAACATTAAAACTAATAAAAGAAGAGTCATATAATAAATTAATACACTAAAATCACCCCCGCCCCAGCGACATCACATAAGCGATTTGATGGGTTCCATCCCACTCTGGGTTTCCCAGACCCGCTGGCAGAACCAGGTCTTCAGCGCCTTCTGGAAGTGTGTTAGAGAGGAGGCCGTTCTAATCTCCAGGGGGATGATGTTCCAGAGAGAGGGAACCACCACGGAGAAGGCCCTTCTTCTGGGTCTCACCAGATGTATCTCCTTAGAGTGATTAACCTTTTCGGCACCAAGTGCCAAAACATAGCAAGAGCGTGCCGAAAAGGCACTGAGTGTCAAAATGTGACAATTCACCAATACAGACATATCTGACATCAGCAGATAAAATGTTATTCCAATGTTTTTCCTTAAAAAAATAATACATTCTAGATTCACCTGATTGCTATTTTTTTGTTTCAGTCCAGTCTATTTTACTGAATTGTTATGAGGATAGAAGAGAGAGAAAAAACAATATAAGCTCTTTTAAATTGCTTGAAAAGCAGAACGGTTATCGCCTCTAATGGCATCATTTAGTTTCTCGCTGTAACGGTGCTTATTACCACCTTAGTGTATATACAGTAAACAGCAAAATGGTAAAACTTAAATATTATGACTATGTGCTATATAGTCGTAAATATTACGACTATTATGACTTAAACCTTAGGCTAAACTCCCAGGATTTAGGTCATTTTTAAAATATAATGTAATGAACATAAGCAATAATCCCATTGACCAGATTGAATTAAATTAGAATCACAGAATTCAGCAAATTTGAATATTCTCCTGAGCTTGTGTATTTTTGTTTTTAACGCTTGAAATGTGGCACGTGATTAAAAACACCCAAAGATCAAATAAAAGTCGAAAAAAATGGCACATAACTATACCCTATTGATAAATTAACCCCATGAAACCAACGTCTTAAAAGTATTTTGGGAATATGAACTGAACAGAAACAGCATTTAAGGAATATTTTACATAAGATATGATAGATCCATTTTCAGGTATCATTTAAATTCTGACGGTATGAAACACAATGCTTCGGCAGTACTTATTGCTGGATATGCTGCGATATATTGCAATAAATGGAAAGGATGTTTATTTGCGGTTAAAGTTTAAACAAAGGATAAACATCTTCTTTACCTACAACATTGACTGTGAAGGCAGATCACAGAATTAACCAATTGTTTAGATGAGGTTAAATTTTTCCCCGAGGTTAAATTTTTCCCCGAGGTATCAAAGGAAGCACCTGGATTTTAAGTGGTACTCTGGATTAGTTCATGAGAAATTTTAAGATCTACAGCAGATTATTCAAGGTACTAGATAGAATGGAATGGAATGGAATGGAATGGAATGGAATGGAATGGAATGGAATAGAATAGAAAAGAATAGATAATAAAGAATAGGACAGAATAGAATAAATATAATAGAATTGAATTGAATTCTTTATTGGCCAAGTGTACTTGGACGCACAAGAAATTTGTCCCGGTGCAATATGTTATACAGAGCACAAGTAGTTTAAATTCTAAATAAAACTCCATGGATAACCAAAAAATGAGTAAGACAATCTTCCAAACAAATGGAAAGCAATGCTATCAAGATCCAAGCAATTTATTTCAGATGACATTTCCGTTCCTTTAAAATGGCCCTGGTGGCGGATGAAAATTCAAGAGACAGCTCCCACCCCCAAAAAAGAAAGAAAACCAGGCTTTTTTTTTTTTTTTTACAAAAATGGGAAATTAAAAGGCCAGGCAAGCTGAACGGTTCTTTACAAACACCACCGAACTCCTGTTTTAATTCCACATATTCAACCACCTGACAGGGGAGCTAGATTGCCTCCCTTCTATCACCGATCCATCTCACGAAAAGTTGATTTGGGTTTCCGAAGCCACAAAAAAACTGCAAGTAGGCAAGACACATTGGCAGCAGTTGCTGGAGGTCTTCAAGAAAAGATCAGACAGGCTATTTACCTGGGATGCAATCAAAGTGCCTGCCTGGGACAGCAGGCTGGACTAGATGACCTCCAAGGTCTCTTCCCAGCCCTAGGAATCTTTTTGTCTATGTCTCCAAGGGGGCTAAGAAAATACACTGCATTTGCATGTGTAAAGCTGAAAAAGGCTTGTCACTGTATACCTTTTGGGGAGGGGCTTTAAAACAGGGGTCCCCATATCGACCCCGTATGGGTTGATGGGTTTATCCCATAAGTCAATAAACGTTTGGGGCTAAAAGGGGATTCAGTAGGTGGCTGACAGAAGGTCGAATTCATATCTGGGCGGGCTCTGAAAAGCTCTAATCTAGGGGACACCAACCTTTTGGACTTCAGGGACCACCAAATTCATAATTTTAAATCCTGCGGACCAAAAACCCTGGGAAAATCCCCCCAAAAAGTCTGCAGGAAAATTCCCCACCCCGTTTTCCTACCAATCGATCATTCTTTACCGTCTCCAGCTCTGTTCTCAGAGAGAGAAAGAGAGACTTTTGGCTTCATGCAAGGAAAAGCAGCAGAAGCAGTAGAAGTCTTTCTTTCTCTCCCCCAAATCAGAAATGAGTCTTTGCCAGCGCAGCCTCTTGGAGCAGGAGGCTTTGCAGGGTCCCAAAAACTCCTTTCTGGTGGAGTTTGGGAGAGAGAAAGACTTTTGCTGCTTTCCTTGTGTGCAGCTAGAAGCAGAAAGAAGCACCTGGTGGCCAGGCCAGGTGTGTGGAGCAAGTCCTCCCCTCTGTTCTTTCCCCCTCCCCTCACTACCTCGTGTTGTTCGCAAGGATAGTGGTGCAAGCCTTGTGTTCCCGTGGGTCATGTGGGTGGCACAGCCTTGTGTTCCTACACAGCCTGGATTAATTGCTTTGGGGGTGACATTTCTCTGCGGACCAGCCAAATTTTCTCGCGGACCACCAGTGGTCAATGGCCCACTGGTTGGTGACCACTGCTTTAGGGCACACCTCATAGTCCTGAAAGGGAGCTGGCCAGCAGCAAGAATGGCTCCGATTGCCCAAATTAATCCCAAAATGAATCTCCATAATGCCAAGGAGTTTAAAGTTGTGCTTATGGGCATTATTTTCAAATAATAAAGGCCAGGGAAAAGAGGTTTCAATTTGCCGTGAGAAGCTTCCTTGGTGAAGGGTTTGGATGAACCAAAGTGGTCCTGAATTTTGCTCCTGCAAGAAGAGGCAGGAACGATGGGATGGGAAGTGCACTCTGGGTTTTCTTTACAGACATTTCAGTACTCAAAAGTAGACAATATCACCAGAAAGAAGAAAGGTTTGCTCTCGGTTTATCTATCGCACAATCCCACTCCCTTCAAGCACTCATGATGTTACCTGGTTTGGGAATGAAACGTCTGCAAGGAAACAACCAAGCTCAGAGAGCATCAAGGACCCCACAGTTCCCCCCCTCTCCTCCTCCTCGCAAACCACACTCCCTACTAGTACTGATGATGTTATCTAGTTGGGTAATGAAATGTCTGCAAGAAAACAACCGAGCTCAGAGAACATCAAGGACCCCACAGTCCTTCTCCTCCGACACTTCTCCTTCTCTTCCATCCACAAACCCCATTTCCTCCTAGCACTGATGATGTTACCTAGTTGGGTAATGCAACATGTGCAAAAAAACAACCATAAGCTCAGAGAGCACTAAAAAGACTTCTTGGCCGGCGTCCTCCTTACAAACCCCACTCCCTCCTAGCCCTGATAATGTTCCCTAGCCAGGCAATGCAACATCTGCAAGAGAAGCACCAAGCACCCCTCATTTCAGCTCTAGAATCTGAATCCAGCTGGAAGGGACCTTGGAGGGCTTCTAGTCCAACCCCCCTGCTAAAGCAGGAGACTCCAGTCTATACCATTCCAGACAAGTGACTGTCCAGTCTCTTCTTAAAAACCTCCAGTGATGGAGCCCCCACAATTTCTGAAGGCAAGTTGTTCCACTGGTTGATTGTGAGGAATTGTTAATTGCTTGCAATTGTTAATTGGTTCATTGTTAGCAACTGTAAATTGGTTAGTTAACCATTATTAACCGGTTCATTGCTAACCATGATTAATCTGTTCATTGCTATCAATTGTTAACCATTATTAACCTGTTGACTATTAACCATTATTAACCAGTTCATTGCTGTCCAATACTAACCATTATTGACCTGTTGACTGTTAACTATTATTAACCACTATTAACTGGTTCATTGTTAACCACTATTAACCGGTTCATTGCGATCTATTATTAACCGGTTCATTGCTATCCATTAACTATTGTTGACATGTTGACTGTTAACCACTGCTCACCATTATTAACCGGTTCCTTGCTCTCCATTATTAACCATTATTGACATGTTGGTTGTTAACCATTGTTAACCACAATTAACCAGTTCCTTGCTTTCCATGATTAACCATGATTGACCTGTTGACTGTTAACCACTGTTAACCACAAT
>BLBF01000022.1:12891093-12908352 GCA_015471245.1 Laticauda colubrina | reverse complement strand
AAGAAAAGGAAAGGGAGGGAGAGGTGAGGAAGGGGAAGAAGGAGAGAGAGAAGAGGAGAAGGAGGGAGGGAAGGGGAAGGAAGGGAAGTGAAAGAAGTAGGGAAGGGGTAGGAAGAGAGGGGAGGGTAGGGAAGGGGAAGGAGGGAGGGGAGAGGAAGGGAAAGAAGGAGAAAGGAGAGCAGAGGTGAGGAGAAGTAAGGGGGAGGGAAGGGAAGAAAGGGAAAGAAGGAGAGAGCAGTGCATTGAAGGAAAGGGAGGGGAAAGGAAGGAAAAGGAGGAAGGGAAAGGAGAGGGAAGGAAGGAAGGGGAGAGGAAGGGGAAGAAGGAGGAAGGGGAAGGGAAAGAAGAAAGGGGAAAGGGGAGGGAAGGGAAGGAAGGGGAGAGGAAGGGAAAGAAAAAGAGGAGAGGGAAGGAAGGGGAAGAAGTGAAGGGAGGGAGGGAGGGGAAAGGAAGGGAAAGAAGGAAAAAGGAGAGCGGATATGAGGAGAAGTAAGGGGGAGGGAAAGGAAGAAAGGGAAAGAAGGAGAGAGAAGGGAAGGGAAGGGAGGGGAGAGGAGAGGAGAGGAAGGGAAAGAAGGAGCAAGGGGAGGAAGGAGTGGGAAGGGAAGGGAAGATGGAAAGGAAAGGACCCTTCCAAATGTTGCTTTTACAGAGGGGGGGGGAGGGGAAATGTAGGCTTTTCAAAGGAAAAAAATTAGATAAGGCTCAGGAATTAAATGAGATTTCAAGACGAGCAAAGGATGAGCTCGGCCTTCACACAGCCTTATCTTGACCTCACAAGGTTGCCCTACAGCTTGGTTGAGTCACAGAGAACCCCCCCTCCTCACAAACCATCTCTGACCAAAATACTACGCATCCCTCAATTATGGAAAGGTCAAGGAAAGGAACCAGACAAGGGGTTGCGTATGAAGGATGGAACAATAAAACCCTCCAAGTCCAGATGCAGAGAATAAAAATGGATTAACCTTCTCTCTGATGCCATCAGGGATAGGATCATAAAAGAGAGAAAACAACCGCCATGTTTCTCCATTCTGATAAGAAAAACCAGCTGGGTCATTTTCTTTCTGCCTGTGGAGAAGAAAGCATCAAATACCTGAGCATAAAAATACAAGATTCCTTTGGGAGCTTTAAGGGGGGAAAAAACCCCAGTCAATTAATCACAGTATTTAAAATACCATCAAACGTCGTAGGCTGGACATTCATGAGGTTTCAGCTTGGAGTAACTTTGTGATGACCTGGGGCGTGGCACAGAGGCAACTCAGCCAGAGTAAGTGTGGGTCCCTTTATTAGCTCCAAGTTTGCCCCCAATGTCCCGGTTACTTTCTGGTCTGGAGAAAAAAACTCTCCCATGAACCTGCAACAGCCTTTGGCTGCAGATACTTCAATCCAAACGTTGTAAACAGAAAAGTTTAAATTATTAATCCAACAAGGCAAAATAAGGTAATAAATCCAGCAGGGCAAAATAAGGAGCTCCAGAAGTAACATCAAACCAGTTGGGAGGATGCCAGGAACATCTGTTGCAAAGAGAGACAATGATTAAGGGAGTTTTTGCCCCATTTTAATGACCCGTCAGACCACCGTGGTTCAGTGAATCACTGCAGTTGTGAAATTAGCAACACGATTGTTCTTGACTTTGCTTGTCGTAAGAATGCAAAAGGGGATCACAAGACCCCAAGAGACTGCGACCATCATAATTATGAACCCGTTACCAAGCATCTGAATTTTGATCCCGTGGCCATGGTAATCCTGCAATGTAAGCATGATGATGGTGTTGTGGCCTGTCGGCTCCTGTGACCCCTCCAGGAGCTGGATCAGAGGAGGAGGCAAGGGTGTCAGGGTCAGTATCAAGGCAATCTGGGAGCTCTGAGGGGGAAGAGGGAATAGAGCTGGCACAGAGAGAGAGAGAGAGAGAGAGAGAGAGAGAGAGAGAGAGAGAGAGAGAGAGAGACGGAGTCTGGGCCATCCATCAGCCCTCAGATGGAGAGTCAACAGCCCCCAGGTCTGGAGGTGGCTGATGAGGAAGAGGAGGAACAGCTGGGTTCAGTGCCTGATGCACAGACCATCAGAAGGCAGAGGAGAGGAGAACAGTGGAAATCTATGAGCCAATCCTTGGGATGGAAGAACCAGGTCTGGAGGTGGCTGATGAGGAAGAACAGCTGGCTCCAATGCCTGACACGCAGAAGTTAGAGAGGAGAGCAATGGAAATCTATGGGCCGATCCTTGGGACAGAGGAACCAGGTCTGGAGGTGGCTGATGAGGAAGAGGAAGAACAGCTGGCTTCAGTGCCTGACACACAGAAGGCAGAGAAGAGGAGAGCAGTGGAAATCTATGGGCCGGTCCTTGGAATGGAAGAGCCACCGCTGCTAGCAAAGCCTCACCTTAGCTCTGCGGCGGAGATGAATAGATGGGCCAGACAACTAATCCTCTCCCTGTCGGATGGACAACCCTAACCCTGTGTTGAGAGAGAAACTTTTTTCTGGGACTGCCAGCATTCCTAATAAAGGAATATTTGAGTTAACTTCAGAGGGTTTGTCGTGTTTGGGAGTTGGGTCAGAACAAATGGTCATAAGTCACTTTTTTCTATGTTGTTATGACTTCGAACGAACTGTTGCAGACTACCTGTACATAGGGACTTCCTTATGCTTTACAAATCATAAGAAGGAAGATTGTGGTGGAAATAAAATGGGAAGGAAATACTTTCGAGGAGACCAGCTGTACTGCTCTCTCCACTCTTGATTCAGAGACATTTTATATTTTCTGAACACAACAATGCACCAGAGAATAGACGGAGGATGTGTGCATATCACAGTGGAGTACGGTTTCTGCTAGGAAATGCAGAGAGCAGACCTGTGTCAGAATGACCTTTAATATTTTTGTGTTGCAAACAAACTCCCTCCAGAACAGCAAATAAACTTTCCTGTAAAAAAAAAAAAAAAACTAGCATTTTTTCTTGACTTCTATGAGATGAAAAAAAAAAACACCCCGTAGTTTGTGAAGTTGAGACTCTGGAAAAAAAAATGCAAGGAAGAGCAATTAAGATGATTAAGAGCCCAGAGACTAAACCACATGAAGAATAACAGATTAACAGAGTTGGAAGGGACCTTGTAGGTCATCTAGTCCAACCCCCAGCCCAAGCAGGAGACCCTTACACCAGTGATGGTGAATCTTTTTGTTGTGGTGTGCCGAAAGTACATGCACTCGCAATAGCGCACACGTGTGTGCTGGCCCCCACAATGCAATGCACACTGGCCCCCTACACATGCGCATGCAACACCCCCACCTCACCCCTTTACCTGCACTGCACATGCACGTGCCCCCTGGCTGATTTTTGGCCCATTTAAGGTCATTTTTGTCCTCCCGGAGGCTCAAAAGAAGCATCTGCAGCTTCGGGAGGCTGAAAATGGGCCCGTTTCGGCACTTCTGGTATTTCCAGAAGGCCCATTTTTCAGCTTCCCGAGGCTGCAGAGGTTTCCCTTGAGCAAACAGGATGAAAATCAGCTGTGGGCTTGCGTGCCAGCACAAATGGTTTTGCGTGCCACCTGTGGCACACGTGCCATAGGTTCATCATCATGGCCCTACACTTTTTCTGACAGATGGCAGTCCAGTCTCTTCTTGAAAGCCTCCAGGGATGAGGCTCCCACAACTTCTGAAGGCAACTTCTGTTCCCTGGGTTGATTTCCACACACACACACACAATTCTCTTCTATTATTAAGAATGTTAAATTTCTGGCATTTTGATTGATGCTTTCTATGTTCCTAACTTGAATCTGAAAGGATCGTTTTGATTGGCCGGGGAGTCGTTCGGCTAGTCCCAAAATGTACATTGTGAAGTGAAACATTTGTTAAGTGAGTTTTGCCCCCCATTTAACGACTTTCCTTGCCTCGGTTGTTAAGTGAATCACTGCAGCTGGTAAGTTAGTAACATTCTTGTTGAGTGAATCTGCCTTCCCCATTGATTTTGCTTGTCGAAAAGATCTTGTGATAAGTTGTTTTTTGGTAGCTTTCAGAAATTTCTACCTTAGGAAGAATTCGATCTCTTTAAGTAAAACCAGCCAACTAATTATTTCAGCAGCAAGGCGAACTGATCCTGCCTTCCACTGCTGTATATAATTTATGAGTGACATATTAATAAATTAAATTATTTGAGCAGGATTTGCAAATGGAAGAGACACGGCGTCTGTCATATCCTCTGGACCAGAAATGCCAGATGTAATTTTTGTAGCCCAATTAATTTTTTTCCATGATTAATATGTGCTTTTATTATTTTCAGGCACAGAAAATTGCATCCCAATGCCATTTTTGGCTGGTAAGGTCATGGATTGACCGGTTCATGAAGAATTTTAATTTTAAGCAAAATTAAACAAAAAACTGTACAATGTGAGGGTGGGAAAATAACACAACATCTCAATATCAGTTCATAAAATGAACATGAAGCTAAACATAATCACCTTGTATGTATTTTGATCTGCAAAAATTGGATTTTTTTGTTGAAGTATCTATTCTATTAACTGTTCTGACAAAGGCTTCCAAGACCATAATTACTCACACATTTATTTAAAAAACAAGTCTTCTTTCATTGCAACTCTGGGAATTTTTTTCATTCCCAGCCAATAATGTATCTCAAACATTTCCTTGAGATAAGCACCAGCCTTTCTTTCTTGTGAAGTGCTACCAATAACAGAAGCGTTCAATGAACTAGAAAAGAAACCAACTGAAGTACAAAGACCTTCAAGAATGAATCTGAACCTGACGAACAACTTTGCTTCCTGCAAAGGTTTCATCATCTTTGCCTGACCTTTATTCCTTATGGAATGGGCAATCACCTCCCAGCCTTACTCCCGAGTCGCCCCTTTTGTTTCAGCTGCTCTCACCTTCTGGCAGCTCTGCGCATGCACGCATTGGGACCAAGCTCCCCTGGGTCCTCTGGTTTGTTGCTGCCAGACTTGGGAAGCTCCGGAGACAGCACCCCACCCCCAGATGGTCCTGGCCCCATCCCTACATCGGATATAGGACCCTCATCTGAGTCCTCTCCAGACTCCTGGACTGGTCCTCATTGTCCGATTCCACTGCCATCTGCACAGGCTGCCAGCGAACCATAACATTAATGTAGATTAAATGTACTCTAACTTTGAGATAACCAGTGAAGGAGAAAATAGTAATAAATCCCCTTTTAATTCCATTATGATTTATAGCATGTTGTTATTATAATTAAGCTTTGCATTTCACGGTCTTTGACAGATGTTGGAGAGAGAGCAACAACTGTGTGGAAACACGTATTGTGTTACAATGCAGCCATCCCACTACACAAGATAGCTATCATAGGTCTCTTCTGAAACAAAAAGTTATAATCAACCGTTACTTCAAAGATCAGGCATATTCACGGACCCATCTGTGAAAAAAAGATTGTGCATGGAAGAAGCAATCAAATGTTCATAATTAGATTGTTCATGGAACAATCACCCAAAGATTGATTTTCCTACAAAAGAAGTACTACCTGGAAATTTAGACGCTGTTGTTTCGATCAGTTATTACATACTTGGGCCTCTTCCAATTGAATCCAACACATATTTATTTGCATTTAAGTCTCACTGTATTTGTTTTCAATGAGCTATGGCTTCCAACTGGTCTTAAAGACAGACCCTTGAGGAACAATATCAAAAGTTTCTTTCTACCGTGTTTCCCACAAAATAATTCTTTCTACCTTGTTTCCCATCTTATTGTTTTTCTTGCCACAAAAGAAAAAAAGGCACCAGGTCTTATTTTGGGGGGATGTCATCCACTGACTAACTTCACTTGCACACATTGCCCTCCCCACCCCCTGGCTTCCTTTTCACTGTCAAAGGCCTTCAGGAAAGCCTTGCCATCCTCAGAAGAAGTAGTTCCTCAAGAAGTGGTAGGCCTTCAGGAAAGACTTCTTCTGAGGCTGGCAAGGCTTCCCTGAAGGCCTCTGCAGCCGATAACAGAGCTCTGGATCGATCTTTGCCAGCTTTGCCAGCTGCAGAAGAAATGGGCTGGCCAGGCAGGTGTCGGAGTGTGCGAGGCCTGGTTACAACTGTCCAAAGGTAAGTAGTCTTAATTAGGGCTTATATTGGGTGCATGTGTAAAAATCAAGCTACGACTTACTTTCAGGGTAGGTTGTATTTTCGGGGAAATCGTAAGTTGGTAAGGATGGGACACCCTTCATTGATAATATAGACTATTGAGGCAATACACAACTGGACTATAATATAGACTATTATATTATAGTATTACTATTGAGGCAATAGTATAAATGAGACTATTGAGACTATTATATAGACTATTAGACTATATAATATAGATAATATAGACTATTGAGGCAATACCCAACTAGTTTCATCTTTACTGGGAACGGCCAGATGTACACAATCAGATTTATTTCCCTGTGGTTCAAACCCTCTATTGAGAAGTGAACGCGTGGACCATTCTGCTTTAAGGCCCTGTCACACTGCCCAACGGATGCAAAACGGACACAACAGACGAGCAAAATGTTCCATCCGTTGTTATCCGCTCTCAAAAGGGGCAAAAATTTGCATAACCAGAGCGGATAACATGAAAAGGAACGGACGCGGGGAGGACACAGAGCGGATGGAAAGCGGATGCGGAATGGAAGCCCAGCGGATGGAAGCGGATGAGAGCGGATGGCACATCCGCTAGGCTTCCGGGGGGGCTCAGCAAAGCGGACGCGGAACGGATGAAGCGGATGCACAGCGGATGCACAGCGGATGAAGCGGATGCAGAGCGGAAGCCGAGCGGATGCACAGCAGAAGCCTAACGGATGCCTGGTGTTAATTGCGCATGCGGGGAGGATGCATTGCGTAAGCCCCACGGATATAACGGAAGCAGCTCGGAAGCAGGTCACCATTCAGAGGAATGCCGGACGGATTGACAGCCTTGCCTGCCCTGCCTGCATGCCTGCCTGCAAGCCTTGCTGCAAGCCTTGCTGCCAGCCTCCCTGCCAGCCTTGCTGTCTGCCTGCCTGCCAGCCTTGCTGCCAGCCAGTCTGCCTGTCAGCCTTGGTGCCTGTCTTCCTGCCAGCCTTGGTGCCTGCCTTCTTGCAAGCCTTGGTTCATGCCTGCCTGCCAGTCTTGGTGCCTGACTCCCTGCAAGCCTTCCTGCCAGCCTTGGTGCCAGCCTTGGTGCCTGCCTGCCAGCCTGCCTGCCAGCCTTAGTGTCTGCCTGCCTGCCAGCCTTGGTGCCTGCCTGCCAGCCTTCCTGCCAGCCTTGGTGTCTGCCTCCTTGCCAGCCTTGGTTCCTGCCAGCCTCCCTGCCAGCCAGCAACCCCACAACCATGGGGAAGAACAGAAAGCCTCAGCCATCTGCTGCCAGCCCTTACAAGAGGGACAGGGCTACCAACCTGCCCCCTGGCCCTCACTCTGGTTGTGCTGGGGCTTCTGCAGCACGGGCTCGGTCTTCTGGGGCTGGGGCTTCTGCTGCTTCTGCTCCTGGAGGAGCTGATGATGCGGGGGATCAGACAAGCACTCCAGCACCAGCCACCTCCATAGCACCTGGACCCTTCACCCCTGAGACTGAGTGACCAAGAGGAGTGCCAGAGACTCATTTTTGTTTTATAGCTTGTTGTTAATAAAGTCTATTTTTGATTCACACACTTGCTTCATTTCTTTTTTTTAATAAAGTTTTGGTGGAAACTTTTAGAAATTTTTTAGAAAAAGCCTTTGCATGCTTGTGGGATGGGTTAAGATAGCAGTGGGATGGGTTAAGATAGCAGTGGGATGGGCAGGGATACCTTTGGAATGGGTAATAGCTGTGGGATGGGCAGGGATATCTTTGGGGTGGGTAATAGCTGTGGGATGGGCAGGGATACCTTTGGGATGGGTAATAGCTGTGGGATAGATAAACCTCCAGTGCAAGCATTGTGGGACTGAATGGTCCACCCTCCCAGGTGCCACACCTATGGCCCTTTATTATCAATAACAATGTAATCAATCATCCACACATGTCAACATAAACACAACTCTTTATTAAACGCCCTGTTCATTGTAGGCCAACCAAACATACATGGCCCAATCTCATCCGTGTGATGAGACAGGCTGAAGGAAGCATCCATTAAGCATTTACCATCCTGTCTTGCCACTCCACTGCTCTAGCTGGGGAGTTGCACCATTGTCTCAGGAGGTTGCGCTGCTTCTTCCCTTCACGTGAAGCTCTGTTGGGGCCTTGCACATCCTCAGTATCTATCAGATTTCGCCCTTGCCTCCATTCCCCAGGCTCCATGTCCCCATTGCCTTGTTGGAGGTCCACGAGCCTGTTCTGCAAGACTGGGTAGCGGGTGCGCATGAGATTGTGCAGGATGCAGCAAGCTTTCACGATGTTCCTCACGGTCTCTGGGCGATGCTGCATGGTGGTGAGAAGTACTTGGAACCTGTTGGCCAGGATGCCAAAGGCGTTCTCCACCACCCGCCTTGCCCTGGACAGCCTGTAGTTGAAGATCCTCTCTTCACAGGTGAGGCATTTGGAGGTGTAGGGCTTCATGAGGTAGGTTGTGAGGGAGAAGGCATCATCCCCCACGATGAAGTAGGGCACATCTTGCGTGTCATTGGGCAGGGGGTCTGGATCTGGGAAGCCCATGATGAGGTTGCATTCCAGCCCCTCCTTGAGGTGACTGGCGTTGTATACCTGGGCATGTGAAGATGAGCCGTTGCCTGAAACATCGATGTACATGAACTTGTCAACATCGACCATGGCGAAGAGGATGATGCTGAAGAAGCCCTTGTAGTTGTAATAAGAGGACCCTGAGTTGGCTGGAGCTTTGCAGGCCACGTGCTTGCCATCGATGGCTCCAACGGTGTGGGGGAAGTTCCACCTCTGATACCACTGCTCTGCAACTTTCTTCCATCCTTCTTCAGTGGAGGGGCACTGGAGGAGCTCCTCCATGTATTCTTCGATGATGGCCTGCACCACGTCTCTGACCACAATGCTGATGGTGTTGTGTGGCACCCTCCAGCCGTACTGCATGCTCGTGTATGTGGTCCCTGAGGCCAGGTGGTGCAGAGTGAGTGCCACCTTGAGCCCAGGTTCCAGGCTGGGCCGGAAGTTGGTGTTTACCTTGGTCAACCTGGGTGTCAGCCGCTACACAACTTCATCAAACATGGCTGGAGGCATCCTCATGAAGTTCTGGAATGCCCAAGTGTCTTCGTTCCTGAGCTCCACCATCAGCTTGTTGTACAGTCCGTCCTCTGCTCTTCTGAAGAACCATCTTCGTACCCAGACGCTTCTTGGCTGCCTCTTTTTCTTCTCGCAGTAGAGTTCACAGAGCCTGTAGATGGCTTCACACTGTTGCAGAAGGACGGTGGCTGCCAAAAGGACTTTGTTACGATCCACGGTGGACATGACTGGATGCTGTGGAAGAAGAAGAGTCAGATGAAGGCTGCAGAGGTCTGCACCACAGGGCTGCTGTTCTGAAAGTGAGATCCAGATGAGTTGCTCCCCCTTTTTATGGGCAGTATAGGTTTTCCCCTATGTGTCCCTTTGCATCCACTAGGCATCCTCTAGACATCTTTAATATCCGAGATAGGTCCCCTCTGCGAACGTTTTTTCTGTTTTAAATGCTTTGTTTCCATGCTGCATCCACTAGGCATCCATTCTGCATCCGTTCTGCATCCGTTCCGCTTCCTCCCTGCGTCCGAGTGGATGCGAGTTGGCGGATGCGCAGCGGATGCCTAGCGGATATAGCGGATGCGTAACGGATGCAGAACGGATGCCTAGCAGATGCAGAATGGACGAATTGGATACATTTTCTGCGCAAAAGTTTTGAGCAGCTCAAAACTTTCTGAGCGGATGAAATGTCCATAGACAGATGCTGGACGGATAGAGAGGAAGCAAAACGGAGGCAGTGAGTACAGAACGGATACATCACATTAACCAACAGATGGCAAGCTTTTTTGTTCGTTTTACATCCTCTTTGCATCCATTGGTGCAGTGTGACAGGGGCTTTAGGTGTCATGCGTGAAAGATCAGATCCATATGTGAAGATCAAATTAAACTGATTTATAGATCCAATCTGGGTTGGTCACCAGGACCAGAGGTTTAGTCTTCTGAGCTTTCAGATGCCTGCTGGAGCCCATCTACAGAGAACTTCTCTCTACTGGTATATGTGCTTTGATCTATTCTATGCGTCTGATTTATATGGTGCCTTCTGATTGGTTGATTGGTGTGTTGATGGTTGGAGATTGGCTGTTGTTTCCTTGTGCTGCCAAACCCTTGGCTGCTAAGTATTTGATAGGCTGGTGGTAATTCAACACTCCTGTTAATTGAGAAGGGGCCCGTTTCCCAGGCTTCAATAATTTCACTGGCTGTTTTTGTACCTGCACAGCCAACAATCCTTGTAGCTGTGAAATTAAATATGACTGGTTTATTGCTGTTTATCCCTGTGCATAAGAATCTTGTTAATTTACAGTTAACACCTACTATGAGTTAGATAAAGATCAATGAAATTCAAGGGAGGTTGGACTTGGTCCACTTATGGCTAGGTAAAGATTCCAGGCTCAACCCTCTCTTAACCCTGCCTCCTGGATTCTGCCACTCCTTCTCCTATGTCAGATGACCAGATAGCCTGTAATTTTGGGAGCTGATGACATGGCTGTTTACCACTAGCTATTTATACCTTACCACTGGCTATTTTTTTTTAAATTTATGTCTATCTCCATAATCTTTATTGCATCAATAAAGGCAAGGAGCACTAGTTTTGTCTTACTCACTGTGTAAGATCCTTTTTTTCCCATTACAATCCGGAACCATGAGTACGCTTTGGGTTTCAATTTTGTTGAGATACAGCAGAACTCCGAAGAAAGTGTATGGTTTTTTTTCAGCTATGAATTTTTTTTTCTATTCCATGCATATCCCTAAAATTAGTGCTGGATCTGATTTGTTATGTTTTGACACCTGGTATCATCATCTTGCTGTAATTTATTCCACAGATTTTATACAGGCTGGATGTTTTAATCCCTACTTAAAAATGAATTACATGCTGCAGGCAAATATTCTCATTGTTGCATCTTTATAGACAAATGTCATTGGATTTAATAACTTCGCATACGAGTTATTAAAATATGACAGTTTGCAAAAAGGTGTCTGATATTTTGCAAGTTAAAACCATTGTTGGAAGCCCCCCCACCCATTTCCAGAAGAATGAAATATTTTGGGAAATATTAAAAAGGCAGAATATTATATTTCCGTAAATAAGAAATGGAGAAACATGTTTTTAAAGGCATAAAACAGCCCCCATCTTTTCTTAATAGTCCACAGCATATGTCAGCACTTAAGAGATAATGATCTTATTGAAAGAAGATAAGTATCTAGATAGCTCTATTCATAAGCAAATATCCTCACCCAAAAGCCAAAGTAGGACAACAGCCATTAAGCCACCATAGGAATTGCATCATCCCCAGAGCAGTCCAAACTTTAACCAAACCTGGGAACCCAGACAAACACTCGTATTTGCGTTTCTTCTTTTGCCTATAAAGCCAGCTATGACCCCTACATGACCCCATAGGAATCTCATAACAGCCAATAGAATATATGTTCTTGCTCAGGAACAGGAAGCTCAACTGCAAAGCCCAAAAGAAGGTATAAAAACCACCCACTCTCTCCATTTTTGTCAGCTGCCCAGAGCCACAAACCCATGTGGTTCTGTTCCTCAATAAACCATCTTTCCAATCAGCCTCCATGTTTCCAGTGTCTTTGTCCCGGCTTGGAAGTGAGCCAGATGGATCTTTTTTCCTACACCATCACAGTCAATTTCATAGACTGTAATTTTTAATACGGCATTCTCTTACTTCTGCTGTCAAGATGGGCTTTGAGTTGTCTGTACGAAGGGAAGCAACTTCAAATGAACATCCCAGGTCTTTCCAAATGTTAACAAGGGCATATTGCACTGATTTCATCAAAAATACAGATTGGGAACATTTGTTTTCCTTCTGTTAATTCATATTTCTTTGATGATTCACTGAAAGCATAATTTAGATCAGTTTTGGTGGAACAAGCTGTGATTATTGAAGTCTACCATCAGACAGCTGCTAACCCCCTGGCTTAATTGATGGGGAAAATTCATGCAATTTCTTTGAATTATGGAGCAGAACAAAAGAGGGTTTTGCAGCCAAGTCAAGAGCGAGACAAACCATCCTTACTTCAGAGTAAATAAACTCAGAGGGGCTCTTTAACCTGCTATATTGAGGATGTTATGGAAATCCAACTAATCAAAAACCTTTTTCATGTTTCGACTCAGATAGATCTTTCTGCTTTCAGAATGAATAATGCTTTCTTTTCCAACTTCAAGGGAGGCAAAAGTAAGACTATAAGGAACTGCTACCCCCCAAAACATGCAGTATTTCTTTTAGCATCGTTCTGAGCACATTTCAGTTAATTGAAAGAATTGATTCCATTGTGAAAGCCAAATCTGGCCCTAGCTCCTGCCTCAGTAACTTCCCAATAAGCAACTGGGTCAAAAGATCATTTAAAAGCAGTTTATTAGGGTACCCTGAAAAAGTGAGAGTGTCTCAATGAAAAAAAGGAAGAGGCAATACAGAGCCCTATCTTACATTCCTTTTTTATAGTTAACGCAACAAAGAAAACACAAGAGGAAAGTTGATTGGACAGAATAAAAGGAACCTCCCCTTTGCATAGGAAATGACTTACAGGTAGTCAAACATGTTACCTATTTGCATCTCATAATATCACACATTACTTAAAATGAGGAAGCAGCATAATTGTAAGAAAAAAGGTCATACTAACAAACTTTTTTCTTATCTGGAGCTAGTCTCCAGATTGTTTATGAATTTAAGAATGTTAAAAGCTAACAAACCTGAGCATAATTTTAAAAAAGAGAAAATAAATCCAATTAAAATGCAAAGTTAGTTAACAAATTACAAAACTCATGTCATTTGACTCCCCAGTTGTCTGTATCTACCCAACGATTACATGCCAGGATGAAGAATCTACTTCCCTCCACCCAACCTGGCAGGAAATGGTCCACAAATATTTGAAACTAGCTGATAACCCGGCGTTGTCTGGGTATTTATTTATCTCAATCCTATATTAGACAGAAAAATCCTGTAGTCGGGACTCACGCTGTTGTACTGTCTCTCTCGCAGCATCGCAAGTCTTCTATTCCTCTGCTCGGGAGTTTGTTGTTTACGGTGGTGTTTCATCTTTTTTATTGCACTTGGCCAATTGCCTGACATATCCTTGGAGGGCTGAGAGGGAGCCCCCTTGCGGAGTACTGGAGTACTGTGAAGCCATTACCATGGCAAGTCCACTGTGCTGTACAGTAGAAGCCATTTTAAGACACACACACACACACACACACCGAGGGGTGTCTTACCCCCACAGTATTTGCTTCCAGAGGGCAAGTCATCTATTTACCAAGTTTGGTTGTAATTACTTGAGGCGTTCCAGGGTTATGCTGGCACACACACACACACACACACAGGGGTGGGATTCAAAAATCCCAGAAACCGGTTCGCTGCCTGGTTGCTGGGTGGACAGGGCCATGGTGGGCAGGGCCTACCAGATCTTCCTGTTTCTGGCTTTCGGTGGGCCTCCAGAGCCCGGGGGAGGCCATTTTTGGCTACATACCGTATTTCTCATATAATAAGTCTTTTTTTTTTTTTGAGCCCCGAAAAAATGGCTAGGCCATCTTTTTGGGGGTGATTTAATTCCCCTCCCCTTGCAATCTTTGGGCGGGTGGGCAGTGACGGTTTGGATGTTGATCTCGGCATTGGTGGAGCACTTCGTATCAGGGTCAATGCAGGCAGCACCATATCCGGGTGTGCAACAAAAGTACTTCCCAATGGCAAGCCCCCCCCCCCATTCCCCCCCATTTCATATGTTTTAATATAAGCCTTAATTTGGGGGAGGGGCTTAATTTCATTTCATGCCTATAAAACATGCTGGGACTTCCTATTGTGGGAGGCCGTATTGTTGGAGAAACAGGGTACCTTTCAGAGTAAATTTCTTCCGTTTCTCCAGCATAGATTCTCTCTTAAGCTTCCAGGTGGAAGGAAGGAAAGGAAACAGCATGGCATATTTTCTTTTTTCTTTCATAGCCAGCATCTCACAAAAATCGGATTTTTTTTTCCCAATTGAGAAAAATCTGTCCATTTCCCCCATACTGAGTTGCCCGTGGAAAGAGTTCGCCATGCCAGACACCCACTCAGCCATCTGGTATGGAGAGCAAGAGAAGCTGTTCTCCCTCAGGAAAACAGGCTAGAAGTCCATAACATAAAAAAGGGGAACATGTAACAAAAATAGAATTAAAAATAATAATATGCAATAACTGAAAGGAACAAAAAGGAGAACCTGGAAAAGGTATGTTAGATACAAGGAGCAGTCAAAATCTGGACTTTTAGGCATAAATGTAAATAAATTTAAAATAATTTAAAATAAATAAATAAAAGTAAAATTTAAGATATAATCAGTGGCCGTTTTTAAATTGGTTTTAATCTTGAACAATTAAAAAGGGGAATTGTCCTATTTTAGCCAGAGTTTTGTGCTGGACAACGCTGAGGGAAAAAAACATGGAGCAAACTTATCCTGAGTAGCTTTATACAGACAGTCCTTGATTTAGGACCACAACTGAGCCCAAAATTTCTGTCATTAAGTGAGCCACTTGATAAGTGGGCTTTTGTTGAGGTAATTCCCCGTTAGGAGAATGAGCACACACAGGGAGATGTAGTGAGAGTGGTGAAGAATAACACACAACTAGCACAAAGATACACTGTATAGTAAAATGTAGGTTTTTACTTCCAATAAATGTTTAAAGCAAAGTCCAAACAAATCCAAGTCATTCACAGTTAAAGCAGTCAGTTTTCAGTCCAGTATCAAAAACAGTTCAGTAACAGACTAACATCAAATCCAAAAATAACGATTATCATTAACAGTCAACAGGAAACTGTAGGAATGGCAACACTCTCAGAAACAACAGAACAGCCTAGGTTTCTGGCTCCATCTTATGGCCATTTGAGGAACCACACCCAATTACAATTTTAGCATTGTCTTAAAGACACAGTATTAAAATGTCTATCCTGGTTTATATATTTTCCAACCCAACTAACTGTTAGGTGACTTACATTCCTAACAGCTTTGTCCCATTTTAACCAGCTTCTGGCCACAGTTGTTAAGCGAATCAGTGCAGTTGTTAAATTCATCAGACCATTGTTAAGTGAATCTGGCTTCCCCAAGGACTTTACTGGTTGCAAAAGGAGATCTGCTACTGTCATACTAATTAACTACAGTGATTCACTTAACCACTGTGGCAAGAAAGGTTGTAAAATGGGGCAAAATGACATATGCCTCACTTAACAACATATGTTTTGGGCTCAATTGTGGTCATAAGTCATAAGTCCCTGAAAAATATGTGTCTGTGGTAAACATCACTCCAATAGAAAGAAAATGCAGGGACTTAGAAACACAGGATAAACATTCTTTCAAGGTCGATAAGTTTACATTTTGGTTGAGCAACGGGGTTTTCATTCAATTGCACACAGATGTTTCATGGCATCTAGGGAGAAGAGGAATGCATTGATAGCATCACACAAACAACCTGTGATATCATTGCATCAGCTGCATTGTGACATAGAACTCAAGTCATGCACATTGCAAAATTCACATCATTTATGCAACATCTTCCAGATTTGCGGGATGTCATCTTGGGTTATGATATTTCCCCCCCTCCAAAACCAGACTGTTGCAATCGAGTCAAATTCCAGACATCCATAATAGGTACAGAATAACTTTTGTTTGTGTTCTGTCAGGCTCCAAAATCGAGAAAGACCTGTGGTGATTTTTCCAGATAGATTGCTTTATTGTTCCAGCACCTGTAGACAGAATCTTGCCAAAGTGAAGCACTCTTTTACCTACAAGAAATGGCCACATTGTGAACTGTTAGGGAGGATCTGTCTTCACTCTCTTTCTCTCACACAAACTGTCTGAACTGAGCTGCCTCTGACTCCTTCGGAATGCATCCCTCCTTACTGGGAATCCAGACTACGTTCCATCGCAGTTCTGCCATCTATTTGTAGATTTACAATCCTTGCAAACATAATCTTCTGCTATCCCAGGCCTGTTGTTTTATTCCAGCAAGTTTACCTGGAGCTCCTGTTCCTGTCCAGGGGTGTCTTCATGTGTCATCAAATTTTCACGTGATGCACATGTGTGATGCACATAAAGAACAGGTGTAATTTGATCGCACCACAGTGGGGGGAAATGTTTCCCCCTGCATCCTGAGACCATCCCTGCTCTTATTTATGTTGAGAAGCAACCAAACTGGCCAGGAGGAGGAATCAAGCTGGGAACTAGCCTGGTATCACTGTGTAACTACAAAAGGGTTAGGAGTAACCCTAACCCTAAGTTTCTCAGAGCCTCATCTGATTGTTCCCAGGTGTAGGCTGCCAGACTGGGCAGATTCCCATAGTACAGGTTGAAAATAATAAAGTAGTTAGCTTGACCTCTGCATTGTGTGGGTTTATTTGTTTACACTTGACAATCTTGTGCATGACAATCTGAGAGCTTTTGTCTTCACCCACACTCCTCAACTTCCCTTTCCCAACTGTCGAGTTTTTAAGTGTCACTGCTTAATTGTCACATTGATTTTTTGGGTTTTAACATCCTGCCAAGAGCTTTCATCTATCATGTTTGTAATGGATATTTTGAAGGCTAGCGGGTTTTTTTTCTTTTAACCCCTTAACTGTTTTAATTCCCCAATTTTTCAAGTGTCAGCTTCAAATCTTCCTGTTTTATATATCCACAACTTCAAATACCACACAACGAAGGGCTCTGGCCCACTAATTCTAACCCTGTTTCAAGCAGTCACCAATAGCCTCACTTGAGGCTGCTTCGCCTGACCTTCTTCTGTGACATTAACAGATTTCATTCATGAGGGAAATTGGTTGTGAGTTTTGCCCCATTTTATGACTCTTCTCGCCACTTTTGTTATGTGAATCACTGCAGTTGTTTAGTTAGTCACACAGGGAGTCTGTCTTCCCCACTGACTTTGCTTGTCAGAAGGACGCAAAAGGGGATCATTTGACTTCATTGGTTCTCCATGAGTAAAGAAAGCCAAGAAGGCCAAATTATCAATCAATCGAGGGTCATTTTGATGTTGGTTTCTCATTGATTATTAATTAAACCCTCTTATCTCTTTGGGGTTTTTTGTATATTCAGATGGATTTTTCTTCAACACCACAGTCAGCCCTGGCCTTGCCTTTTACATGAATTCTTCCACCC
>BLBF01000022.1:12869263-12890693 GCA_015471245.1 Laticauda colubrina | reverse complement strand
CAGTGTTCATTTTATTAACCAATCAGGTTTGTAGATTTGGAGTCATCTACTTTACATATAGAACACCCCTCCCCCCTTAGTTCAGTCCTACGTGGTGACGTAGTCTCGCAGGTAGGCGGGGCTTTTCCGGACTCGACTTGACTTGCGCGGTTCATTCTCAGTGAAGACTTCGACCGGTTCGGATGGGGCTGCTGTGTCGTCCGTCCTTCTCCCTGGAACCGTCTGGAAGGGTGAGTCAGCCATTTTACCGCCGCCTGAGTTTCTTAGGCCGGCGGTTTTGCCGCTCCCTCCCGTTTCCTCTGGGCAGGTCGAGCTGGCTTGGCTGGCCCCTTCCGATGGGCTCTTCCCGCAAGTCTCTTCAAACAGTGAGTCTTTTATTTGCTCTTTTTGTTCGTATTGTTTGTTAGGTTTGGTTTTAAACAGTTCTTTATTTGTTTCTCCCCTTTCCCCCCCGCACCTTGGTTTGCACTTCGCCGGTTTTTTCGGTGAATGTTTGTAAGTCTGTGGTTCTTTCTATAATTCGGGATCGAAGCTGGTCTATGTGCCGCTTCCATTCCCTGCCATCGTCTAATTTTAATCGGTAGGATTTGGGGCCTGTAATTTGGATAATCTGCCCTGGTAGCCATACCGGGTCCCCGGTGAAGTTTTTGGCGTATACCAAATCGTCTATTTCGAATTGTCTGAACCGTGTAGAGGAGTCGGGGGGGGTTTCTGGGGTAAAATTTGGGTGTAACCTATCAAGGTGAGATTGTAATTTCCGCCCCATGAGTAATTCTGCTGGGGACTTATTTGTTATGGTACTGGGCGTTATGTGGAGTGTGAGCAAACGGTTTACTTTCTGTTGGACATCTCCAGCGTCCATTCGTTCTAACCCTTCTTTGGTAAACCGGACCATTCTCTTAGCCCTGCCGTTCGCAGCCGGGTGAGCTGGCGCGGTTAGGGCATGTCTTATACCTAGGGAGGCTAGGTATTGCTCAAATGGTATGCTGGTTAGCTGTGGCCCGTTATCTGAGACAAGAACGTCCGGTATGCCATGGGTGGCAAAAAGGTCGTCCAGTTTTTTTATTACAGCTTCTGTTGTCGTTGATGGCATAACTTTTACTTCAAGCCAATTTGAATAGGCATCAACGACAATCAGAAAGGTATGCCCCTTGGTAGGACCCGCGAAGTCAATGTGTATTCTTGACCACGGTCCCCGAGGGGTTTCCCAGTCCTTAACGGGTGCTTTTGGTGGGGATGGTCTAATTGCCTGGCATTTGTGGCATGATCTTACCCAATACTCTATATCCTTATCAATACCCGGCCACCAAACATAACTTCTGGCAAGGCTTTTCATCTTAACCATTCCCGGGTGCCCTTCATGTAACAACTTAAGTACCCTGGGCTGTAATTTGGCAGGGATTACTACCCGATCACCCCACAACAAACACCCCTTTTGGATAGAAAGTTCAGTCTGTCTGGACCGGAAAGGTTTAAAGTTTTCAGTTTTTTGATTCTCCGGCCAGCCTTTACCTACCCAGCTAAGAACGCGGGCAGTCAATGAGTCTTTCGCGGTGGCTCTGGCGACATCATACGCCGATATGGGTAGATCGGGGCAAGTCTCGATTTGTAGCGTTGTCATCGCTGGTGCCGGGTCTGCGTCGGTTGCCGGTAAGGGTGCTCTGCTCAAAGCGTCCGCATGGGAAATTTGTTTCCCTGGCCGATGTGTCAGAGTGTAGGAATAAGCTGCTAGGAACTCAGACCATCTCATTCTTGGGGACAGTATATTAGGTGTTGGCTTGTTTCCCGCCAAAATCCCCATTAGCGATTTGTGATCCGTTATGATTTGAAAAGTCCGCCCATATAAGTATTCGTGGAATCGTTTTACTCCAGCGACAATTGCTAGAGCTTCCCTGTCCAATTGGCTATAATTCCGCTCGGTTTTTGATAGAGTCCTAGAGTAATATGCGACGGGTGCTTCTCTGCCATCAGGTAGTTGGTGGCTCAGGATGGCACCTACTCCATATGGTGAGGCGTCGCAGGTCACTGTTAATGGCAGAGTGTCGCTAAATTGGATGAGAACGTTTGTTGATGTTAGCAAGCTTTTAATATTTTGGAAGGCTTTTTTTTCTTTGTAACCCCAAGTCCAAGTTGCCTTTTTGTCTAGCAGACGGTGTAACGGTTCTGCTATAGTGGCTTTGTTTGGCAGGAACACGTTATAAAAATTAATTAATCCTAAGAATGCTTGTAGTTCGGTTTTATTTCTTGGTTCAGGAGCGTCTTTGATTGCTTTAACTTTTTTGTCTGTGGGGTGGATACCCTCTCCGTCTATTGAGTAGCCCAGGAATTCGACGCTGTTCTTAATTAAACAGCACTTTTCTCTTTTTACCTTGAGGCCAGATTCCCTAAACTTAGTTAGTACTTCTTTAAGTCTGTTCCTTAATTGAGTTTCATCTCTGGCCCAGATTATGACGTCGTCAAAATAGGGAACGACTCCTTGTATGCCATTTAGAAGGCGTTCCATCAGACTCTGGAAGACGCCAGGGGCCATGCTTACTCCAAATTGGAGCCGGTGACATTTGAATGCGCCCTTGTGGGTGACTATAGTCTGTGCTTCTGCTGTTTCTGGGTCCACTGGGAGTTGTTGATAGGCTTGTGCCAAGTCGAGTTTGGCGAAAACTTTGCCTTTTCCCAGGGAATGCAGCAAATGCTGGACTACTGGCACCGGGTATGCGCTTGGTTGTAATGCGTGGTTCAGGGTAGCCTTATAGTCACCACAGATTCTGATGGACCCGTCAGGTTTAATGGGTGTGACAATAGGCGTTTCCCACTTGGCATGGTCCACAGGTTCTAACACCCCTTGGGCTACTAATTTGTCCAGCTGTTCCTCTACTTTTGCCTTTAGTGCAAAAGGAACTCGCCTGGCTTTTATTCTTCGTGGGGCTATTTGGGGGTTTAGATTGAAAGAAATGGGGTTTCCCCGATACTTGCCAAGTGAGCCGTCAAAAACGTCCTGGAATTCTCGGATGAGGTCGTCTTCCCAGCCGGTTGTAGTCACTCGATCGACCCCGGTCATCCCGATGCCCAATGGCGCGAACCATTCGATGCCCAGGAGGCTTGGTCTGTCTTGGTTGACTATGTTCAGCGGAAGCACCTTGACGTGATTTTTGTAGGCGACTCGGAATTGTCCCATGCCTACCACAGGGATTTGGTTTCCCTGATAGTCCTTGAGGGTTAGGTGCTGCTTCTTCAATTCTTTGGGTTTGATACCTGGGACTAGCTGTTTTAGTGTGTCCCACGATACCATGGAGAGGAAGGACCCCGAGTCCACTTCCATCTTGCAGTGTTTTCCCTCGATTTTCACGATGACTTTAATTTTTCTCCCACTTTCCATCTGAGCGCTCTGTATAATGACAGTTTGGTGTGTATTGGATCGCTTCTCTTGTTGCCATTTTCTTTCGGCTCGTTTAGGCTCGGCTCGTGTTGGGGAATTTCTGCGTCTCGTCGGGCTGTAGAATTTTTTGTTTCTGCAGACCTTCTCGATGTGCCCTCGTTTTTTGCAATGTCGGCAGATGGCATCGAGAAATCTGCATTCGGCTCGGGGATGGTTTCCTCCGCAGCCAGCGCATTCCCGCCAATTTCTCCTTTCGCGCTCTTTTTTGTTCGTGAGCAAACGGTGGACCTCGTCGTCCTCTTCGCTCGATTCATTTGTTTCGCCCGACTCTTCGTAGTGGGTTGTGGTGGCAGGGTGCTTTCTGTCTTTGGTTGGTGTTTCTTCGCTGTGTGTGTTCATCTTTTTAATGGCTACCGCAGATTTTTTCGCGGCTTCAGCGGCTGTAGCTTCCGCGATGGCTTCGGTAACGGTGATGTTGGGCTTGTTGAGCAATTTACTCTGTGCGGTCGAGTCTCTCAGGCCCAGCACCACGCGATCCCTCATTGCCTCGTCTATATTCAAAAATTCACACTCACCCCCTATTTGTCTGAGGGCAGCGATGAAATCGGCGACGGTCTCTCCCTCTCTCTGGTCTCTGCGGTAAAATTCGTGTCGCTTTATTAAGTTAGACACCATCGGAGCGTAGTGTGCTTTGAGGAGTCTCTGCAATTCCGTCCACGTTAGTTGTTTAACGTCCCGGGGCTTCGCAAGGGCCTTTGCCATCTTAAAAACTGTTGGCCCGCAGTGCGTCAGGAACACAGCTCTCTTGCGTTGCTCTGAAATGCCTTCCATTTCATTGCTCTCCAAATACATTTGGAAGCGATCAGCATAGGAATCCCAATCCTCTTCGTTGGGATTGAAGGGTGCGGGCGGTGCGTTGTTTCCAGACATCTTGGTTGTAATCTGGACTTCTTATCACCGCGTGCAGGTTTTTTCCTTCAGGACGATCCCATCCTCGTCGCCAGTGTTTTGTTCGGAAAACACACGAGGTAGACCGGGTTCCAACAACAAATACTTTATTTTAAACTAGTCCGTAAATAGGAACCTTGGCTGAAGCCGGGGCCAGCCTTTTATACAGGCTGGCTTGCCTGCTTGCAGCCAATGGCAGTTGTTTAGATTTGCCGCCTTTTTGGCAGCTCTTTGGATTGGTTCCTAGTGAACCAATCCAGTGCTCATTTTATTAACCAATCAGGTTTGTAGATTTGGAGTCATCTACTTTACATATAGAACACGAACCATCAACTTCAAACAAACTAAATAACACACAAGTGCAGTGTGCAGAAATTGGAACTGCAATTCAAGTTTAAAATAATCCTTCCGAAATACAACCTACATGTTGAATGGACACAAATATGCAGCACTATTGATACACAATAATGCAATGCTAAATTAAATGCAAAAGCAAATATTTATTGACTCTAGCTTGAATGGAATTCAGAAATCCAGGAGTAAATTTAAGATAAGCAGTGAAAGCCAAAGCTACAATTTTTGCACACTTCTATCTATCTATATAAAAGTGAAATACCACGCATCATCACAAAACCTCCAGAACTGTAAAACCTATAAATTTGAAATTTGGCACGTATGTTCCTCTTGACTTCGAGGTGCTCACTAAGAAAGGATTTTTCAAAATGACCATCAGAGCTTTAGTATTTTCTATATTATTATTAACACGCTCTGATGCTAAGGAGTTCTACTCCCCCTCCCCACCTGAAAAGAAATCTCTTCCAAATGCAAAACACAAACAGAAGAGAGGAATTTCAGTTTCAGTTTCACAGCACCAAGCAGCTTTAGTACAGTTGAGCTAAGCCACACCCAGGCTCCTTGCTGTCTCCTTCTTGCTCACACAGAAAATACTGCTTGTTTCCAAACAGCCCTCAACTCTCACACTGACAGGACACTAGCCAAATGAATACTGATGGATGCTGGTAGGCAGAAGCAGAATTTTTCCCCTTATTTTCCTCCCTCAAAACTAAGCTCAGCCATATAGTTTTGTAGCAAAGCACAAGTATCCAGTTAGTTCCAAATAAAAGTGTCAAAGGTTTAGTGCCAGAGAGATGTGTAGTAGATGACACACTAAATATCAGGACTATCAGGACCATGTCAATCTGTTAGATGTGTTCACTCTGTCTGTAAATTGGCTGCTATGCTCAAAATAAGCCAAAAGTTTAAAAGGCACTCCATATAATTATGGCATTACTTCAACCCCTGTGCTCAAGAAATGATCATTATGTACAGGATTGCATCTGACCTCTTCAAAAGGTCCAAGAGTAACACAGCCTGCATTTAAATATTAGGCTGTAATTTCAGCGCAGAAGTTGGTAATCCAGCCACATAAAGTATGTGTTGTCTACTTTCCTGAATCCTTTCATTGTTATAAAAAAACCCACCCTGAAATTCAGAAGATTGATATCATTAAATATAGTAAAATTATGTGATGGCCAGAATGGATATTGATAGTGCAGGAAAATACACGGTCTTTCTCTACGGTTTATTTGAGAATTCGGGACATGTTTATTATGATTCAAAACAATAATGAAGAATGGTTGCAGGATTTGGGTCTATCTTGATGAAAAGGACTAGTGACATGATAGCAGTTTTCCAATATTTGAGGGGCTGCCCCAAAGAAGAGGGAGTCAAGCTATTCTCCAAAGCACCTGAGGGCAGGACAAGAAGCAATGGATGGAAACTGATCAAGGAGAGAAGCAACTTTAGAACGAAGGAAAAATTTCCTGACAGTGAGGACAATTAACCAGTGGAACTGCTTGCCATCAGAAGTTTGGATGCTCCATAACTGGAGGTTTTTAAGAAGAAACAGGACAGCCACTTGTCTGAAATGGTAGAGGGTCTCCTGCTTAAGCAAGGAGTTGGACTAGAAGACCTCCAAGGTCTCTTCCAGCTCTATTCTGATTCTGATCCTGAAGAGATCAAGAACATGCAAGAATTCAGTTTCCGAGGACTGCAGATTGACCAAAGTTTTACCGTAGCCATAATAGTTTGTGCTCAATGTAGCCCAGCAAGAAAATGTTGAATTGTAGCAGGGTGCATGGCAATTGGAAGTCTGGATCACGTGCAGAAAAGCAAAGAAAAGTATAGAGGTATTCCTCGATTTACAATCACGATTGAGCCCAACATTTATATTGCTAAGTGAGATATTTGTTAAGTGAGTTTTTCTGCATTTTACGATTTTTCTTGCAGAGTTTGTTAAGTGAATCACTGCCATTAAATTAGTAACATAGTTAAGTGAATCCAGTTTATCTGTCTGTCTTAAGTATCTATCTATCTATCTATCTATCTATCTATCTATCTATCTATCTATCTATCTTATCTCTCTCTCTTATCTTTATATATCGAATTTATCTAATCTTATCTCTACCTCTTATCTTTCTTTTTCTATATATTATCTTTGTCTATATCTTATCTTTATCTAATCTTTATATATCTATTTAATTTTATCTCTATCTATCCATCTAATCTATCTTATTTTTTACATATTATCCTATCTCTATCTTATCTTTCTCTATCTAATCTCTTATCTTTATATATGTATCTAATCTTATCTTTATCTATCCATCTATCTTATTTTTATCTACCTATATATTATCTTTATCTCTTATCTTTGTCTATCTAATCTTATCTCTATCTTTCCATCTATCTCTCTTATCTTTATCTTATCTACTCTATCTCTTATCTTTATATATCTCTATCTGTCCATCTCTATTTTATCTCTAGCTGTCCATTTCTCTTATCTTTATCTATCTTATCTTTATCTATATCTCTGTTTATCTATCTCTATAATCTATCTCTAGATTATCTTTATCTATCTATATCTTTCTCTCTCTCTCTCTCTAATTGATCTTTATTTTTAATCTATCTCTTATGTTTATATATCTATCTAATCTAAATCTATCAATATCTCTATCTTATCTTTATCTGTCTATCTCTATCTTACCCGGTCCCACTGCACTTACGGATGCAAAGAGGATGTAAAACGGACAAAAAAGCTTGCCATCCATTGGAAAACGCTATGCATCTGTTGTGTACTCATTGCATACGTGTTTTATACGCTCTATCCGTCGAGCATCTGTCCACTGCGATTTCATCCATGCAAGAAGTTTTGAGCTGCACAAAACTTTGTGAACGGATGAACTTTCCGCCGTGTACGATGTAAATCCACGATATACGAGCAACAAACGTTCCATGTTCGTTTATCATCCGTTAAACGTCTGCTGTATCCTCTCTGCATCCTCTGGGCATCCTTGCAACTCACATCTGCTGCAGCTGAAAACGAAAAGAGGGAAGAAAGAAAAGGCACATGGAACATCTATACACTGTTAGTAGCACAGAAATAGAAAGGATGTGCAATGAACGGTTTGCATCCGATATATATCCGCGCGGCATCCCCTTTCTTTCCTTTAGGCGTACGTGGTGCATCCGCTTCATCCGCTATGTGTCTGCTTCGCAATTATCCCCCGGAACCCCTTCGGAGGTGTCATCTACTTCCATCCGCTAGGCTTCCTATGAACATCTGTTTAACATCCCCACTAAATACTACCCACGTCCATTCTTTTCTGTTCTGTTTTTGCAAATTTTTGCCACTTTTTGGAGCGGATGACAATGGATGGAGCCACCCCCGAAATTTTGCTCGTCCGCTGTGTCCTTTATGCATACATTTTGCGTCCGTCGGCCAGTGGGACCGGGCCTTTATCAGTCTCTAATCTATCTCTATCTTATCTCTCTCTTTCTGTCCTATCTATCTCTATCTTTATCTAATCTATTTAATCTCTCTCTCTTATTATATATCTAATCTATATCTATCTATATCTCTATCTTATCTTTATCTATCTTTATCTATTCATTCATCTGATTTTTATCTCATCTTTATTATTTTTATAAAAAGCTCAGGAGGGCCTCATAGCTAAACATTCCTCCTATTTTTCCCACTGCAACCACCCTGTGAGTGACTGGCCCAAAGTCATCCAGCGGGGCTTTCCAATATTATCCCTTATTTAGACCAGGTGGAATACATTTTGGAGGCTTTGATAAAACAACCGGCACTGTCATATTGCAGACATTAACAGGGCTCTTCCGTTGGAGGGTTGCTACTTCAGCAACCAGGAGCACTTTTTCTGTCTGGCAATTTGGGGAGAACATGAGGGAAGCTTCTTTGTGCCTCTTCTTTGTGTGGGAGTGGAACAGCTGGAATGAAATGCTGTCCTGCAACCTCTGGCTCCCTGCCTGAAATGCTTTTCCTAACTTGGGAGCTTTGAGCTGTCAAAGAGAATTGGCATTATTTTCGAACAGCAGTTCTCGCAGTTTAATTCTTGGAGGCAAAAGGGAAGGGAAGGGAAGAGAAGGGAAGGTGGGAGGCAGAAAGAAAGGGAAAGAAGACATAAACGGAAGAAGAAAGAAAACGAATAAAGGAAAAGAAGGGAAAAAGAAGAAAGAGAAAAAGAAAGGAACAAAGAGAAGAAAAGAAATATAGAGAGAAAGAGAGGGAGGGAGGGAGGGAGAGGGAGGGAGGGAGGAAAGAAAAAGAAAGAAAAAAGAAAGGGAGGGGAAAGGGAGAAAGAAGGAAGGAAAGAAAGAAGGAAGGGAGGAAGGAAAAAAAAGAAAAAGGGAGGGGGAGGGAGAGAGCGAGACCAAGAAAGAAAGAAGAAAAATAAAGTGAGAGAAAGAGAGAGAAAAGCAAGGAAGGAAAGAAAGAGAAAAGAAAGGAAGGAAAGCGCGAAAGAAAGAAAGAAAGGAAAGAAAGTAAGAGAGAAAGAAATGAAAGAAAGTGAGAGAGAGAAAGAGAGAAAAGCAAGGAAGGAAGGAAGAAGAAAGGAAAGAGGCAAGAAAGAAAGAAAGAAAGAAAGAAAAGAAAGAAAGAAAGGAAGGAAGGAAAGAGAGAGACAGAAAGAAAGAACGTGAAAGAAAGAAAAGAAAAGGGAAAAACTTTCCGGGGACCATCCTCTGCGCTCTTTCCGCACTCCTCTTCCCCACTTGCTCCCGGGCTCCGCTCGGCCGCCGCCCCCGCTCGGCCTCGGACCGCGGAGCTGTCCCGCCGTCCCAGCGGCTTCCCCTCCGCTTCTCCCCCTTCCTTCCTCCCTCCCTCCCTCCTCCGCCCTCCAGCAGGGGAGGAACCCTCCGGGCGCCATCTAGGGCTCCTTCCTCCGCCTCGCCCGACCCGACCGGGCTCCGGGCGCCAGAGGAGAAGCGCGGGCAGGCCGGGTGGGCCTGGGCCGCCCTGAGGAGACCGTTTTTTTTTTGTTTGTTTGTTTGTTTGTTTTGTTTTTTCCCTCAGGCAGGCGGGCCGGCCGGCCATGGCCAGCGAGGCGCCGGCCCCGTCGTCGTCGTCTGAGGCGGACGAGGAGCGTCGGGCGGCGGAGCTGCAGAAGCTGGTGGTCCGGCTGCGGAACCTGCAGCAGGGGAAGCAGCTGGAGAGCCTCTTGCAGACGCTGCAGGACCTGCTGGCCTTGGCCGGCCTGCCCGGCGGTAAGGGGGCGGCCGCCTCTGACTCCCCTCTCCGAGGGTCCCGCGGGGAAGGGACGGGACAGGACTCAGGCTCCTCTCCTCCTGCCTCCCCTCAGGTGCCCGGCTCTTCCGCGACGGGAGCATCTACGTGCCTCTGCTGCTGGTGCTGGTGTCCTACCTGAGGGTGGGGAGAGTGCAACAGGTAAGGCAGCTGCCCTCCTCTCCTCTGCCTCCTCTTTGTAACTCTCCTTCGACCTTCTGTCTATCTCCTCCTTTTTCTCCTCCTCCTCCTCCTATCTTTTTTTTTTCTATCTTCTCCTTCTCCTTGTAAGGCTCCTCTTCCTTCTATCTTCTTCTCCTCCTCCTATCTTCTTCTCCTTGTAAGTCTCCTCCTCCTCCTATCTTCTTCTCCTTATCTTATCTTTTTCTCCTATCCCATCCTCCTCCTATCTCCTCCTCCTATCTTCTTCTACTTTCTTGTAAGTTGCCTCCTTCTCCATCTCCTCCTCCTCCTCCATTTCCTTCTACTCCTTTCTCTTCCTCCTATCTTCTTCTCCTTCTCCTATCTTCTCCTATCTCCTCCTCCTTCTATCTCTTCCTTCCTCCTTCTGTCTTCTTCTAACTTCTTGTAAGTTGCCTCCTCCTCCTTCTATTTTCTCCTTCTATCTCCTCCTCCTATCTTCATCTTCTGTCTCCTCTTCCTTCTATTATCTTCTTCCATCTCCTTCTTCTATCTTCTCCTTCTCCTTGTAAGTCTCTTCCTCCTCCTCCTCCTCCTCCACCTCCTCCTCCTCCTCCTCCTAGATAGCCACGGGAATGGAACAGGGTCTCCTGCTTGAGCCGAGGTTGAATTAGAAGGCCTTCAAGGTCCCTTCCAACTATTCTGTTATTCTCCTTGTCCTTCTGTGCCTGTCTACTTTCTCTTTCTCGCCTTCTCCTCCTTTTTCTGCTCCTTCTCCTTCATCTCCTTGTAAGTTTTCTCCTCCTGCTGGACAACCACTACAATGGAATAGTCTCCTGCTTGAACAGGGATTGGACTAGAAGACCTTCAAGATCCCTTTGAACTCTGTTATTCTGTTATTCTTCTTGTCCTTCTACCTTCTCCTTTCCCTCCTCCTCCTGCCTGCATTTGCAAGCTCAACATTATTTTATCTGCTGCATCAAAAAGAGAGAAAGAGAAAGAGCGAAGGAAGGAAGGAAGGAAATCAGTCAGTCTGTCAGTTTCAGGGAGGTGGAATGTGTCACAATTCACTTTCTATTCCGTTTGGGGCAAGAAAATGATGCTTTGACATAATATTGACTGTGAAACAGAATTTCTGTTTTTTAATTATTATCTTTTAAAACAGGCTGCCTCTATACCCTCCTGACAATTTGAAAAGATGCATAAAATAACAGGTGGCTTTGGGACTGCTGTTTGATAAGAGGCATGTTGCTATAAACAGTGGCCTATCTGTGGGGAAGTATAAGGAAATAATTTCTCTTTTAAACCAAAACCTGATTTAATTACCAAAATAAAACAATAAGACATAGGTGATATGTTCCACTATAAATGTTCCTGAAATAAAAATAAACTACAATTGGACAGGATGTTAACAGAAAGCAAAGCCATTTGCTTGCGTGTGTGTGTGTGTGTGTGTGTGTATACGTATATATGTATGTATATATGTGTATATATATAGAGAGAGAGATATAGCCATAGAGATTGAAAAAAGACCTGAAAGCATGAATAGAAGAGATGATTCCAGCAGACTGTCAATCATTTGGAAGCCTGCACTCTCAAATAGAAAGATCTCCATGCCACAAGCCAGGCAAACACCTGAGCACAAACAGATTCTCTCTGATGCCTCCAGCTCGAACACCCCCCACCAGGCACCCAGGTGAAACCTGGCTTCCTAATGGATAACAGCCGTCCTTTCACACGAAGCCAAGCTGCACTGAAAGCCTCCAACACAGGAACAGAGTGTTACCATCCAATCAAAGCCACAAAACAGACAGAAGAAACCAGAAACACCAATTAATTAAACTCCAAGTCCAATAAACACAGACCAAGACTCCCAACCAATCAGGATAGGCCAGCCTCGAATTTGAAACCAAAGGCTGTGAGACCCACATCCATACAGAAGCCTGATGATGGCAGATGAGATTCTGCTGAAACGTTGCTACAACTTTGAAAGCACTACAATGGCCTGGGATAATACCCAAAGGAAGCTGAACAGCACACATGTAAGTACCCGCGAAAGCTTTAAAAAAATGTATATGTATATATACATATGTATATATGCTGTTCAGCTTCCCTCGGGTATTATCCCACGTCATTGTAGTGCTGTTAAATTTGTAGCAACGTTTCAGCAGAATCTCATCTGCCATCATCAGGCTTCTGTATGGATGTGGGTCTCACAGCTTCTGGTTTCAAATTTGAGGCTGGTCTATTCTGATTGGCTAAGAGTCTAGGTCTGTGTTCACTGGACTTGGAGTTTGATTGATTGGTGTTTCTGGTTTCTTTTGTCTGTTTTGTGGCTTTGATTGGCTGGCAACACTCTGTTCCTGTGTTGGAGGTTTTCAGTGCAGCTTGGCTTCGTGTGAAAGGACGGCTGCTATCCATTAGGAAGCTAGGTTTCATCTGGGTGCCTGGTGGGGGGTGTTTGAGTTGGAGGCATCAGAGGGAGTCTGTTTGTGCTCAGGTGTTTGCCTGGTTTGTGGTGTGGAGATCTTTCTATTTGAGAGTGCAGGCTTCCAAATGATTGACAGTCTGCTGGAATCATCTCTTCTATTCATGCTTTCAGGTCTTTTTTCAATCTCTATGGCTTCTCTGATGATTCTGTGGCTGGGGTTTTCTATAGTGGCTAGGGTTTTGGTGCCATTGAAGTTGATGTTGTGACCTGTGGTTTTCATGTGTTGGACTAGTGAGGAGGTGTGTTCCAACTTTTTTACTGAATTTTTGTGTTCATCCAGGCAGGTACTTATTCTTTTATTGGTCTGTCCAATGTATGTGGCCGGGCATGAAGCACAGGGGACTTCGTATATGCCTTGGTTTTCCAGGTCAATTGATCTTTGGGGTTTCTAAGGATGGCTGCTATTTTTTTGTCTGTTTTGAAGGCAGTTTTGATGTGATGCCTGTGTAGTATCTTACTGATTTTATCTGTAGTACCTCTTATGTAGGGCAAGACAGCTGTTCCATAGGTCTGTTGGTCTTCTAGGTCTCTGTTATGTCTTGGTGTGTTTTTGTGGATCAAGTTGGTGATTTTGTTTTTTTGGAAGCCATTGGCTGTCAATACTTCAGTCAGGGTGCATAGTTCAGTCTTTATATGTGTCTTATCTGCCAGGCGTTTGGTTCTGGTAATTAGTGTTTTCGCCACGGAATTTATCTGTGCTGGGTGGTGGTGGGATTGGGCGTTGAGGTAGCGGTTGGTGTGTTTTCTTCTGGTATATGTTGTGTCCCAGTGTGCCATCTGTTCTTTTGTAGATTAGTACATCTAGGAATGGTAGTTGTTTGTTTACTTCCGTTTCCATGGTGAACTTGATTTTGGGGTGTGTGTTGTTTAGGTGTGTTAGGAAATTGTTTAGGTTTTCTTTTCCATGGGGCCAAATCACAAATGTGTCATCGATGTATTCTTAGCCATAGTTTGGGTTTGTGGGTGGCATTAGCCAGGGCTCTGGATTCGAATTCTTCCATGAACAGGTTTGCAATAACGGGTGACAGTGGTGATCCCATAGGGGCTCCTTCAATTTGCTTGTATCTTTGTCCTTTGTATATGAAATATGTGTTGGTTAGGCAGTGTTCTGTTAGTTCCATGAGGTCTTTAGCTGGTTGGTATTTATTTTTGATGATTTCAAGAGTTTCTTTTATCGGGACTTGAGGGAATAGTGAAACCACGTCGGAACTTACAAGCAGATCTTCTTGTTCCACATGTAGATCTTTGATCATTTCTAAGAAGTGGTATGAGTTTTGTACATATGAAGCTGCGGTTTCAGCATGGGGCTGTAGTTGTTTTGCTAAGTATTTAGCTAGGTTTTGTAATGGTGCTCCTATGGAGCTGACTATGGGTCTGAGAGGTATGCCTTCTTTGTGTATTTTTGGGAGGCCGTATAATTTGGGGCATCTAGAAGATTTTTCTCTTGGGATGATCGTCTGTTGGATTTCTTTGCTTATGTGGCTGGTTATAATTTTCTTCTTGGTTAATTTTTCTAGATATGTGGTTGGGTCTGTGTTTATAAGTTTGTATGTGGAGTCTTGGAGTAGGTCTGTCAATTTTGTTTCATAGTCTTTTCTGTCCATTACTACTGTGGCATGAAATTTGGAATTTGAAACCAGAAGCTGTGAGACCCATATCCATACAGAAGCCTGATGATGGCAGATGAGATTCTGCTGAAACGTTGCTACAACTTTAACAGCACTACAATGACGTGGGATAATACCCGAGGGAAGCTGAACAGCACACATGTAAGTTCCCGCGAAAGCTTAAAAAAACAAATATGTATATATGTATATATTTGTTTTTTTAAGTTTTCGCGGGTACTTACATGTATGCTGTTCAGCTTCCTTCGGGTATTATTCCATGTCATTATAGTTTAAAGTTATAGCAACGTTTCGGCAGAATCTCATCTGCCATCATCAGGCTTCTGCACTGAATTTGTCTGTGAGTCAGGCTATCACAGCCGTTTCAGTTTCAAATTTGAGGCTAGCCTACTGTTGAGCCAGAATGGTTTTTTCTTCATCCAGATTCGTTGGGAGTCTTGGTCTGTGTTTATTGGTCTTGGAGTTTGCTGTGTTCTGCTTGATTGGTGTTTCTAATTTTTCTGTCTGTTTTGTGGCTTTGATTGGCTAGCAACATTGTGTTACTGTATTGGAGGCTTTTAGTGCAGCTTGGCTCCGAGTAAAAGGACGGCTATCATTTATTAGGAAGCTAGGTTTCATCTGGGTGCCTGGTTGGGGTGTGTTTGAGTTGGAGATATCAGATCCCCCCTGATACCTTCAGCTCAAACACACCCCAACCAGGCACCCAGATGAAACATAGCTTCGCGTTCGTGGTCATGCCACATCTTCATGGTGGGTGTCCGTTCACTTCATGTATGGGTCGGAGGGGTTTGAAGTAGGTAGTGATGCAGCTGTGGTACGGCTTCTGGTCCGTGGTCATGTCTCATCATCTGTGCGGGTGCAAGTCTGCTTTCTACATGGAAGTGTGGTGGTAGCATCTTGTGTGGCCCTTGTGGGTGTGGGTCTGGTGTCATTCTTCATGTTAGGTACTCATTTGTTAATGAGGGTGGGCTTCCAAATGGCTTGTAGGCGGGAGGTATCATCTTGTTTATTCATGCTATGTGGGCATTTTTCTATCTCTATGACTTCTCTGATTATTCTGTTGTTGAAGTGTTCGATTTTGGCGAAAACTCTCACACCACCACCTAGCACAGATCAATTCCATAGCCAAGACACTCATCTCCAGAAAAAAATGCTTAGCCGACGAACAACACCTAAAAACCAAACTACACACTCTCACTAATGTACTAACAGCCAATGGATTCCAAAGAAAGAAGATTACTCACCTAATCCAAAAAGTAACCCCAACCAAAGTCCAAGACAGAGAACAAGAGAATGGCAAAGCCCTCCTCCCATATACAGACAAAATCAGCAAGATTCTCCAAAAACACAACATTAAGACAGCATTCTGAACAAACAGAAAAATATCCACCATCCTAAGAAACCCTAAAGACAGAATCCAGTTAGAAAACCAAGGAGTATACAGAATGCTTTGCACTGCCTACCCCTCCACATACATCTGACAAACCAACAGAAGAATAAGTTTAAGAACACAAGAACTCAATCAAAAAAGAAGAACCGACCTCTTCCCTGGTCCAACACCTCAAAGCCACAGGACATGAGATTGACTTTAAAAATACCAGAACTATCACCAAAACCGAACACTTCAACAAAAAAATCTCCAGACCACAAGCCAGGCAAACACCTGGGCACAAACAGATCCCCCCTGATAGCTCCAGCTCAAACACACCCCAACCAGGCACCCAGATGAAACCTAGCTTCCTAACAAATGATAGCTGTCCATTTACTCAGAGCCAAGCTGCACTAAAAGCTTCCAGGAACACAATGTTGCCAGCCAATCAAGACAAAAAAAGCCACAAAACAGACAGAAGATATTCGAAACACCAATCAAGCAGAACACAGCAAACTCCAAGACCAATAAACACAGACCAAGACTCCCAACCAATCCGGATGAAGAAAAAACTATTCTGGCACAGCAGTAGGCTAGCCCCAAATTTAAAACTGAAACGGCTGTGAAAGTCTGACTCACAGATGAACACAATACAGAAGTCTGATGATGGCAGATGAGATTTTGCCAAAACGTTGCTACAACTTTAAAAGCACAACTATGATGACGTGGGAAAATGCCCGAACAAAGCTGAATACCATATGTATGTATGTATGTATGTATGTATGTATGTATGTTTCCAAAACACGGCACAACAAACAAGGAATCGCATTCCTGGAGTGATGTTTTTAATTGAGGGAGCAGCTGAAACATAGACGCTAAAAAAAAAATGTAGTGAGAGACACACAAAAACGAACAGATTTCAAGACAGAAATGAAGTGGCTGGCATCCATTTTGTTCTGTCCAGAACTCTGTGGGTGTTTACACTTGTTTTTTTGTCGCAGTAAAAAAATGACTCCACTGTCAACCAGAAACCCACATTATTTCAGGTCAGAAACAAAACTCTATTTTATAATTATTGCTTGGGATTTGATGCCTTCTCCCTCATGCATTAGATGAAACAGGACAGTTTGTGTCAAGTGTGATGTCCTGGACTTGCAACAATTTGTTTAGCAATCATCTGAAGTTACACCGGACTCACTGTACTTTACTTTAGTGCTGTTATTTTATTCTTGCATTACAAGCGAAGAAATTGACTTATTAAAAATTTACTGTCTGGGAAATAGATAACAGATAATCAGAGTTGGAAGGGTCATCTAGTCCAACCCCCTGCCCAAGCAGGAAACCCTACAACATTTCTGACAGATGGCAGTCCAATCTCTTCTTGAAAGCTTCCAGGGATGCAGCTCCCACAAGTTCCAAAGACAACTTTTGTTCCATTGGTTGATTGTTCTCACTGTCAGAAAGTTTCTCCTTATTTCCAGGCTGAATCTCTCTTTGTCTAGTTTCCATCCATTATTCCTTGTCTGGCCTCCAGGTGCTTTAGAAAATAGCTTGAACTCCTTCCTCTCTGTGGCAGCCCCTCAAATATTGGAAAACTGCTAAATCTTTAAGTGGGACGTAAAGGAGGTTGGTGAACTGTATTTTTATAAATCAAACATTTATTTTCTGCTTTTTAGGTGGGCTGGACACTTCTTTGCAAACTGATTAAAATATGCCCATCATCTCTGCATTATTTAACAGCTCCACAAGGCATTGGAAAGGACTGGGAAGTTCTCAGTGTCCATCAGTAAGTATACTATATTACACGCAGACTCTAGCACAGCCTGTTACTGCAGAAGAATAAGAAGAATCTTGTCTTTGAATATGAATACAATGGAACTCAAAATGTCCATTGCTAAGCAAGAGTGAGGTTTACCTCTTTCTTGCCACAGTTGTTAAGTGAACCATTACAGTTGTTAAGTCAGTCACATGGTCATTAAGTGAATCTGACTTTCCCCATAGATTTTACTTGTCAGAAGGTCACAAAGGGAGATCTCGTGACCCCCGGGGGACACTGCATCCGTGATAAATACAAGCCAGTTGCCAAATGTATGAATTTTGATCATGTGATCACGAGGTCGTAAGTGTGAAATGGTTGTTAGTGTGAAAAACATATAACAATCAGAGTTGGAAGGAACATTATAGGTCATTTCTCCTTATTTCCAGGTTGAATCTCTCCTTGTTCAATTTCCCTCCATTATTCCTTGTCTGGCCTTCGGGTGCTTTGGAAAATAGCTTGATCTTTCCTCCTCTCTGTGGCAGCCCTTCAGATGTTGGAAGACTACCCTGTCTCTCCTGGTCCTTCTTTTCATTAGACTAGCCAGGCCCAGTTCCTGCAACCGTTCTTCATATGTTTTAGCCTCCAGTCTCCTCATCATCCTGGTTGCTCTTCTCTGCACTCTTCCTTGAGTCTCAACATTTTTTTTATAGTGTGGTGACCAAAACTGGATGCAGTACTCTAGCTGTGGTCTTACTAAGGCTTTCTAGAGTGGTATTAGTACTTCCCTTGATCTTGATTATATCTCTCTGTTAATACAACTTAGGATTGCATTAGCTTTTTTGGCAGCGGCTGCACACTGCTGGCTCCTATTTAGCTGGTTGTCCACAAAGACTCCAAGATCCCTCTCACAGTTACTGCTATTAAGCCTGGTTTCTCCCATTCTAGATGTGTACTAAAAAACACTCCTAAGCCACTCTTTTCAGTAATTTTGTAACTTTAATCTGTCACTTAACAGTTGTAAAATGTGAAAAGCAGTCCTAACTTCTTTCTTTCAGTAACTTTGAAGAGTCACTCAGTGAATGTTGTAAGTCCAGGGTTGTCTGTGCACATAGCCCAATTATCTAGCTCAGTGATGGCTGACCTTTTAGTTGTCGCGTGCCGAAAGTGTGCATGCATTCCTGCACCCATAATGCAATGTGTGTGTGCAACCCACCACCCTCTGCATGTGTGCATGCAATCCTCCCCTGCATGTGCTGTGCACCTCTGCATGCACATGCAACCCCCCTGTGCATGCCCCCTGTGCAGGTGCGTGCATCTCCTGTGCACGCCCCACCCCCGTGAATGCACAGTAGGTACCCGACAATCGGCTGGTGGGAGGGGCGCACATGCATGTGCAGTGGATCTGTTCCAGGCAATGGCTCATAGGTTCGCCATCATGGGCCTAGCTGAAAATCTGTCATTTTGCTACTGAATTTTGGCAGCCTGATCTCCAGTGTGTTGTAGGCAGTGGTGGGATTCATCCGGTTTGCACCACTTCGGCCGAACCAATTGTTAATTGCTGGCCCCTCCCCTCCCCACCCTGCCACTTCCAGGAATCCACACGTGCCCCATTTTGGCTCCCAGGTAAGTGCAGGGAAGCCTACTAGGCCCAAAACGAGGCATGGGGATATGTGGCATGGCTCCCCTGTGACCCATTTTTGCTCCTAGAGGGGTTCAGGAGACTGATTGCTGCCTGTCACACACCCCAGGCCACGACCACCATGGCCATGCTCACCCAGCTAGTCATTAGGGCAGAGAACCCGTTGTTAAATTATTTGAATCCCACCCCTGCTTGTAGGCAGGGGTGGGATTCTACCAGTTCGCACCTATTCAATAGAACCGGTTGTTAACATTCTAAGCAGTTCAGAGAACTGGTTATTAGAAGAAATTACTGGCCTAATCCTGTAAGGAAGGCAAGAAGGAAACATTCTGGTGTTGCTTACAGAAACTGCCTCTCTGTTAACCCTTATTACATTCTTGGCAGGAGTAGACTTTCTGTCTCAGGAACGTCTCTGGAGTTTTTTTCCCCTCCTTTGCTGGTACCTGTGTGGAGTGACCATTCAATGTTACAATGGCACTGAAAAAAGTGACTTATGACCCTTTTTTACACTTACGACTGTTGCAGCATCCCCACAGTCATGGGAGGCCAGGCGAGGAGATGCATGCCTCGATGTGAGTGATGTTGAACTGGCCACGTCCACCCAGCCAATGACATGACCACCAAGCCATGCCCACCAACTAAGCCACACCCACAGAACTGGTTTGAATTTGAATCCCACCACTGCTTGTAGGCCACAAACGTCCTGTGTATGTTAGCCAGGACTGCTTTTCAGATGAACACAATGTGAACAATGCATGGTCATAAACATTTGCTTTTAAACTTCTTGGTTCTGCTTGTCTCAAAAACCCATTTGATGGAGAGGTTTCATCTGGGGTAGAATGAAAAACCCGACAGGTGGAATCAGCTATAATTTGCCCGAGAGAAGATCACCAGAATTAGTAATCATAATTATATCGATGAAACAGTGGGTCACTTTATCAGTGGCTGCAGCAAAATTTGACAAACTTGATTATTCTACAACATGACGATTGAGTTGCCAAAATCATACATTGACAGCTTTGCCGGAAGTTTGGGTTCAAATGCAGCAAAAATGACTGGGAACTAGGAAAAAAATAACGAAATATTGTGATTTGCAAATTGAAGTTGAGCAGTTATGGTGGAACACATCGGTTGTACCAATAGTAACAGGAGCCCTTGGAGCAGTAGAGTTGCCCAGATACATGGAAATTTTGAACTCATCAGACCTGAATATTCTGAATATAGGTTAGGACTTGAGCTGTTTAGTTTTTACCAGTCCGAGACTGTGAATCGAATTGAAGATTTAACAACAACAACAACAACAAAAACAATAATTGTAGACACGCAGCAAGAAAAAAATCACAAAGTATCGGGATTTACAAATTGAAGTTGAGCTACTTTGAAAAAGAAATCATGTGTTATCCCAATTGTGATTGGAGCCCTTGGGGCAATACCTGAAGGGCTGCCTGTCTATTTGGAAATTCTGAATTTATCAGACTTGAATACCCTGATTCTACAAAAAAAAAACCCTACTTGGAACAGCTTATATCCTCTGACTCTACCTGAATGGTTCCTAGGTCCTTGGTTAGGACTCGAGCTGTTGAGCTAACAACCAGCCCCAAAAGCTGTGAATCTCACTAGAGATTTAACAACAACAACAACAGCAACAGCAGCAGCAGCAACAACAATAATAATAATCATCATCATCATCTGGCATAAACCAGTGCAGGTGGTTCCAGTGGTACTTGGCACAATGGGTGCTGTGCCTAAAGACCTAGGCAAGCACTTGAAAACAATTGGCGCTGACAAGATCACCACTGATCAGCTGCAGAAGGCCACCTTACTGGGATCTGCTCGCATAATCTGCCAATACATCACGCAGTCCTAAATGCTTGGGAAGTGTTCAACTAGTGATTTGTGATACGAAACCCAGCAAAGATATCTCGTTGTGTACACTGTCATTTTTTTGTGTATGGTAACAATAATAATTATTATTTTACAAAACACATCAAGAAATTGTAGCTTCCTGCAATAACACCAACAAAACTGCAAAAACTGCGCTACTTGGAAAATTGTATTTTTTAACTTGGTTGATACCTAGAATGCTGGCAGCAACCTGTATCAACCATCAATGCCAGTCACTGGTATTTGTGATACATTTTTAAATGTTCAGTTGACTGAATTTCATGGTTAATGAATAAAAGTTTATAACAATAATAATATCGTGTTTCCTGGAAGATAAGACTATATTATGTTTTGGTCCAAAAGATGCATTAGGGCTTATTTTATGGTTAGGTCTTATTTTCAGGGAAATATGATACTAAATACTAAATCTGGCTGACAATCTTAACTGGGGCTTGTTCCTGGGGTTGAGCTTATATTATGAGCATCGTGAAAAATGCTAGGGCTTATTTTCCTGTTGGATCTTATTTTCGGGGAAACAGTAATAATAACAATAGCAACAACAACAACAATAATAATAATAATAATAATAATAATAATAATAATAATAATAATAA
>BLBF01000022.1:12858608-12869253 GCA_015471245.1 Laticauda colubrina | reverse complement strand
AATAATAATAATAATAATAATAATAATAATAATAATAATAATAATAATGGCTGAAGAGAGCATTTTTGATGAAAATAAAGTTTCTCAGTGCTGAGAAAAATGTCAATGCTATTTTTGTCACAGAGACAAAAGAGAAGTGAAATTGTTTAATTTTCAGAAGCTGAGGTCAGCTTTCTCTGAGAGGCTGTTCCCTTTCTCTGAGAGGCTGTTGGTATGAAAGAATTACAGCAGGGTTGGTTGTTGTTGTTTTTTTTTGTAATCTCAGTCTGCCTCTGGCCTGCCTGAGACAGGGTGGGTTGAGGGAGAGAGCCAATTAAATCCATCAGTAAGTGAGATACTTAAAATAAATCTGTGCAGAAACTGTCTAGTGAGCTTTTACCCTAAGAAGGGAAAATATTTGTTTTGTTATATTGTCTAAAGGGATTCGACCCCAGTGAAGTTTCAAAGAATGTTGGGTTCTAGAATTAAATCTATCCAAAGGATTTCATTATTAGCTTCCTGTACACACGTCCTCGACTTATAACCACAGTTGAGGCTAGCATTTCGGTTGCTAATAATGTTGTTGTGGTTCGCCAGCAGCCTGTGCAGACGGCAGCAGAATTGGACAGTGGGAAAGAACATGGGCCAGTCCAGGAGTCTGGGAAGGACTCGGACGAGGGTCCTGCGTCTGACACAGAGATGGGGCCAGGACCATCTGAGAGTTATGTGCTGACTCCTGAGCCTCCAGAATCACACAGCAGCGAGGCAGAGGAACAAGGGGAGCCTGTTCCCAGTGCGTGTGTACGCAGAGCTGCCAGAAGGCAAGAGCAGCTAAGAGAAAAGGGGCAACTTGGGAGGAAGGCTGGGAGGTGATTGTCCCTCCCCTAAGATATAAAGGAAGTGCAAAGGTAGGAAAACCTTTGCAGGAAGCAATGTTGTTTGCTCTGATCAGTTTGGACTCTGAAAGCTCCATGGTGAATTTGTTCTCTGTTTGGTTTTGAAAGACTAATTGGAACTTTAGGCATTGGCAGCACTTCAAGTCAGGTAAGGTGCATTCTTACCAGACATTTTTCAAAAAACTTTGGCAGACGTTCCTGGGACTATTTATAACCGGTTGAAACTCATTCCGGGCTGTGAATGATGATAATTCACAGCCATTGAACTAAAATAAAAGGGTCTTGGATTTTATGTGTGTTTGTTGGTGTCTCAGGAAGCCTTGGCCAGAACAGTTGTGCCCCATTCTAAGACCTTTCTCGCTGCAATGATTAAACAAATCACTGCAGCTGTTAAATTAAGCTGTAAAGTACTTATGATGGTCACAGTGTCATGCAATTTCCTTTGAGACCTTCTGACAAGCCAAGTCAATGGGAGAAGCCAGATTCATTTAACGACTGGGTTCCGAACTTACCATTCCAGAGATTCACTGAACCACTGTGGCAAGAAAGGGGGTAGAATGGGGTGAAACTCACTTAACCAATGTCTTACTTAGCGACAGAAATTTTGGGGCTCAGTTGTGGTCATAACTCAAGGACTTACCTGTATTCTACAGATATATGGAATGCCTTGTGTGAAGGAATGTTTTATTTTGTCTGCGTCAAATCTTCCAGTAATTATAGTCAATGCCTTAATGTTTTGGTACAGACACACAGTGGAAGCCGAACAGCTGACAGGGAGGGGGAGTGTGACTCCGTTGGCTGTGGAGGAAACTGGGGAAGGGCAAAGTGCGCCTGGGCAGAGCAGGAGAAAGGGAGAACAAGGGAGAGGGAATTTAGAGGAAGACCCAGGCCCACCCCCTCTTCATCCTAGGACACGCAGGGAGGAACGGAGAAGAGAGCAACGTGGGTTGTGTGGCTTACGGGGGAGGAAAGGGTCCTGATTCCCTTCAGTAGCCACAGCTGGGAATGAGAGTTTAAAGAGATGCATCCTGAGTACAGCAGCTTCTAGGAACAAACGTGAGTTTATCTTGTGTTGACTTTGGTTATCTGTGTTCCTGGCATCCTCCCAACCATGTTGAGTTATTGCCATGTCATCACGCCTGGAATTTCTTCTCCTGCCCTGCCGGACTAATTACCTCATTTTGCCTTGATTAGACTTATAGTTACAGTTTTTGTTGGCCACGTTTTGGACTTGCTTCTCTGCAGCCCAAGGCTGTTCCTGGGAGAGTTTTTCTCCAGTCAGAAGGCAACCAGGACTTTGGGGGCAAAGTTGGAGCAATAAAGGAGCTCCTACTGATTATCTGACTGTATTGCCTTTGTGCCACGCCCCTTTGGTTCCTCACACACCAATACACACACACACAATCCTCCATGCAGTGTTAATTACTGTTAGCCTGAATATCTTTTTCCTAAATGGTTATAGACAGTTCAAACCTATTTTCCCTGTGTGAGTTTTTGAGTTTTGCTCTGGTTTGCATCACTCTGCACAATCAGATAGGATGGGTGTTTGCTTTGGTTTTTTAAAAATTATTCATCCGGTATGAAGAGATCCGGGAATTGTTCACAATCAGTTTCAGTTTCACTATTATGAATAATTTGGCATCATTCACAGGGTTTGGCCTACTGGCCAGTTCATTCCTAAACCCAAACAGTTTGTGAACAAACCCAAGAAAGGATGCACACACAATTCTTTTGGGTCTCCTAACCTTGTTTTCTCTATGCAGAACATTTAAGAGGCCATTTTCAAAAGAAGAATTTGTGGTTTCAACTTGATCCAGGGTTGGACGAGAATAAATAAAAAATGAGATATGAGTTTATGAGGAAGTTATGAGTTATGAGGAAGGAAGAAATATTTAGTATATACTTACACTTTCAGATGCCTTGGTTATTTTTTTTACCAATGTATGTTGGTTGGGTAATTGAGAATTGTGATTAAATGACTATCCTGATACGTGGCATCTAAATTGCATTTGTTGGAAACGGATAAATTTTGGTTAAATATGTCTAGGACAATGTTCTGTCTCTCTTCCCCCTCTCTTTCTGTCTCTCCCATTCTTTCTCCTTCTGTCTCCCTCCCTCCCCCTCTCTCCCTCTCCCTCTAGCCCTTCCTCCCTTTGTCCCTCTTTCTCTCATTCTCTCTCTCCCCCCTCTCTCCCCCTCCCCCTCTCTCTCCCTCCCTCCACCCCTCCCTCTTTTTCTCCCTTACCCCTTTCCCTCCATCCCTTCCTCTCTCCCTCCCTCTTTCTCTCCCTCTCCCCTCCCTTTGTCCCTCCCTCCATCTCTCTCTCCATCCCTTCGTCCCTTTCTCTCATTCTCTCCCCCTCTCCCCCCTCTTGCCCTCCCTCCCTCTCTTCCTCCCTCTTTCCCTCTCTCCCTCTCCCCCCTCTCCTCTCCTCCCTCCATCCCATCCTCCCTCTCTCTCTCTTTCTCTCACACACACATACACACACACACGCACACACACACACACACACACAAATCTAAGCCAAAACCACCAAATCACATTATTGTTTAGCATGATATGTAAATCCAACAATGATTATTAAAAAAAAAGGAATGATTAGTGATTGAGGAATAGAAATTTCAATTGCTTGCTTGTATGCAGGAACATTATGCTTATCTGAATCCATAAGTACCGTATGCCTGTTCATTTTGCTATGATTTGTAGCTAACATATTTTGGATTGCAATTAAGATTTCTTCTTTTTCTTTTTACTTTAGGCAAATTCTCAGGATGCTTAAAACCCACAATGCTGATGTGCATCTTTCAAAGGTTGGCTTGAAAGCATTGAATCTACTTCTTTCTTCAGGTGTGTAATTTTTCTTAAAATGTATAGGCACATGATACAATGTTAGTGGTTCAAGACCTTCATTATTCTCTGCCTGTTTATTGTTCTTCAAACCCTTGCATATGAAACGATGGGGGGGGGGGGAGAATATTCTTCTTAATTTGTATATTTTGATGGGTTGATTAAATGCTACTACTGCCGACTCTTTGAGACCACATAGGTAGAACTTTGTGGGGTCCTTGGTGCTGTCTGACTTGGTGGTTTTCTTGCAGATGTTTCATTACCAAAGCAGGTAATATATTATCATCCCTGTCATCTTTGTCCCCTACTGGTTCCAGTAGAGTGTAGCGGAATGGAATAGATGGAACGGATGGAACAAAACAGAATATAACAGAACAGAACAGAATGGAATAAATGAAACGGAATGGAATGGAATGGAAAGGAATAGAAAATAGAATAGAATAGAAAAGAAAATAGAATAGAATAGAATAGAAAATAGAATAGAATAGAAAATAGAATAGAATAGAATAGAATAGAATAGAATAGAATAGAATCTATGAAATGGAGTGAGTGGAGTGGAGTGGAGTAGAGTAATAGAGTAGAGTAGAGTAGAGTAGAGTAGAGTAGAGTAGAGTAGAACAGGGGCCTCCAACCTTGGCAACTTTAAGAATTGTGGACTTCAACTCCCAGAATTCTTCAGCCAGCATTCCTGGCTGAGGCATTCTGGGAGTTGAAGTCCACAACTCTTAAAGTTGCCAAGATTGGAGGCCCCTAGAGTAGAGGAGTAGAGGAGAGGAGGGGAGAATAGAGGAGAACAGTACAGTACAATACAATACAGTACAGTACAATATAATAACAGTGCTCAATTAAGAACCATTTCACTTAGGAACCGAAAATTTGGGGCTCATTGGTGGTCATAAGTAAGGACTACCTGTACTTCTCTGGGAGTAATACTTTTCTATATATTTATGGATTTGTATTGATGAAAGCAAAATGAACACGATATTTGTAAGCCAATGATCTCCAGAGTTTTCCTTGTATCGTTTAGATGAAATCACACTTCTTCTCTTAGAGGAAGGGACTGATATATTTCTATTGATATTTGATGCCATGGATACTTTTCCTGATCATGAAAAGATCCAGAGATACGGATGCAAAGCTTTGCACATGCTTTTAGAAAAAGGTAAGCTGTAGAGTCGTCTGCATACATTTTCACAATTGTGGCATTGCTTCGTAAAGCTAGTTAAGAAGCTTACGAGACCCCCAGGGACAAGGGGAGCAAAAAAATAATAATAATACTATCACTAAATTCTCAATAGGATCCTTTTAGTCTCTGATTTTCCATGCACTGTTTTGTCTAACCCAGGAGTGTCAAACTAGATTTCTTTGAAGCCCGGATCAACATTTTAGTTCTCCACGGGCCAGCTGGGGGGGGGGGAGGAGAGGGGACAGACACCCCCAGCAGCACCCTGTGTTTTGACCCAAACCTTGGAAAAAACACCAAAGTGAGGTAACAGCAAAACCTTTTATTGATTCTTACAAATTCTGTGCCTTCACAATTAAAAGGCTGTTTCAAACTAATCGTCCCTGATAAGAAGGAGCCTTGCCAAGGTTGTGCAAGGCCGCCAAGAACACGAGATAAAGTTGCCAAGAAATATTTCAAACACAGAGTCTCCAAACACAAACTAAGAGAGTCTGAGCATCCACAAGGCTTGAGTGCAAGAACTTCTTTGCTTCCTGCAAAGAACTCCAGTCTCTCAGCTGGCTTTTATCTCTTAAGGGAGCGGCCATTAACTTGCAGCCTCACTTCTGAGTCACCCATGCTGCTGCAGCTGCTGTTTCCTTCGAGCAGCTCTGCACGCACATGCACAGGCTCCTTGGGGACCTCCTCATTGCTGCTGCCAGCCTCCACAATCTCTAAAGGCAGCACTCCACTCCTTGATGGTCCTGGCCCCATCCCTGCATCACATGCAGGACCCTCATCTGAGTCCTCGCTTTCCGAGATATCAGCCATCCACACCTGCTGCCGGCGAACCACAACACCCTGCCGGCCAAAATGGCCCGCCCATGCCCTGTTTTCAGCCCGGACAGCGTCCTGCATCATCTTGCTGGCCAAAACGGGGTGGGGGGTGGGAGGACCGTTTTGGCCATCAGGATGTTGCAGGAGGCCTTCCAGGTTAAAAATGGGGGGGAGGAGGGCTGTGTGTTGCCCCCATGCCCCGTTTTGGCTGCCCATGGGCCAGTCCTTTGCTATTTCCAAGCCGACCCCAGGGGCCAGATTTAAAGCCTTGAGTTTGACACATACACCCTGGTCTAACCAGTTGAGAATACAAATGCTTTCTGAATTTGAGACTCTGCAATTTTAGGTTAGTGTCAGAGATAGTTCTCATCTGGTCAGAGGCAAAAAACAACCTGCTATCAGATCCGACCCAATTCAAAAACAAGAAAAAATGATGGGAACTGGGCCTCCTGTCCAAAAGAGAAGTATATTTAACTTTTTGCATAGAGAAGAGAAGGAACAGAGAAGCAAAGATTTTAAATATCAAATTCCACGTAAATAAGGCTCTAGTTTTAAGGGACGTGATGCTCAATGGCTAAGACGCTGAGCTTGTTGATAAGAAAGGCCAGCAGTTCGGCGATTCGAATCCCTAGTGCCGCGTAATGGAGTGACCTCCCGTTACTTGTCCCAGTTTTTTGCCAATCTAGCGGTTCGAAAACACATAAAAAATGCAAGTAGAAAAATAGGGACCACCTTTGGTGGGAAGGGAACAATTTTCCATGCACCTTTGAAGGTGTTTAGTCATGGCGGCCACATGACCATAGAGATGTCTTCAGAGAAGCACTGGCTCTTCGGCTTTGTAACAGAGATGAGCACTGCCCCCTAGAGCCGGAAACAACTAGCACGTATGTGCTAAGGGACCTTTACCTTTTACCTTAAGGCTCTTGTTTAATATGCTGGAATTCTTTTATAATGTTCCTTTTTAAACTGTTGTGGTTGGTTTTTATGTGTGTGGGTTTGTTTTTTGTTTGAAACTCAAGGCAATTTCATCATGCACCCTTCTTTCATTTTTACTCATAACGATCACCCTATATTATAGGTTGAACTGAGCAACAATGACTAAGTTGTAAGACAGGGGTGTCAAATTCAAGGCCAGACATGGCCCGCAGGATGTTCAGATTTGACCCGTGGTGCCAGCCTGGAAACAGTACAGGACTGGCTCGCAGTGCCTCTTCTAGTGAAAGCAGGACCTGGGGGGCCCATGTCCGCCCCATTTTTGGCCTGGACTGCCTCCTGCAGCACCCTGCCAACCAAAATGAGCCCCCCCCCCCCGTTTTGGCCAGCAAGGTGCTGAAGGTGACCACTCAAGCCAAAAATAGGGTGCGTGGGGGTTCCCCACTGCCCCCCCATGCCCCGTTTTCACCGGCAGGGTACTCCAGAAGGCTGGCTGTCCTGTCTCCACCCCCGAGCCAGCCCACAAAGGACAACTACAATTCTGATCCAGCCCTCCAACAAATCCAGTTTGACAGCCCTGTTGTAAGCCACTCAAAAGAAGTGCTTTTAAAGAACTGTGGCGTCTTCCAGAAGCTTCTATTTTCCACTTGCTTATGCAAAGCATAGAGCTTAAAACCAACCCAATCACAATTTTATAGGTTTGCAACCTTAACATGCACATCTAAAGGCCTTGACAAATCTTTCGCCCATGGCTATAAATAACTTAAGAATTAAATAAGTAGTTATTCCCTATGTTTACTTGCACGGCAATCAACAGATCTGAGAGGGAATGGCATTTCAAGACATTCCTAATACAGCCGTGTAGGAAGATCTTGTGGTTTAAGAAACGGCCCGGGCTACACAATTAATCAGGGAAATAATATTGTGCCTTGAATTAAGAAGGTATCTCTCGGTGTTCTTCCACTCTCTTAGCTTCTTTTGATTTATTAAAGCTTTTAATAAATCAGGAGCAGGTTCTAGGAATATTCTGTCCTTCAATAAAGAAGGAAAAATATTCAACTTGCTGGGCATTAACACTCTGTGGTGTTTAAGGAGCATGAACTATTCTAAGTATCTTGCAGGTTTAGCAAAGTCATTATTGCACACTACACTTTCGTGGAGTAGTTATCAAAGTCTTTCAAATTTCACTTTAATGCAGCTCTGCGTTTGCCCAGTTGCCCTTAACAGTTCTCTGACCTAGGCTTCCCAAAATCACAAATCAGACTCCTCATCCCGACAAAACCCCTTTTTATTTAGGCTAATGTGAATTCCTCTCATTCATATCTGGCAAAGTCCTGGCAAACAGTCTTTCAAGGGTGAATTGCAACCACAGATCTTTTTTCAGGCTTGGAGAATTGCCAGGCCAATGGTTTCCAAACTCTGTAGCAGACAATACTTGGCAAGGAGTCACAAACAGATCTGCATCCTAATTAAACAAACTAATTGTCTCCTGCAAACACCACTGCCCTTTTACTCCTCTTTATTCCCTATGGGAGGGACCGTTCACCGTCCACCTGTGCCTTTACTCCTAAGTCGAACCTTGTTCCTTAACTGTTCCCTTCTTCTGGCAGCTCTACACACGCGCACATCGGAAACAGGCTTCAGCTCTTCTTCTGCCCCACTGATCTCCAACTCCGAAGGCAGTTGATAACTGTTGGACAGCCCTGGCCCTGTCTCTGCTTCTGATGCAGAGCCCTCGTCACAGCCCTCCCCAGACTCTGGGACTGGCCCATGTTCCTCCCGAAACTCCTCACTCTCCGAGTTTGCTGCCAGCTCTGCTGGCTGCTGGCGGGCCACAACAAACATGGCTGAGAAACAGCAGAAAGGAGAGAAACTTTTATTTAATCTCATAGTTTTGATGTAAACTTATCAACCAGTATTGAGTTAGGCCTGATGGAAAGGGGAAAATAAATCACTTTTGGACAATGGCTGATCATATTAATCTATGCCCAGGTTTCAGCTCTCGGATACTTTAAGCACACCACAATACAGGCAGTCCTTGACTTTACAACAGCTCATTTAGTAGCCGTTCAAAGTTACAACGGCTCTGAAAAAAATTGACTTAGGACCGTTATTCACACATAAGTCTATTGCAATATCCCCCGGGAGTCACACATTCAAAATTGAGATGCTTGGCCGCTGAATCCTATTTATGACAGTTACGTTGTCCCAGGGTTACGTGATTCCCTTTTGTAACCTTCTGACACGCCAAGTCAATGGGGAAGCCTGATTCACTCAACAACCGGGTTGCTAACTTAACAAGTCACTCAACGAAGTTGGCAAGAAAGGTTGTAAAATGGGGCAAGACTCACTTAACAACTATCTTGCTTAGCAACAGAAGTTTTGGGCTCCATTGTGGTCGTACGTCAAGGACTTACCGATACAAGCGATCGAGAATTATGTTTCGCCTCTCCTCTTTAAACCTCAAAAGACTCCCATTAGTTCACCCCTCACCTGTCTCTTGTTCAAAAGAGAATATAGATGGCAGAAGGAGATCTATGTCTTATACTCGGGGTAGGCCGTGACCAGTTTGCACCGGTTGTTAATTTTATATCTGGTTTACTATTACAATGACTTGCTGGCCCTGCCCACCTCACCACTCCCCTTCCAGGAGTCTCCACGTGGCCTATTTTGGATCCCAGGTAAGTGTAGGGCATGTGTGGAGGCTCGGGGGGACAAAAAAATGGGCCTCCCGGAAGCTCCAGAAGGCCGGAAACGGGCTTATTTCTGGCCTCCAGAGGGCCTCCGGAGCCCAGGAAGCCATTTTCACCCTCCCAGAGGCTTGAGGAAAGCATTCAGAGCCCAGGGAGGGTGAAAACGCCCTTCCCCGTTGTGGTGCATGAGACCGACTAGGCCACATCCTCCATGGCCACGGCCACCCAGCAACCGGGCAGAGAACCGTTGCTAAATTTTTTGAAGCCCACCCCTGCTTATACTCCTTCTACGTTCTGAATATTGAATCATGTTCATTCAATTATCAAAGTGAGGTCTTGACTTGGTTGGTGCCTTTGTCTTGTCATGCAGTTCCCGAGGAGCAGCTGATTGAATTTGTCGAGGAGAACGATCACTTGATCATCCTCAAAGTCCTTAAAAAATTCCCCGAGAAGGAAAATGTCATTGGCTTTGCCCTTCGGTCGTTGTACATGTTGGCTGGACCAGGTAAATAGGGTTGTCTGATCAGAAGGTTCTGCTGGGGGAACGGAGCCATGAGTCAGTCCTAGTCCTCCTTGTGCTGGCATTATAAATTGGCCACCCATGAATTTGTGAAAGAGTTGTTGAATTGTTAATGATAATATTAAATTTTAAAACCGGCATGCACAAATGGGATAAATGTTTTTTCTTACTCAAATTTCCTTTTTATGCTGTTTTTAGTTAGCAATGCGGAAGTTCTCATGTCTGGAAGTGTGCGGTGTTACAATATCATTGTGGAGATTATGAAAGCGTTCCCTACATGTGAGACAATTCAGGAAGTCAGCTGCTGCCTGCTACACAAACTTACTCTGGGTGAGTTCTAAACGAAAGGGGAGAGAAGAAGAATGCAAAAGGAACTGCAGAGGAACACTGTACACTTAATAAAGTTTCTTTCTAAACTATTATCTACCTACCTACTGATCCATCCATCCTCCATCATCTCTGTCTTGCTCCAACCTACCTACCTAACTATTCACCCATCCATCCATCCATCTCTATATCTATTATCTATTTATCCTACCTATCTACTATCTACCTATTTATCTATTGATCCATCCCTGCATCCATCCTTCCATCCATCCATCATCTCTCTCTCTCTTCAACCTATCTATCTACCGACCCATCCATTCTCCATCATCTCCCTCGCTCCAACCTACCTATCTACTCACTCATCCATCCGTCCTTCCATCCATCTTCCCTATCTATCTGTCTGTCTATCTATCTATCTATCTATCTATCTATCTATCTATCTATCTATCT
>BLBF01000022.1:12844185-12858598 GCA_015471245.1 Laticauda colubrina | reverse complement strand
TCTATCTATCTATCTATCTATCTATCTATCTATCTATCTATCTATCTATCTATCTATCTATCTATCTCAGATTTCAATATATTAGCATCCTGAATTGATTTGATGTCCCCTGAATGAAGCTGAAGTTAGAAAAAACCATCTTCACAACATTTCAAACCATGGCCCCTTTGTCAACTTCCTGTGATTCTAGTACTTCTGCAAATAACAGAAAGCATGATAAATGCAATGAAAGCATTTTTTCCCTCAGGATTCATTTTAAAGCTGCCAACCTGGATATGCCGTTCGTGAAGAAAGTATACAATATTTGATTCCAATGTCCTTATTCCTATGGAAAAAAACCACGGAGAGGAAAGAGGCATACAATTTCATCTACTGCAAAACTCTTTTTAAAAACCTCTCCTTGTGTTTGCAAAATCAGACTAGGTTTTACCATGGGGCAAACAATATTCAGTCATCCAGCATCTCAGGATTAGCATCTAGATTGCATTACAGCATTCCTGAAAGACAAATTTTGAGGGTTCTGATTCAAGTTGGTTTGGATTTGTAAAAAAATAGAATTCTTTATTCTTTATTGGCCAAGTGTGATTGGACACACAAGGAATTTGTCTTTGTGCAAATGCTCTCAGTGTACATAAAATAAAAGATACATTTGTCAAGAGTCAAGAATCATCAGGTACAACACTTAATAATAGTCATAAAGGACAATAAGCAATCAAATCATGCTAGGAAACAGTCAGTATAAATTGTAAGGATATATGGACTACTTCCTGTAAAGACTGAATGTGATTTAAAAAAACATGGTGTGAAGGAAATTCACCTTGCTTGATATTTTCTCCGAGATAATTTTTCCCCCTTTCCCTTAGTTGCCATTCTTAATTATTGCAAACCATGTTGCCTCATTAGTTGCAGAAACATGCTTTGAGAACAGTTTTCAGCTTGGGTGGGGGGAAAATCTTCATCATGAGCCTTTGCCAACTCTGTGTCAGGTAACTTTCTGGTTTACATGTTGGCTCCAGTTCATTTTGTTTTTTAAATCTCCCACAGAAAATTTTTTCAATATCCTCGTGTTGAATTCTGTGCATGAAGTGATCGTGACAGCGGTGGAAATGTACCCTGAAAATGAGAAACTACAAGCAGCAGGCCTCAGCTGCTTGGCGCTCCTCAGTAAGTAACAAAATGAAAGAAAATTAAATTCCCCAGATGAATGTACCCCCTCAGGCCTTTTATTTTATTTTTTTTATATATGAACCTGCAAATAAATCTAGACACCCTCTGCTAAAAGGGAAACGTTTAAACTTCCCTCTTTCTGCAACCTACCAAATATGTAACTTTGGTTTGTAACTTTTTCAGTTCCCACTAGGCGAGAAAATCTTAAAATTGTATTTCCAACCCATCTAGCTGACAGTTTATATTGCCAGCTATTTTTTTAAAACACAAATTTCACCGTTATGTACAGATCATTCTCGACTTACAACCACAATCGAGCTCAACATTTCTGTTGTCAATGGAGACCTTTTGCCCTATTCTATGACCTTTCTGGCCACTGTTGTTAAGTGAATCCCTGCAGTTAGGAGCATGGTCCTTAAGCAAATCAGGCTTCCCCATTGGTTTTGCTTGTCAGAAGGTCACCAAAGGTCATCACGTGACACACGCACGCACACACACACACACACGCACGCACACACGGGACACTGCGACCATCATAAATGTGAATTGGTTGCCAAGTGCCCGAATTTTGATGGAGATCCATTCCAGATGGATATTGAGAGACTAGAACACTGGGCCATATCTAACAAAATGAAATTCAATATAGAGAAAACTAAAGTACTACATTTAGGCAAGAAAAACCAAAAGTACACATATAGACTGGGTGAAACCAGGCTCAGTAGCAGTAACTGTGAGAGGGATCTTGGAGTCATCGTGGACAACCAGTTAACTAGGAGCCAGCCGTGTGCAGCAGAAGCCAAAAAAGCCAATGCAATCCTAAGTTGTATTAGCAGAGGGATACAGTCAAGATCAAGGGAAGTACTAATACCACTCTATAAAGCCTTAAGCCCATGTCACACTGCCCAACGGATGCAAAAAGGACACAACGGACGAGCAAAAGGTTCCTTCCGTTGTTATCCGCTCTCAAAAGGGGCAAAAATTTGCATAACCGGAGTGGATAACACGGACGCGGGGAGGACGCAGGGCGGATGCAAAGCGGATGCGGAACGGAAGCCCAGCGGATGGAAGCAGATGAGAGCGGATGGCGCATCCGCAAGGCTTCTGAGGGGCCTCAGCAAAGCGGATGCGGAATGGATACAGCGGATGCAGAGCGGACGCCGAACGGATGAAGCGGATGCACAGCAGATGCACAGCAGATGCACAGCGGAAGCCTTATGGATGCCTGGCGTTAATTGCGTATGCGGGGAGGATGCATTGCGTCAGCCCCGTGGATATAACAGAAGCAGCTCGGAAGCAGGTCGCCATTCAGAGGAAAGACCTGCTGCCGGACGGATTGGCTGCCTTGCCTGCCCTGCCTGCATGTCTGCCTGCAAGCCTTGCTGCCAGCCTTGGTGCCAGCCTTGGTGCCAGCCTTGGTGCCAGCCTGCCTGCAAGCCTTGCTGCCAGCCTTGCTGCCTGCCTTCCTGCCAGCCTTGGTTCATGTCTGCCTGCCAGCCTTGGTGCCTGCCTGCCTGCCAGCCTTCCTGCCAGCCTTGGTGCCTGCCTCCCTGCCAGCCTTGCTGCCAGCCTTGGTTCCTGCCAGCTTCCCTGCCAGCCAGCAACCCCACAACCATGCGGAAGCACAGCAAGCCTCAGCCATCTGCTACCAGCCCTTGCAAGAGGGACAGGGCGACCATCCCGCCCCCTGGCCCTCACTCTGGTTCTGCTGGGGCTTCTGCAGCACGGGCTCGCTCTTCTGGGGCTGGGGCTTCTGCTGCTTCTGTTTCTGGAGGAGCTGATGAAAAGCACTCCAGCACCAGCCACCTCCACAGCACCTGGACCCTTCACCCCTGAGACTGAGCGACCAAGAGGAGTGCCAGAGACTCATTTTTGTTTTATAGGTTGTTGTTAATAAAGTCTATTTATGATTCACACACTTGCTTCATTTCTTTTTTTTTATAAAGTCTTGGTGGAAACTTTTAGAAATGGCTTAAGCCTTTGCATGCTTGTGGGATGGGTAAGGATAGCTTTGGGATGGGTTAGGATACCTGTGGAATGGGTAATAGCTGTGGGATGGGTTAGGATAGCAGTGGGATAGATAAACCTCCAGTGCAAGCATAGTGGGACTGTATGGTCCACCCTCCCAGGTGACACACCTATGGCCCTTTATTATCAATAATAATGAAATAATTATCCACACATGTCAACATAAACACAACTCTTTATTAAACGCCCTGTTCATTGTAGGCCAACCAAACATACATGGCCCAATCTCATCTGTGTGATGAAACAGGCTGAAGGAAGCATCCATTAAGCATCTACCATCCTGTCTTGCCACTCCACTGCTCCAGCTGGGGAGTTGCACCAGTGTCTCAGGAGGTTGCTCTGCTTCTTCGCTTCATGTGAGGCTCTGTTGGGGCCTTGCACATCCTCAGTGTCGATCAGGTTTGGCCCTTGCCTCCATTCCCCAGGCTCCATGTCCCCATTGCCTTGTTGGAGGTCCACAAGCCTGTTCTGCAAGACTGGGTAGCGGGTGCGCATGAGATTGTGCAGGATGCAGCAAGCTTCCATGATCCTCCTCAGGGTCTCTGGGCAATGCTGCATGGTGGTGAGAAGTACCTGGAACCTGTTGGCCAGGATGCCAAAGGCGTTCTCCACCACCCGCCTTGCCCTGGACAGCCTGTAGTTGAAGATCCTCTCTTCACGGGTGAGGAGTCTGGAGGTGTAGGGCTTCATGAGGTAGGTTCTGAGGGAGAAGGCGTCATCCCCCACGATGAAGTAGGGCACATCTTGTGTGTCGTTGGGCAGGGGTTCTGGATCTGGGAAGCCCACGATGAGGTTGCGTTCCAGCTCCTCCTTGAGGTGACTGGTGTTGTATACCTGGGCATCTGAAGAGGAGCCGTTGCCAGAAGCATCGATGTACATGAACTTGTAGTCAGCATCGACCATGGCAAAGAGGATGATGCTGAAGAAGCCCTTGGAGTTGAAATAAATGGACCCTGAGTTGGGTGGAGCTTTGCAGGCCACGTGCTTCCCATCTATGGCTCCAACGGTGTGGGGGAAGTTCCACTTCTGATACCACTGCTCTGCAACGTTCTTCCATCCTTCTTCAGTGGAGGGGCACTGGAGGAGCTCCTCCATGTATTCTTCGATGAGGCCTGCACCATTTCTCTGACCACAATGCTAATGGTGTTGGATGGCACCCTCCAGCCATACTGCATGCTCGTGTATGTGGTCCCTGAGGCCAGGTGACGCAGAGTGAGTGCCACCTTGAGCCCAGGTTCCAGGCTGGGCCGGAAGCTGGTGTTTACCTTGGTCAACCTGGGTGTCAGGTGCTGCACAACTTCGTCAAACATGGCTGGAGGCATCCTCATGAAGTTCTGGAATGCCCGAGTGTCTTCGTTCCAAAACTCCCCCATCAGCTTGTTGTACAGTCCGTACTCTGCTCTTCTGGTGAACCATCTTCGGACACAGACTCTTTTTGGCTGCCTCTTTTTCTTCTTGCAGTAGTGTTCACAGACCCTGCAGATGGCTTTGCACTGTTGCAGAACAATGGTGGCTGCCGAAAGGACTTTGTTACAATCCACGGTGGACATGACTGGATGCTGTGGAAGAGGAAGAGTCAGATGAAGGCTGCAGAGGTCTGCACCGCTGGGCTGCTGTTCTGAAAGTGAGATCCAGATGAGGTGCTCCCCCTTTTTATAGGAAATATAGGTTTTCCGCTAGGCATCCTCTAGGCATCCTGTAGACATCCTTAATATCCGAGATAGGTCCCCTCTGCAAACGTTTTTTCCATTTTAAATGCTTTGTTTCCATGCTGCATCCGCTAGGCATCCGTTCTGCATCCGTTCTGCGTCCGTTCCGCTTCCTCCCTGCATCCGTTTACCGCTAGAGCGGATGGAGTTGTGCGGATGCGGAACGGATGCCCAGCGGATATAGCAGATGCGTAGCAGATACGTAGCAGATGCGTAGCAGATGCGAAGCGGATGCAGAACGGACGAACTGGATACATTTTCCGCGCAAAAGTTTTGGGCAGCTCAAAACTTTCGGAGCGGATGAAACGTCCATAAACGGATGCTGGACGGATCGAGAGGAAGCAAAACGGAGGCAGTGAGTACATCGCGTTTTCCAACGGATGGCAAGCTTTTTTGTCCATTTTACATCCTTTTTGCATCCGTTGGTTCAGTGTGACATGGGCTTTAGCAAGACCACACCTAGAGTACTGCATCCAGTTTTGGTTACCACACTATAAAAAAAGATGTTGAGATTCTAGAAAAAGTGCAGAGAAGAGCAACCAGGATGATTAGGGGACTGGAGACTAAGGTATACAAAGAATGATTACAGGAACTGGGCTTAGCTAGTCTAGTGGAGAGAAGGACCAGGGGAGACAGTCTTCCAAAATTTGAGGGGCTGCCACAGAGAGAAAGAGGGGGTCAAGCTATTTTCTAAAGTGCCTGTAGGCCAGAGAAGGAATAATGAATCTCCTGAACGTGAGATTCAACCTGGAAATAAGGAGAAACTTTCTGACTGTGAGAACAATCAACCCATGGAACAGAAGTTGCCCTCGGAAGTTGTGGGAGTGCCATCAGTTGAGACTTTCAAGAAGAGATTGGACTGCCATTTGTCAGAAATGGTGCAGGGTCTCCCGCTTGGGCAGGGGGTTGGACTAGATGACCTATAAGGTCACTTCCAACTCTGATTATCTATTATCTGAAATGCTGTGATGGTCTTTCAGTGTGAAAAGTCAATTTTTTCCCAATGCTGTTGTAACTTGAATGGTTGCTGAACGAACCATCGTAAATTGAGGACTACCTGTATTTGTTTAAAGTTATGATAATGATCCTCACACTGAACTGGAACCTCCCTTAGTACCGTGTTTCTCACACAATAAGACCAGGCCTTATTTTTTTTTGAGCCCCCCAAAAACGGCTAGGACGTCTTTTCGGGGGTGAGTTAATTTCTCCCCCCCGCCCCGGCATACCAGCGCCGTCTCCAACAACAGCGTCTGAGTCACTCCTGCTTTTTCCCCGTCCCCGTAATAACAGGAAAAAAATGATTTTGAGGTATCTGGGAGCGCTGTGCACTGTGTTTTGGTTTAATCCCGAGCAGCTGGATGGGCGTGAGAAGAGCTGAGCGAGCGTCTCTGCTGCTGTTACCCCTGGTGCTCCAGCCTTGGGCTCTCCAAGTTTGCAAAAGTCCCGGTGCGCAGCCCGTTCCTGCATTCCAAGCACCCAGGCCGAGCTGCAGCTGTCCTTCTCTCACCAGTGCTGTCTCCAACAACAGCAGCAGCAGCAGCAGCGGCGGGAACTGTGGAAGTTACAGAGGCAGCTCCCCCACCCGAGAAGCGACTGAAACGTTTTCACAGTTCCCACCACTGCTGCCGCTGTTTTTGGAGATGGCGCAGGGCACTCCTCATGGCAAGTTTTCCCCCCAATTTCGCATGTTTGAAACTAAGCCTAAATTAGGGGGGAGGGGCTTAATTTCATTTTATGCCCAGAAAACATGCTGGATCTTCCTATTGGGGGGCGGTATTGTTGGAGAAACACGGTACATAGCCTGTATGTTTCTGAGTTTGTTTTTCATTCTGATTGAAAAGTAAAATAAATTTGACAGCTGGAATGCCAGAGCTAAAATTAATAGCGTTGTAACCAAGGCATCAAACTGTAATTTAGTGCTGCAGTTTAATTATGCAACATCCTGTTTACCCTAAGGGAATTTTTTTTACTTTCAGAAAAATCAATTTAGAATTTTAAGAGTAACTTAAGTCCAACTGTTAAAATGCTTTTTTTGGGGGGGTCTGGTTTTTTCTTTTCTTCTTTTTTTGCTGGCCACGAGTATCTCAGTTCAGAAATAAATCGAACCATTTGTGAGTGCAGTTGGTTGTGTCTTTATGTGGCTCACCTTGTTGCTGCGAAAATTAAATGAGATGGTTGGGTTTCAATAAACGGATCATTTTTCTCCCAAAGCGGAAACCATCTTTTTAAACAGAGATTTGGAAGAAAAAAAGGAAGAGGAGGAGGAGGAAGAGGAGGAAGAAGAAGAAAAATTATATTGGCTTGAGGCCTGCTATAAAGCATTAAAATATCACAGAAGAAATAGAGACATACAGGTAAAAACGCTAAAAACATGGAACTAGGGTAGTGGGGGCTAACCTTTTTCGGCTTCCGTGCCAACAGGGGTGGGATTCAAATTTTTTAATAACCGGTTCTTTGGGTGAGGCTTAGTTGATGGGCGTGGCTTGGTGGTCATGTGACTGGGTGAACATGGCTTGGTGGTCATGTTATTGGCTGGGCGTAGCCAACTCAATATCACTCACATCGAGACATGTATCTCCTTGCCTGGCCTCTCGTGACTGTGGGGATGCTGCAATAGTCGTAAGTGTGAAAAATGGTCATAAGTCACTTTTTTCAGTGCCATTGTAACTTTGAATGGTCACTCCACATAAGCAAAATACCAGCAAAGAAGGGGAAAAAAACTCCAGAGAAGTTCCTGAGACAGGAAGTCTAGTCTTGCCAAGAATGTAATAAGGGTTAACGGAGAAGCAGTTTCTATAAGCAACACCAGAATGTTTCCTTCCTGCCTTCCTTACAGGATTTGGCCAGTAATTTCTTCTAACAACCGTTTCTCTGAACTGCTTAGAATGTTAACTATCGGTTCAAGCAAATAGGTGCAAACTGGTAGAATCGCACCCCTGGTAGCAATAATTGTGTGGCATGCTCTTTTGCGTGTGCTCCTATGCCAGCACCCAGAAGTCAGTGTGTGCTGGGACCCTCCCATGCTCCCTGCGCATGTGCACGCAACCCCTCTCACATATCATTCATCTGTGCGTAATCCCCTCGCATGCCGCGCACCTCTGCGCATGCATGCGAGACATCCCCTGTGCGCTGAATGTCTTTGTGCATGGGTGCGCAATTCCCATGCACCCCCCTACTCCCCCTGCACACAGACATTAGATACCCAACAATCAGCTATCAGGCGGCGGCGGCGGCGCATGCACAGTGGGGCTCTTCCAGGCGACCTCTCACATGCCGGGGGGAAATGGCTCTGCGTACCACTTCCAGTATGTGTACCATAGTTTCGCCAACACAGGACTAGGGCATCAAATACAAGTTAAATTTTGTGTAGGAAAAGAAGCTGTTGGTGCTAATTTTATTTCATGTCATTCTTAAAATACAAACTTCCCCCCAAAATACCCATTTTAACGAGAAATAGTTATTTCTGTGGAGAAGCTTGAAGCAAAAAATTAAAATTATAGTCCTTGACTTACGATCCTAGTTGAGCCTAAACTGTCCATTGCTTAGCAAGACTTTTGTTAAGTGAGTTTTGTCCCATTTTACCACCGTTGTTAAGTGAATCTGGCTTCCCCATTTTTGCTTGCCAGAAGGTCACAAAATGTGACCAAATGACCTTGGGACACAGGAACGGTCGTAAGTATAAACCAGTTGCGAAGCCTCTGAATTTTGATCACCTGATTTTGATCATTTGCAGGGATGCTGCAAAAGGTCGTTAAGTGTGAAAAACGGGTCATAACTCCCTTTTTTTGGTGCTGTTGTAACTTTGAACAGTCACTAAATGAACTGTTGTAAGTTGAGGCCGACCTGTGTTTCTGAGAATCCAGTAGGTTTTTCATTTCTGTACATGATTTAATGTTAAAATGGTCTTGGTTTTATTTTATTTTATTTTTTGGAAAAATAAAACTTTGTACAGGTTTTGAAGCTTTTTTTATTTTGCATGAGTCACGCTGGGGCTTGTGATTGGTAATGCTCTGAAATTAGGAAGTGCTGGCCAAATAAATACTTTTTATTCTGTCCATTTAGGAAGCTGCTTGCTGGGCTTTGAACAACCTCCTAATGTATCAGCCTACTCTTAATGAGAAGATTGGAGACGAAGATAAAAAGTTAGTGGCTTGAGTGCAAACCTTTTGCAATACCTTCGTCAGCTGTAAATAGTTTTATTTTACATTTTTCTTTATCACGTAGAAATAGAGAGGTTCAATTTTCTAGGTTCTATAATAGCTCAAAATTTAAAATGGACACCCAACATCAATAAAATGTCATCAGAAAAGCACAACAAAGAATGTTCTTGTCCAATCACACTTGTCCAAGAAAGAATTCTATTCGCACAATATTGGAAGGGTGAGGAAATCCCTGCAAAAGAAAAGATAATAGCAAAAATTTTAGAATGTGCAAAAATGAATAAACTAACATTTGAAATTAAAGAAAAGAAAGACACTGAACATTTTGAGGTATTTTATTAATATTCAGTTAAACAAGAGAAATGGAAGTTGTAAATTCAAAGATTACAAGAGAAAGATCAATCTCACAATCAGGGTTGTTTATTGTAACTTACTAATTGTGATTAATTTTGATTAGTTTTTCTAATCAAGAGTGACAGTGAATTACATATTTCAGAGTTGGCTATCTGTCAGGATTCCGGCAGTTACTCCAATTAAATCATGAGTCTTGAGCCATACTTCCAAAACTAAAAAAGATTTATTTGAAGGTAACATTCTACTTCCAGAATTTACCTGGGTGTAGCCAACTCTGAGATATGTAATTCATTGTCACCCTTGATCCTGCTTTTCCCCCCACCCTTGGGGTTTATCATCCAATGAAATACGTCCATAGCCAAGAGTCATCAATCATGCTTTCCAATTAGCTTTTTGTGCGGCAGAAGTTTCAGTCATCTAATCAGTCTTTGAAGAAAATATGAATGGAATGTATTTTCAATTCCACACTGCTACCTGCTCTTTGAAACACCCCCCCCCCCCGCTTTCTGTTGTCAACTATAAAACTTATATACAAAATGTTTTATGAGTTGACTGTATCAATGTTTTGAGGGAATAGCAGTGTTATCATGAAATTATCATTAGAGAAGACTATTATCATGATGATGACGAATATTACTTCAAGAAATGTAGCCAGGCAACACACTGTATATATGGATTTTGAACAAGTTGCTCTTTCTTTTTATTTATATGTTAATAAAAAAATGTATTAATTAAGAATGTTGTTGTCCAATCACACATGGCCAATAAAAAATTCTATTCACTTAAAACAAGGGTGTTAAACTCAAGGCCCATGGTTGATCTGGCCAGCCGGGTCCTTCAAACTGGCCCGCTGTGGTGCCCTGAAAATGGGGGCCCCTGGGCCTCTGCTAGTGGAAACAGAACTCAGGAGGGCCACAGACGACCCTCCCGAGCTCCGTTTTCACTGGCAGTGGGTTGCAGGAAGCCGTCACAACCAAAAACAGAGCTCAGGAGCCCATTTTTCACTAGCAGAGCACTCGGTCCACCACAGGAACCCCTGACACGAGTGTTGTCGAATGGCCATGCCCCCTGGCCACACCCCTATGCTCCCCGAGGTCAGACACAATCCTGATGCAGCCCTCAGTGAAATCGAGTTTGAGACCATTGACGTAAGATAAACAAGATTACTAAGGGAGGGAAGCATATTCTCTTTGTGTTGTGGATCACATTTTGTGGCAGGACCCTTAAGTATTAATACTGGGAAAAGCACAGAAAACTCACTTTTATACACCAGATCACCTCTTCACAGGGAGTCCTCAGCACAAGACCACAATGGAGCCCTCAAATTTTGTCACTAAGCAAGACAATTGTTAATGTGGGTATTGATCACATGGCCATGGGGCTATTGTAATGGTCGTTAAGTGTAAAAAACAGTCATAATTGATACTTTTCAATGGCTGCAGGTTGATGACTACCTGTAGTTCTCGTTTAGTGACCATGTGAACACTGCAAAGGTTGTAACTGTGAAAAATGGTCCTAAGTCACATTTTCCAGTTGCTGTTGTCACTGAGTGGACTATTGTAAAGTCGAGGACTACCTGTGGTAACCTAGCTTTTAAAGTTATTTTTATATTAGTTTTCATTCCTATTCAAATAACTGCATCAGGGACATAACCCAATTGTTCTCTTCATCTTAGATACCCAGCCCACAGAGAGATGATGCTCGCCATGTTGATGTATTATTCTTCCTCTAAAGAAGTGTTCCAGGCTGCAGCCAATGCCTTAGCTACTCTGGTGAAGCAAAATGGTAAATAAAAATTTAATAATGCCTCTAAGCGGGGAAGGCTCAGAGGTAGTATTCAGCAGGTTCTGACCAGTTCTGGAGAACCAGTAGCAGAAATTTTGAGTAGTTCGGAGAACCGGCAAATATCACCTCTGACTGGAGATTTTACAGTATGCTTCCCCTGCCACGCCTACCAAGGCACGCCCACTGGTAGTAAAAAAATTAGAATCCCACCACTGGGAAGGATGGCATTGCAAAACCAGTCCTTAATATGTTGAGGCCACTTGGAAGTTTATCTGTGTCCTCAGGGTCGCCTCAACGACTTTCTAAAAGGATGCAAATGACCAGAAGTCTGCAAGAAATATAAATCCTTCCATTCCCCCATCATTCAGTCAAAGCTGAAGAAGTTCAAAGCCTTTATTGTCATTGTACATCATGTATACAACAAAATTGGTTAAGCTTCTCGGATGAGAAACAAAATATCTTCAAAAGAAAAAACTAGAATCCAGTTGCCTCTTGAAAAAGCACTTTTGGGACAACTATGATCTGGAAGACTGAGAATCTCTACAGACCTTTAGTGATACAATTTTGGATGAATGTGGGAGTAGGAATGGATTTCCAAAGAAAAAAAATGCAGACTATAGGAACCATTTGCACTACTCAGGTGACCCTGAGAACACAGTCAAACCTCCAAGTGGCCTCAATGACCCTCTAAAAGGATGCAAATGACAAGCTGTATGCAAGGAATCCTTTCGTTCCTCACCATCCTATCAGAGATGAAGAAGCTTCTTGGAGGAGAAGCAAAATGTCTTCAAAGAAAAACACGAAAGTCCAGTTGCCTCTTGAAAAAAGCACCTTTGGGACATTCTAAAAGTTAGGTGCATTGCATTTAGTCTTTATAATTTCTTTCTTTTTGTCTTACTATAGCACATTCTAGAGAAATTCTCTTGGCCAAAGGGATACACATGAACGTGCTAGAGATCATGAGAAAACATTCAGATTCCCCTGAAATTGCAGAAAGTGCCTGCCGATTGCTGAACTGTGCTTTCGAAGGAAGGTAACGAAACCTGAACTCTGAACAACTTGATCCCAAATCAACAATCCTATGGGTTGATCCTTCCCTAGCTTTGTGTTTCTTCAGGGATCGTTCCCACATCCCTAAAATTAAGCCCTCTCTGGCTACGTACTCGGTTTTATGCAGAGGTGGTCTTCAGCAGGTTCTGACCAGTTCTGGAGAACTGGTAGCAGAAATTTTGAGCAGTTCGGAGAACCGGCAAATACCTGCTCTGACTGGAGATTTTGCAATATCCTTCCCCTGCCATGCCCACAGAAGAGGTAGTAAAAAAATTTGAATCCCACCACCGGCCATGTCCACCAAGCCATGCCATGCCCAGAGAACCAGTAGTAAAATTTTTTTAATCCCACCATGCCCACCAAGCATGCCATGCCCACCAAGCCATGCCCTGCCCACCAAGCCATGCTATGCCCACCAAGTCATGCCATGCCCACCAAACTATGCCACACCCACAGAACCGATAGTAAAAAAAAAATAATCCCACCACGCCCACCAAGCCATACCACACCCACCAAGCCCCGCCCACAAAACTGGTAGTAAAAAGTTTGAAACCCACCACTGGTACATGCGGCCTCCCATGCCCTTTTTGGCTGCCAGAGGCACTGCGGACTGGTCTTTTGCTATTTCCACACTGGTCCCATGAACCAGATTTAAGTACTCCATGGGCCAGATCCAGCCCGTGGGCCTTGAGTTTGACACCCTTATCCTAGGTCAAGGGTCTTCAAAGTTGACAAGTTAAAGACTTGTGGACTTCAACTCCCAGAATTCCTGAGATAACATGACTGGAGGAGGAATTCTGGGAGTTGAAGTCCACAAGTCTTAAAAGCTGTCAAAGTCCTAGATGCTGAGGTCCCGGAAAGTGTACAGAGAAGCTGTCATGCCTCTGATGGAGACTGACTCTGAGGGAGAGGAAGAACAGCTGACAGGGAGTGGAAGTGTGATTCCGAAGATTGTGGAGAAGGCTGGGGAAGGGCAGAGGCCAGCTGGGCAGTCAGAGGAAGAACCAGGCCCATCCCCTCTCCATTCTAGGGCATGCAGGGAGGAGAGGATAAGGGAGCGATATGGTCTACTCGGGAGGAGAGAGCCTTGGTTCTCTTCATGGGCTGCAGCTGTCACAACTGGATAAGAGGACGGACATGCATACGGGCAAGTGCTGGAAACAAAACGTGGAAATATTTCTAGTTTATTGTTCCTCTCTGAGTTTGGCATCCTTCCCAATGTGTGTTCTGATATCTGTGGACGTCTTCCAGCCCTTATCTTGCCTGGTTTGTGTTGTTTTTTACTCTTTATAATTTAAACAGAATTTCCTTCTCGTAACTGCTTGTGTGAGAGTTTTTTGTCTCCATCAAGGATATTTGGAGCTTGGAAGCGAAGTGAAGGAATAAAAGGGGATTCACCTGTTTTTTTGTGACTGTGCTTATTTTTTATCCCACCCTGGGTCATGACAGAAGCACAACAAAGATGCTAAGAGGGACTGGAGGCTAAATCGTAGGACGAACAGTTGAGGGAGATAGATATGTCTAGTCTAACAAAGAGGAGAATTAGGAGTGAGTGGATAGCTATCTTCCAACACCTGAGAAGCTATCACAGAGAAGAGAGGGTTGACTTGTTCTTCAAAGCACCTGAGAGATCCCACCTAGAAATAAGGGGAAATTTCCTAACTGTGAGAACAATTAATTGACACGGAGACCCGATCAATCAGTGTGCCTCCAGATCGTGTAGGTGCTCCATTGCTAGAGGTTTTCAAAAATAGAGTGAACAACGATTTGACCAGCTTGGAATAAGGTCTCCTGTCCTGAGCAAAGGAGTTGGACTAGAAGACCTCCAAGGCCCCTTCTGGCTCATGATTCTATGTTCTAATAAACAAATAGGTTACCAAGTAGTTGGTATTTTAGCATTTCCATGATTTATGTTCCAGTTTCTTACAGTTGGATATCATGATCGCTGCTACATCTGGATGTATGAAAACTATGAAGAAACACAAAAACTTGCCATCGGTACAGTTGGAAGCACTTAAAGTAATTTTACATTGCATGGTTCCAGGTAAAACACCTTAGAAGATAGTAGCATAAACTAATCCAAACTAGGTACTACAAATAGAGAATCTTGTTTATGTCTTTCTTTCTTTCTTTCTTTCTTTCTTTCTTTCTTTCTTTCTTTCT
>BLBF01000022.1:12811100-12834269 GCA_015471245.1 Laticauda colubrina | reverse complement strand
CTTCTCTTCCTCTATTTCCCCTTCTCCTGCTTCTGCTTCCCCTCCTCCTCCTCCCCCTTCTCCTTCTCTTCCTCTATTTCCCCTTCTCCTCCTCCTTCTGCTTCCTCCCCTCCTCCTTCTCCCTCCTTCCCACTCTTCCCCTTCCCTCCTTCTACTCCTCCCCTTCCCTTCCTCCTCCCCCCTCCTCCTCCTCCTAGGTATGTGAGAAAGAAAGCAACCCAAAAGTGGTCGAACTCCTGCTCAACAGTGGCGCCCGGGAACAAGACATTAGGAGCGCTTTAGCAGTCAGCATGAAGAAAGGGGACAGCAAGATCATCAGTCTGCTCCTGAAGAAACTTTGCCTGGACATGACCAACCGCAGCATTTGCCTGGGAGGGTTTGGTATCGGGCGAATGGAACCTTCTTGGCTGATCCCCTTGTTTCCAAGCAGACTTCCATCCTCCCAGAAGCCAACCAGTATGTCTTTGTAGAAGGGATGTTCATCTTTAACATCCGTGGAGTTGTCAGGCTCAAAACGATCGGACCCACCAGTGTAGAGTTCACACTAGTACTTTATTCTGGTCTGCCTATCATACAGGTAGTTCTCGACTTAACAATGGTTCGTTTAGTGACCGTTCAAAGTTGCAACGACACGGGAAAAAGTGACAACAATGTTACACACTTGCAACTGTTGCAGCATCCCCATTGGTCACATGATTGACATTTGGATGCTTGACATCTGATTCACATTTATGATGGGTTGCAGCGTCCCAGAGACCCTTTTGCGACCTTCCAACAAGCAAGGTGAATTGGGAAGCCGGGTTCACTTAACAACCAGATTACTCATTTAACAACTGCAACGATTCGCTTAATAAATTTGGCAAGAACATTGGGGCAAGGCTCACCAAACCAGTTTCTCACTTAACAACATACATTTTGGGCTCAATTGGAGTCGTACGTCGAGGGCGTCCTGTATTAAGGCAAAAACTTAATCCCATCGTTTTGTAGCGCTGCGTTATTTTGAGGCGGGCCATCAAAGCTTTCCAGTTGCTCTGAACTTGAAATCGAACTATGTTGAGCACTGCATGTATGTTCAAATTATTCACGGCTCTGAATGCAGCTGTTGTATGTAGTACTGCAAGGGGTGTCAAACTGGGTTTCTTGAAGGGACGGATTAGCAGACAACAGATAATCAGAGTTGGAAGGGACCTTGTAGGTCATTTAGTCCAACCCCCTGCCCAAGTGGGAGACCCTACACCATTTCTGACAGTTGGCAGTCCAATCTCTTCTTGAAAGCCTCAAGTGATAGTTCTCCCACAACTTCTGAGGGCAACTTTGGTTCCATTGGTTGATTGTTCTCACTGTCAGAAAGTTTCTCCTTATTTCCAGGTTGAATCTCTCCTTGATCAGTTTCCATCCATTGTTCCTGTCTGGCCTTCAGGTCTTTAGAAAATAGCTTGACTCCTTCCTCCTCTCTGTGGCAGCCCCTCAGATATTGGAAGACTGCTATCCTGTCTCCTCTGGTCCTTCTCTTCACTAGACTAGCCAAGCCCAGTTTCTGCAACCGTTCTTCATATGTTTTAGCCTCCAGTCCCCTAATCATCCTGGTTGCTCTTCTCTGCACTCTTTCTAGAGTCTCAACATCTTTTTTTATAGTGTGGTGACCAAAACTTGGATGCAGTACTCTAGGTGTGGTCTTACTAAGGCTTTATAGAGTGGTATTAATACTTCCCTTGATCTTGACTGTACCTCCCTGTTAATACAACTTAGGATTGCATTAGCTTTTTGGCTGCTACTGCACTCTGCTGGCTCCTATTTAGCTGGTTGTCCCCTAAGACTCCAAGATTCCTCTCACAGTCACTGCTATTGAGCCTGGTTTCACCCAGTCTATATATTTCCTTTTGATTTTTCTTGCCTAAGTGTAGGACATTCCTTCTCTCTATGTTGAATTTCATTTTGTTAGATACGGCCCAGTGTTCTAGCCTGTCAAGATCCATCTGGATCTGGAGCCCATCTTCTTGGGTGTTAGCTATTCCTTCCAGCTTAGTATTATCTGCAAATTTGGTAAGTTCCCCTTCTATTCCCTCATCTAAGTAGTTAATGAAGATATTGAAGAGTACTGGGCCTAAGACGGAACATTGTGGCACTGTAGATCTCCTGGGGGAGGGCTGGGGGAGGAGGGGGACGAGACGAGAGAGATACCTCCTGCAGCACATTGCTGAGCAAAATGGGATGCAGGGAGGGGCATTTGTGTCCCCCCGGCAGCCCATTTTCGGCTTGGTCAGTTTCCTGCAGCACTTTGCTGCCGAAAACAGGGCCCAGTGAGGCGCTGCGGGCCAGTCCTTTGCTATTTCCAGACCGGCCTTGTGGGCCTGATCTAAGCACTCCATGGGTCAGATCCAGCTTTTTGGGCTTTGAGTTTGATACCCCTCTAGTACCGGTATGTAGTCTGTGTCAACTCGTAAAATATTTCCAGGGTCTTTTTAGAGTTGCCAACAGAAAGGGAGGGGAGAGCAGTGTAGCAGCTTGGAAAACCAAAACTGCACTCCATTGTTGTTTTCAAAGATAGTAACTAGATGACTGAAGTTTCTGCTGCACAAAATTCTAATTGGAGAGCATGATTGATGACTCTTGGTTATGGAAGTGTCCCACTGGAGAATATGATTTACGATATACCCAGGGGGTGGGACAAAATCAAGGTCAAGAGTGACAATGAATGATGTGCCTGAGTCGGCTACCCCCAGGCAGTGCCGGATATGTTAACTCCCAATAATTCCTTTTGAGGTTTTGGAAGTTTGGCTCGAGACTCATGATTGAAATGGGGGTAACTGCCGGAATCCTGACAATCTGCTCAATATTTGTGAAATAGTATTACTTTTCTTTCTTGTATGTAAGATTCAAGTTCTGCGTTGGCCGTAATGGTCCTTCGATACCAGAGGACAAGTAGTTATGAAGATCAGTCAAGAGCTGACGTCAATAGCCAGAACGATGAAATGCAGAAATTGAATGAATGGACGTTCTTACCTGACCCTTTAGTGGATAATGTTTTCTCATTGACTGATGACGTAGACAGCGAAGGTACGTGCACTTAATGAAATGAACAGATTTATCCCTCTGTGAATATATCAACGCTAGCATATAAAAAGAACATACCCCGTTGGGAGTATGAGCCTGGAAGTGATATGTGTATATCACGAGGGTGTGTGGGATTCTAAAGTTTTGTCCAGCACATTTTTAAAAAAAATTTTTTAAAAAAAATTATCTCTGCCTCCATTCCTCCATTCCTCCATTCCTCAATGTTATAATAACCTAATCTGCTTTAGTCTGCACATCTTTGCATAATGGAAAACTCAGAATATATTGTGTTAATTAATTTCACTGCAACTTAGCATTTGTAAGTCAGAAATGGTGAGTTATTTTCTATTGCATGAGAAGGACTGACTTAAACATCAAGTCATGAATTTTCTGCATTTATCCTATGTTGTCTGATGACCTTTAACAAGTATGATGACTCGGGGCGTGGCCCAAAGGCAACACAGTCAGATAATCAATAAGAGTCCCTTTATTAGCTCCAACTTTGCCCTCAATGTCCAGGTTACCTTCTGGCTGGAGAAAGACTCTCCCAGGAACAGCCTTTGGCTGCAGAGAATCAAGTCCAAAACATGGTCAACAAAAACTGCAGCAAAAAGTCCAATCAAGGCAAAATGAGGTAATTAGTTTGGCAGGGCATGAGCAAGAATTCCAAACGTGAAGGCATGGCAAAACTCACACAGTTGGGAAGACGCAAGGAGCACAGATAAGCAAAGACAACACAGGATAAAGTCACATTTGCTCCCAGAAGCTGCTGCAGTCAGCATTCAATTCTTTTAAACTTTCATTCCCAGCTGTGGCTAATGAAGGGAATCACAGGGCCCTTTCCTCCCCCGTAAGCCATGCAACCCACATTGCTTCCTTCTCTGTTCCTCCCTGCATGCCCTAGGATAAAGAGGGTGGGCCTAGGTCTTCCTTTGAACTCTCTCCCTTGTTCTAACTCTCTCCTGCTCTGCCCAGCCAGACTTTGTCCTTCCCCAGCCTCCTCCACAGCCAGCGGAGCCACACTCCTGCTTCCTGTCAGCTATTCATCTTCCTCCTCGGATTCAGACTCTGACAGGCATAACAGAAGGGAAGAAGCCCTAGTAAACTTTTAGGAAGCTACTTTACAGAAAGAGAAGTCAGGAGATGCAGCTGTTCTCTGTGTATTTGTTCCCTTTCACTTTTAACTATATTTCTTGTTTGTTTAACATTAAATAATGTTAATGTGGTTTAACATTAAATAGATGTGCTATTTACTCTAAAAGTCTTCTTTAAAAGTTAAAAACTTTTTTTAAAACCCTGATTTAGATATTATTCATGTTCTGATGAGAGTTAATTTTATTTTTTTAATAAATAAATTGATTGAAGCTACTGTACAGATATTCCTCGACTTACAACAGTTCATTTAGCGACTGTCTAAAGTTATGTCATTGAAAAAAGGGACCGATTACCCTTTTTCAAACTTACGACCTTTGCAGCATTCCCTTGGTCATGTGATCCAAATTCAGATGATTGGCAACTGTTTCATATTGATGATGGTCACCGTGTCTTCAGGTCACATGATTCCCCTTTGCGACCTTCTGATGAGCAACGTCAATGAGGAAGCCAGGTTTACTTAACAGCCCTGTTACTAATTTATCACCTTGAGGGATCCACTTAACAACTGTAGGAGGAAATGTTGTAAAATAGAATAAAGCTCATTTGACCAATGCCTCACTTAGCAATGGAAATTTTGGGTTCAATTGTGATCATAAATTAAGGACTGCCTGTGTAGTCTGCAGTCATATCATGCTACATTTCTGAGTGGCGTGGTGGAAGCTAATTAGGGGAAGCTAATTGCCTCCTGTTCAGAAGGTTGAGACTTCAATCCTAGGTAGCACAGATAATTTGTCTCTCCCCAGGCACCAAAAAAAAATGCCTGCTGCGAATTCCATGTAGGCATCAGGAAGAGCATCCGGCCAGTAAGCACTCAGCTCCATTCAGTTGCCCTGACTCTACCCTGAATTACTCAAATGATGAAAGCTGGGGTAGGCTTCAAAAAATATAACAAATAGTTCTCTGCCTGGTTGCTGGGTAGGCCATGTCTTGTGATGGCGAACCTATGGCACACGTGCCACAAGTGGCCATGCAGAGCCATTTGTGCTGGCATGCGAGCTGCAGGCAAACTTACCTCACTACGCATCTGTGCGCTTCACCACTGATTTTTGGGCTGTTTGAGACTTTTTTTGGCCTCCCAAAGGCTTGAGGAAGGCTTCTGCAGGCTTCTGCAAGCTTTGTAGGCCAAAACCTAGCCACGTTTCATCACTTCTGGTATTTTTGGAAAAACAGGAAGTGATGAAACGGGGCTAGTTTTCGGCCTACAAAGCTTGCAGAAGCTTGCAGAACCCTTCCTCAAGCCTTTGGGAGGCCAAAGGAGGCCTCAAACCAGCTGAAAATCAGCTGCAAGGTGCAGTGCAGGTAGGGGGGTGGCCGTGGATGGGTGGGTGGGTGATTACACGCGCATGAGTAGGGGGTGTGGGGAAGTGCACATTGCCTTCTGGGTGCTGGCACGCGAGCATGAGAATGCAAGCGTGTGTACAATTTTTGGCATGGGAGCCCAAAAAAGTTAGTCACCACTGACTAGTCATCCTCCTGCACCACTCTGGGAGCTAAAACAGGCCACGGGGGGAGTGTTTTTGCCCTCCCCAGGCTCTGGAAGCTATCTGGAGGTTGGAAACGGGCCTGTTTCCAGCCTTCTGGAACTTCTGGGAGGCCCGTTTTTCACCCTCCCCAAGCCTCTGCGTGTGCCCTGCACTTACCTGTGATCCAAAACAGGCCCCACAGGAACTCCTGGGAGGGGTGGGGTAGGGCACGGTGGGTGGGGCCAGCCAGGGTTGGGATTTGCTGGTTCGCTGAAATTGACCTTAAATTAACAACCAGTTCGCCTGAACCGGTGTGAACCGGTAGCACTCACTCCTGGATAAAAGTAATAAAAGGGGAGAGTATCATGCTACATTTTGGACATCTGAATAGTTACTCGTTGCAGTTTGCTGTGTTTGCGTGTGTTTGTTTTTTTTTTCATTTCCCTGTTTTATACATATAAGTGTAATTTATTTTAATTGATTGTTGTTTTCTTTTTGCATCAGGGAGTGAAAGCTCATTTATGGTGAGGCAGAAATCTTACTCTGTGGCAGCTGCAGACCTCCAGAAACCTCTTCAGAGTTCTACTCCTCCGCTACAAAGACATTCCAAATCTGTGGTGAGACCAATAGTTCCAATGGCTTCCAGTTGTACAAGTAGTCCTCATTTAACAATGGTCATTTCAGCCCCCGTTCAAAGGTACAATGGCTCTATTACCCCAATGACTCCAGGGCACTGCGACCGTCATAAATATGAACCAGTTGCCAAGCGCCACAGTTTTGATCAGGTGTCCACGGCGTGGCTGCAACAGTTGTAAGTGTGAAAAATGGTCCTAAGTCACTTTTTTCTCGAATGCCATTGTAACTTTGAATGGTCACTAAATGAACTGTTGTAAGTCGAGGACTTAACTATATTTAGCCATCTCTTTCTTTTAACAGTAGTGTCTATTTACATGGACATGGAAAAATAAATCAGTCAGCTAGATTAGCATTCTTTGCAAGCAAGGAATTGTGCCTGGAATAGAGAATATCCTTAAAAAATAGAATAGAATAGAATAGAATAGAACAGAATAGAATAGAATAGAATAGAATAGAATAGAATAGAGGAATAGAATGGAAATGGAGAATTAGAATTGGAATGGAATGGAATGGAATGGAGAATAGAATAGAAAAGAAAAGAAGGGAAGGGACCTTGGAGGTCTTCTCGTCCAACCCCCTGCTTAGGCAGGAGACCCTACACCACTTCAGACTAATGGTTGTCCAATCTCTTCTTTAAAATTTCCAGTGTTGGAGCATTTATAACTTCTGGAGGCAAGTTGCTCCACTGATTAATTGTTATAACTGTTTGAACTAAAATGTGTAAATGTCCAGATTTTTTTATTTTTTGGGCTTTTTTTCAGGGGGCTGGATCACCTTATGAACCATTAAAGAACCAAAGAAGAAAACATGTGTTTTCTGAAAAACCAAACAGTAAGTAAAAAGTTATAATAGATTTTAAAGTTTAGATGTACCTTATCGAAGTGTACCTGGTCAAAAATAGCTAAAAGCAATATGAACAAAACTGTAATATGAACAAAACTGTTAATAGTGTTACTATTATGGGGTACATACCAGTTGGATGTGGTTTGGTTTGAACATAATGGGGTATGTGAACTCACATACAGATAGTCCTGGACTTAAAACAGTTCATTTACTGACTGGTCAAAATTACAATGGCACTGAAAAAAAAATCAGGTATGGCTGTTTTTCACACTTGTGATCCTTACAGTGACCCCTATAGTCATGTGATTTACATTCAGATTCTTAGCAACTGACTCACATTTATGACAGTTGTGATGTCCATGGGTCACGTGATCCCCTTTTGTGACCTTCCAATGAGCAAAGTCAATGTGGAAGCCAGATTCACTTAACAACTAGGTTACTAACTTAACAACGGCAGTGATTCACTAAGCAACAGTGGCAAGAAAGCTTGTAAAATGAGGCAGAATTCACTTAACAGGTTGATTCACTTAACAACAGGAATGTTGGGCTCAATTGTGGTCGTAAGTCGAGGACTACTTGTAGAGATGGGGCTGCATTTATGTTACCAACTGATTTGCTGGTCGTGAGCATACAAGCGCATGCGGTCGCTTTGCTCGCACACACCCCTTTGGGACTGAAATGTAGTGTCAGGATTCTAGCAGTTACCCCCCATTTAAATCATGAGTCTCGAGCCAAACTTCTAAAACTTCAGAAGGATTTATTGGGAGTTAAAATGCTGGCACTGCCTGGGTATAGCTGACTCTGAGGCACATAATTCATTATCATCTTCCCCCACCCCCTGGGTGTATCGTAATTCATATTCTCCAATGGGACACCTCCATAGCTAAGAGTCACAATCATGCTCTCTAGTTAGAATTTTGCATGGCAGAAACTTCAGTCACCTAGTTACTTTCTTTGAAAACATTTATGGAATGCGCTTTCAGTTTTGCAAGCTGCTACACTACCCTTTCTGTTGGCAACTCTAAAAAGACCACATAAATATTTTATGAATTGACACCAGGGGTGGGATTCTACCTGGTCAGAGGACCGGCAAATCGTGCCACTGGTTGGCTCCTCCCGCCCACTTACACCTTATCTGATATGCATGCCATCAAACCTGCCTGCTAAGTTACTATTTTTCCTTCCCCCCTGACCATCAGCTGTTCTGCTGTGCCGGGAGATTTAGATTAGCTAGAAAGCAAGAAATCGTTGGATTTTTTGCTTTCTAGATAATCTAAAAGCAGGGTTGAACCTTCCTTAGGACTGAAGCTTCTATTTTTCAATGCAGACTCAAGTAGCCAATGGCAGAAAGATAGATCTCTGAGTGAATCTGTGATTCTGTGAGCGACTCAATCTGCCTGCCTGCTTTGCCTGACTTTGGGTAAAAGTTGCTCTTTTTTAAATAAAATAAATAAATATTTGCAATACTGTAAATATTACAGTATTATAAATAATGTAAATATTTACAATATTTACATATAAGCCACACCCAGCTAGTCACGTGACCACCAAGCCACACCCAGTCAGCAAACAATGCTCACCCAGTCACATGACCACCAAGTCACACCCACAAATTAGGCCACGCCCACAGAACCAGTTGTTAAGAAATTTGAATCCCACCCCTGGTTGACACGGAGCTCCTAATATGCAGCTAATCTACTCAGGCAGCTCTGGTGACTGTAGCAGGGGCGGTGTGGAACTCAGCTGGGCAATGTGGGGGGGAGGGGAACAACCAGAAAGTTAGTTATATACAGGGGTGGGGTTGTATCGGTTTGGACTGGTTCCGATGAACCTGCAGTTCCGGTGATCATTTGGTCCCGCGTATCCGCCCCTGCCTTTTCCTGTATTTTATTTTCTTTTTTTTTAGCACAGTTGAATCAATGCAACCAATGCAAAGAGATTTCTAATGAAATTGTTTTGTTTTTTTTAATTTTAAATTAGAAGGCACATCTGTATTCCAACCCAACATGAAGAGCTCGGACAGCTTCCCTTCCCTGGTCTCCGACCGAGAATATATTAAATCCCTCGACTTGTCCTCAAATGAGCTGGAGAACATAGATCACATCAGCCAAAGTCTTGACTTAATTACTCATTTCGAACACCTTGACAAATTAGAACTGCATCACAACCAGCTTTCATGCGTGCCAAAGCAACTCTGTGAGGTGAGTCTCCCAAGAAGGATGAAGGAATCAGAAAATACTAGATTTTGGTCCTCAAAGAAATTAAAACACAACCTGGAACAACTTTTCACTAGTCCCATTATTGTAGTTGTGTGATTCATTACTTTAAGAACATGGTTTATAAGGATGCTGCCATTATGTAGTTATGGATTATGTTCACATTGGAAGCTTGTTCATCTTCTGGCATGTGTGCCATAAGTTTGCCATCACAGCACTAGGTTAAAGTAAAACTGAGTTATGATACAAACCGAGGAGCTCATTTATGTCTATTACAGGAGTTCCTTGAGAGAATCATTATGATTCTTGCATTTTTCCAGATAGAGATTATTTCTTTTAAGTGATCCCTTCAATAAGCTACATTTTGTACCATTTTATCTGTGTATTTACCCTAACATAATTTATTAAATCGGCTTATTGGTCATAATAACTTTTTTTCTTTTAGGCCATGAAATCTTTGACTTATCTCGACCTGCACAGCAACCATTTGAAGTCTTTTCCTCAATATCTCTTGGAAATGCCTCAGATCGTTCACCTCGACATTTCGCGAAATGAAATTGGACCTACCTTGTGCTTCAGTCCAACAATCACCTGTCCAACTCTAAAATTACTCAATTTGTCCTACAATCAACTGTTGGGCATTCCTAGATATCTTGGCAATATTCTGATCAAGCTGGAACATCTCATATTGGAAGGGTGAGAACGTAAACCAAGGTTTTTATTATATATTTTACTTATTTATTTTGTCAAACATGTATTAGATATAACTATAAACATGATTATTAATACATGAAATGGGTAAGAATAAAAGGAGACATTAGGACAGGGACGGTAGGCACGTTGGTGCGCTTATGCACACCCCTTACAGACCTCTTAAGAATGGTTTGAGGTCAACAATAGACAGTCTTAAGGTTAAAGTTTTTGGAGTTTGGGGAAGAAACCACAGTCAGTTAGAGTATTCCAGACATTGACCACTCTGTTGCTGAAGTCATATTTCCTGCAATCCAGTTTAATGCGGTTTACCTTGAGTTTGTATCTATTGTGTGCTCATGTATTGCTGTGATTGAAGTTAAGTAATCATAGATGGGTAAGACATTGCAATGGATAATTTTATGTACTATGCTTAGGTAGGACCGGAGTCGGCGCAGTTCTAAATTTCAAGTCTGGTGGCATAAGATATTCTATTGCAAGTAGAGGAGTGGAGGACTCTTCTCATGAAATATCTCTGGACTCTCTCGATTGTGTTAATGTCCGATATGCAATGTGGATTCCAGACAGATGAACTGTATTCAAGAATTGGTCTAGCAAATGATTTGTATGCTCTAGTTCCATGTTGGTACCCTATAGCATATCTGCCTGAAGTGGCACACAGAGCCACTTTTGCCACCAAGCGAGAGGTCGCCTGGAAGAGCCCCACTGCGCATACACACCCACCGCCACCCAACAGCTGATTGTCGGGTATCTGGCGTGCATGCACAGGGATGCATGGGAGATGCATGCGCAGAGATGTATGGCGCGCAGGAGGGATTGCGTGTATGTGCAGAGAAGCATGGCGCGCAGAGGCCCAGCATGTATTGCCTTCTGGGTGCTGACATGTGAGCGCACGCACAAAGCATGTGCACAATTTTCGCCACGGGAGCCAAAAAATGTTAACCACAAGTGCTCTAGTTAGTAGTACAATATTACTGGAGAAAAAGCTATGCATATTTCTAATAATATGGAATTCAGGCCCAACTTTCACAACCTATCCTCAAAAATGGCTATGATTAACTATGTCTGTGACACTGCCAGGAAAACCACATGGTTTGGTTCATGTCTTCATCAGAAGTTGAGGTTGACTTGAATATGGGCACTCCTTGACTTATGACCGCAATGGAGCCCAAAATTTCTGTCATTAAGTGAGACATTGGTTAAGTGAATTTTGCCCTGTTTTACGTCTTTTCTTGCCACAATTGTGAGGGGAAAAATCACTGCAATTGTTAAGTCAGGAACACGGTTGTTAAGTGAATCTGATTTCCCCGTGGACTTGGCAATCAGAAAGTCACAAAACGGGACCAAATCACATTATCCCGGGACGCTGCAGCCATCATAAATATGAGCCAGTCGCCAAGCGTTTTAATTTTGGTTGTGTGATCCTGGAGATGCTGCTACCTTTGTTAAGTGTGAAAAATGGTTGAAGTCAACTTTCTTCAGGGCCGTTGTAACTTTGGATGGCCACGAAATGAATTGTTGTAAATTGTGGACTAACTTGTATCGGAGAAAAGACCCGCAGAATGGTATTTATATTTTGGGGGGATTTTACGGGGTGGATTGTCAGGATTCCAGAAATCGCCCTAATTAAATCATGATTCTTGAGCCAAACTTCAAAAAAACCTTCAAAGGATTTATTAGAGGCATACTGCCACTACCCTGTATGAAACCAACTCTGGCATACGTCATTTACAGTCAGTCCCCTGTGACCCTGTTTCCCTCCTCCCCCCTGAGTGTCTCATAAACCAGATTCTCGAATTGAACACATTCACCAGCTGAGTGTCACTAATCACATTCTCCAATTAAATATATTCCCAGGCAAAAGCTCTGGTATTTTAGTTACAATCTTTTAAAGAGAAGAGTTGGAATGTACTTCCGTTTTCAAACTGTACTGCTCTTCCAGATTTCTTTCCTCCCCCCCCCCTTTTTTTATAGCAACTACTAAAGCCCATGTCACACTGCACCAACGGATGCAAAGAGGATGTAAAACGGACAAAAAAGCTTGCCATCCGTTGGTTAACGCGATGTACTCACTGCCTCCGTTTTGCTTCCTCTCTATCCGTCCAGCATCCGTTTATTGATGTTTCATCCGCTCAGAAAGTTTTGAGCTGCACAAAACTTTTGCGTGGAAAATGTATCCAATTCGTCTGTTCTGCATCCGCTACGCATCCGCTACACATCCGTTCTGCATCCGTTACGCATCCGCTATATCCGCTAGGCATCCGTTCTGCATCCGCGCAACTCGCATCCGTTCAGACGCAGGGAGGAAGTGGAACGGACGCAGAACGGATGCAGAACGGATGCAGAACGGATGCAGCACGGAAACAAAGCGTTTAAAATGGAAAAAATGTCCTCAGAGGGGACCTATCTCGGATATTAAGGATGTCTACAGGTTGCCTAGAGGATGCCTAGAGGATGCCTAGAGGATGCCTAGAGGATGCAAAGGGACACCTATACTGCCTATAAAAAGGGGGAGCAACACATCTGGATCTCACTTTCAGAACAGCAGCCCTGTGGTGCGGACCTCTGCAGACTTCATCTGCCTCTTGCTCTTCCACAGCATCCAGTCATGTCCACCGTGGATCGTAACACAGTCCTTTTGGCAGCCACCATCCTTCTGCAACAGTGCAAAGCCATCTGCAGGCTCTGTGAACATTACTGCGAGAAGAAAAAGAGGCAGCCAAAAAGAGTCTGGGTCCGAAGATGGTTCACCAGAAGAGCAGAGGACGGACTGTACAACAAGCTGATGGTGGAGCTCAGGAACGAAGACCCTCGGGCATTCCAGAACTTCATGAGGATGCCTCCAGCCATGTTTGACGAAGTTGTGCAGCGGCTGACACCCAGGTTGACCAAGGCAAACACCAACCTCCGGCCCAGCCTGGACCCTGGGCTCATGGTGGCACTCACTCTGCACCACCTGGCCTCAGGGACCACCTACAGCAGCATGCAGTACGGATGGAGGGTGCCACCCAACACCATCAGCATTGTGGTCAGAGAAGTGGTGCAGGCCATCATCGAAGAATACAAGGAGGAGCTCCTCCAGTGCCCCTCCACTGAAGAAGGATGGAAGAAAGTTGCAGAGCAGTGGTATCAGAAGTGGAACTTCCCACACACCGTTGGAGCCATAGATGGGAAGCACGTGGCCTGCAAAGCTCCAGCCAAGTCGGGGTCCACTTATTTCAATTACAAAGGCTACTTCAGCATCATCCTCTTCGCCATGGTCGATGCTGACTACAAGTTCATGTACATCGATGCTTCAGGCAACGGGTCATCTTCGGATGCCCAGGTATACAACGCCAGTCACCTCAAGGAGGAGCTGGAACGCAACCTCATCGTGGGCTTCCCAGATCCAGAACCCCTGCCCAACGACACACAAGATGTGCCCTACTTCATCATGGGGGATGACGCCTTCTCCCTCACAACCTATCTCATGAAGCCCTGCACTTCCAGACTCCTCACCCGTGAAGAGAGGATCTTCAACTACAGGCTGTCCAGGGCAAGGCGGGTGGTGGAGAACGCCTTTGGCATCCTGGCCAAAAGGTTCCAGGTACTTCTCACCACCATGCAGCATCGCCTAGAGACCCTGAGGAGGATCATGGAATCTTGCTGCATCCTGCACAATGTCATGCGCATCCACTACCCAGTCTTGCAGAACAGACTCGTGGACCTCCAACAAGGCAATGGGGACATGGAGCCTGGGAAATGGAGGCAAGGGCGAAATCTGATCGACACTGAGGATGTGCAAGGCCCCAACAGAGCCTCACGTTAAGGGAAGAAGCAGCGCAACCTCCTGAAACACTGGTGCAACTCCCCAGCTGGAGCAGTGGAGTGGCAAGACAGGATGATAGATGATTCGTGGATGCTTCCTTCAACCTGTCTCATCACACGGATGAGATTGGGCCATATATGTTGGGTGGGCCTACAATGAACAGGGCATTTAATAAAGAGTTGTGTTTATGTTGACATGTGTGAATGATTGATTACATTATTATTGATAATAAAGGGCCATAGGTGTGGCACCTGGGAGGGTGGACCATACAGTCCCACTATGCTTGCACTGGAGGTTTATCTATCCCACAGCTATTACCCATCCCAAAGGTATCCCTGCCCATCCCACAGCTATCTTAACCCATCCCACAAGCATGCAAAGGCTTAAACCATTTCTAAAAGTTTCCACCAAGACTTTATTAAAAAAAAAAGAAACGAAGCAAGTGTATGAATCAAAAATAGACTTTATTAACAAGTAGCTATAAAACAAAAATGAGTCTCTGGCACTCCTCTTGGTCGCTCAGTCTCATGGGTGAAGGGTCCAGGTGCTGTGGAGGTGGCTGGTGCTGGAGTGCTTTTCATCAGCTCCTCCAAAAGCAGAAGCAGCAGAAGCCCCAGCCCCAGAAGAGCGAGCCCGTGCTGCAGAAGCCCCAGCAGAACCAGAGTGAGGGCCAGGGGGCGGGATGGTAGCCCTGTCCTTCTTGCAAGGGCTGGCAGCAGATGGCTGAGGCTTGCTGTGCTTCCGCATGGTTGTGGGGTTGCTGGCTGGCAGGGAGGCTGGCAGGCACCAAGGCTGGCAGGAAGGCTGGCAGGGAGGCATGCACCAAGGCAGGCAGGCAGGCACCAAGGCTGGCAGGAAGGCTGGCAGGGAGGCAGGCACCAAGGCTGGAAGGAAGGCTGGCAGGCAGGCAGGCACCAAGGCTGGCAGGCAGGCAGAGAGCAAGGCTGGCAGGCAGGCAGACAGCAAGGCTTGCAGGGAGGCTGGCAGCAAGGCTGGCAGGCAAACATGCAGGCAGGACAGGCAAGGCAGTCGATGTGTCTGGAAGCAGGTCTTTCCTCTGAATGGCGACCTGCTTCCGAGCTGCTTCCGTTATGTCCGCGGGGCTGACGCAATGCATCCTCCCCGCATGCGCAATTAATGCTCGGCATCTGCTAGGCTTCCGCTGTGCATCTGCTAGGCTTCCGCTGTGCATCCGCTTCATCCGTTCGGCATCTGCTCTGCTTCCGCTGTATCCGTTCCCCATCCGCTTTGCTGCGCCCCCCCCCCGGAAGCCTAGCGGTTGTGCCATCCGATTCCATCCGCTGGGCTTCCGTTCCACATCCGCTTTCCATCCGCCCTGCGTCCTCCCTGCGTCCGTGTTATCTGCTCCGGTTATGCAAATTTTTGCCCCTTCTGAGAGCGGATAAAAACGGATGGAACATTTTTCTCGACCGTTGTGTCCATTTAGCATCCGTTGGGCAGTGTGACAGGGCCTTTAAATAGGCATAGGAATGTTTTTGTGGATTTTTAAATGTCGTAAGCTACCTGGAGCCACGTAGGCATGAGTTGGGCCTCCATACAAATTGTTTTCATAAATAAAATAAATGAATTGAACAATCAATAGCCGTTTTGTGTGACCTTTGCCGAAATGCTCTTTTTCGTCTTCTCCCTTTCTCCTAGTAACAGACTTTCAACATTAATTGCAAGAACCAGTTTGAAAGAACTGAAAAATTTAAACATTAGCAAGAATGACATTTCATACCTGAATACCGAATTTCTGCATGATTGTTTGAAGTTGGAAATACTCAATGCAGCAGCAAATAGAATTTGTGAGTATGTTGTATTAGAAGGAGCGGTGCTAGGAATGGAAGCGAATAAAATAAAATTTAAAAACAGGCAGACCTCAGCATGTGGCTTATATCATATTAATAATAACGGAATAACTGAGTTGGAAGGGACCTTGGAGGTCTTCTAGTCCACCCCCCTGCTCAAGTAGGAAACTTCATAACATTTTAGACAAATGGTGCTCCAAGCTCTTCTTAAAAGCCTCTAATGATGGAGCATACACAACTTCTGGAGGCAAGCAGTTCTACTGGTTAATTGTCCCCACTAACAGGAAATTTCTCATTAGTTCTAGGTTGGTTCTTATCTTGATTAATTTCCATCCATTGCTTCTTGTCCTGCCTTCAGGTGCCTTGGAAAATATAGTTTGACCCCCTCTTCTTTGGGGTCAAATATTGCAAGACTGCTATCATGTCACCTCTAGTCCTAGTGGTTTCAGACGCTGAACTCGTCGATCAGAAAGGTCGTCAGTTCAGCAGTTCGAATCCCTAGCACTGCATCACGGAGGGAGCTCCCGTTACTTGTCCCAGCTTCTGCCAAACTAGCAGTTCAAAAGCATGTTAAAAAAAAAATGCAAGTGGAAAAAAAGGGACTCCTTTGGTGGGAAGGGAACAACGTTCCATGCACCTTTGGCGTTTAGTCATGCCGGCCACACGACCACAGAGACGTCTTTGGACAGTGCTGGCTCTTCGGCTTTGAAACGGAGATGAGCACCGCCCCCCAGAGCCAGAAATGACTAGCACGTATGTGTGAGGGGAACCTTTACCTTTACCTATAGGACATCTGTTTGATAACTGCGTTTTTCAGTTGTCTTATGACAAATTGTTTTTCCAAACCGGTTACTAACATGCTTATTTCTCTGTGTTTTAGACACTATAAAGAACTTGCCTTGTAGCATAACTACATTGAAGCTATCTCAGAATGCTTTTTATGCCGTTCCAGAAGCAATTCTTCTTCTACCACAGTAAGTTACCAGGATACGTGATTATTGCTGATTGTACCCTATGACTGTCATTAAGTGTTGCACCTGATATTCTTGATTTTTGACAAATGTATCTTTTCTTTTTATGTGCACTGAGTGCATTTGCACCAAGACAAATTCCTTGTGTATGCAATCATACTTAGCTAATAAAGAATTCTATTCTATTCTATTCTATTCTATTCTATTCTATTCTATTCTATTCTATTCTATTCTATTCTATTTACATTAAAATTTGCACCTCCTGTTCTTGTTTTGATTTGTGGAGACTTTTGGTAATCGCAAATATCTATTGCAGGGGTCTCCAGTCTTTCTGACTTTATGAATGGGTGGATGGGGGAGAGAGATTTTAGGTGTATGTGCTTGCCTGCCTGCTACACACATGCTCGCCTACTGCCTGGGGATTTGGGGAACCCTGATCTATTGCATTCATTGCTTGAGAAAAACACATGCCTGTCACATACTAAAAGAAAGAATGGTTTAGTTCAGAGGTGGCATTCAGCTGGTTCTGACCAGTTCTGGAGAACCGATAGCGGAAATTTTAATTAGTTCAGAGAACTGGCCAATCCCGCCTCTGACTGGCCCCGTCCCATCTGTTCTCTGCCTCCCATTGAGTCCCAGCTGATCATCTGGGTCTTCTTTGATTGCCCTGCACAGGAGAACAGAGCTGGAAAGCAGGTTAGTGGGGTGAGGAAAGAATGGATATGTTGCAGTATCCTTCCCCTGCCATGCCCACCAAGCCACGCCCACCAAGCCACATCACACATACCAAGCCACGCCCATAGAACTGGTAGTAAAACAATATTGAATCCCACCACTGATTTAGTTGTTAGGAAAGGGAAAAAAATAATGAGAGAATTTTAAAAAAGCATGCCTAATTTTTTAAAAAATGCATAGTGTGTGATTTGTCAACCCAGGACCCATTTTCTCCCTGGCACTTCAGGGCTGCCACAGCGGAGATGAGTTGAGATGAGAGGGCGGCGGGGAGGTAGAGATAGCTGGGGGATTGTAGCCAAAATACAATCCTTTCCTCTGAGAACCAAGGACTTTCCCACCTGGTGCGAGGAAGTGGGATTTGAGACCAACTGACCCTTGGGCTGTGACCTGATGATGGACTGCATGGGCAGGGAAAGGAAAACTTCACTTTTAACTAGAGGGAAATCTGAGGGGGGTTTAGAGTCGGGTTTCCCCAGATGTGCCAATGTGACGTTCCTAATCCCATGCCAGTCTATAATATATATAAAAGGGAAATATCCCTCATGCATCATCACAAAATCTCCAGAACCGTAAAGCCTACAAACTTGAAATTTGGCTCATATGTTCCTCTTAGCTTCTAGGGACTCACTAAGAAAGGATTTTTCGAAATGACCCTCAGAGCTATACACTATTATTAACATGCTCTGATGCTAAGGAGTTCTACTCCTCCTGCCCACCTGGAAAGAAATCTGTCCTAAATGCAAAACACAAGCAGAGGAATTTCAGTTTCACAGCACCAAGCAGCTTTAATACAGAACAGTTGAGCTAAGCCACGCCCAGGCTCCTTCCTGTCTCCTTCTTGCTCACACAGCAAATATTGTTTCACTTTCCAAACAGCTCTCTGTCACACACACACACTGACAGGGCACTAGCCAGATGAATACTGATGGATGCTGGTAGGCGGAGGCAGAATTTCCCCTCCGCCTTATTTTCCTCCCCAAAAACTAAGCCCAACCACATAGTTTTGTAGCGAAGCACAGGTTTCCAGCTAGTAAATCTATACTTTAAGGAATATGCCTGCTTTGGAGTTTTGATTCCGTTTGGGTGTGTTACTTGGAATCCTGACAGTGATCTGGTTAAAAAAAAAAAAGCCATCTGGTGTACGGTTAGCATCCTTTGAAAATTAATAAATATAATATTTTTTCTGCATGGCCCTCGTGTTTGGAAATGATTGCTGCGAGTTACAAGATCTAACTTTTCATTTAATAGCAATTGCATTCCTGTCTCTCTTTGCCAGTTTGCGATTGGTGGATTTAAGCAGCAATAGAATTGGGATGCTACCAGGGCCTGCGTTTTGGAAATCGTCCAATTTAAGAGAATTGATATTTAACCACAATCAAATAAGCATTCTGGACTTGAATGACAAAGCTTCTTCCTGGTCTCGGCTTGAAAAGCTACACCTGTCTAACAACAAGTTAAGAGAGGTAACACACATCATAAAATAGTAATTGACTTTATTACTATGCACCAATGCATACTTTTTCAAAATACTTTTCGGGAATCTTTGAAGCAATTGCTTTTTTCTTGGAAAATTACATTCCTTCAGCCCTGATTGTATTGGACTGGGCTGTAAACAAACTCAAAGTAATCAGGACTGATTTATTTGAAGACAGAGAAGCAGGATGGCTTCCATCCAAATAACTGCTGAGAAAAACAGATCTTAATCGTCTTAATGCAAAGCTTACTTTATGAGCCACGGTGGTGCAGTGGTTAGAGTGCAGTACCGCAGGCTACTTCTGCCTGCCTGCTGGCTGCCTGCAATTTGGTGGTTCGAATCTCACCAGGCTGAAGGTTGACTCAGCCTTTTGTCCTTCCAAGGTGGATAAAATGAGGACCCAGATTGTTGGGGTCAATAGGCTAACTCTAACCTGCTTATAGAAAGTTGGAAAGTACTGTAAGCAGTAGATAAATCTAAGCTATTGCCCTTCCTGTCAGGAGTTCGATCCTAACCAACTCTAAAGGTTAACTCAGCGTTTCATCCTTCCGAGGTCAATAAAATGAAGATCCAAATTGTTGGGGACGGCTGTCACTCTAAGCAGCTTATGGAGAGTTGGAAAGTACTATAAAACAGTAGATAAGTCTAGCAGTACTGCCCTTCCTTCCTTCCTTCCATCCTTCCTTCCTTCCTAAAGTCTAAGTGCTATTTCTACTCCTTCCCTCCCTCCCATTTCTCCCCTCCCTCCCTCTCTTATTCCCTTTCTCATTCTTCTTCCTGGTGGCACACTGGTTAGAATTCAGTATTGCAGGCTAAACTCTGCCTACAGTCAAGAGTTCGAACCTCACCTCACCTTGACTCAGCTTTCCATCCATCCAAGGTTAGTAAAATGAGGAGCCAAATTGTTGGGGGCCATAGGCTGACTCTGTAAACTGCTTAGAGAGGGCTTTAAAAGCACTGTGAAGCGGTGTATAAGTGCCATTATTTTGCAAAAGAGGATGATAAGAAACCAGAGAGGAAAGTCTATCAAACTGTATTAATAAATCTTCAGAAGAATATATAAATATATTTTGCAGTTTCGCTGCAGATAAAGAATGGATCTGAATAATTTTAGTCGTAGTGTGGAGGCATGGTTCTCCAAAATAGACTTTCTTTCCAGGGAAGCAGAGAAAACATACCACCGAATGCTCAAGCAATGCTTCAATTTTAAGAATTAAAAAAACAAAAACACCAGCATTATTTAATTGGAAAGGTGACAATAGAGTCAGTTACAGGCAATCCTTGACTTACGACCTCAATCAAGCTCAAAATTTTCACTGCTAAGCAGATCAGTGAGTTTTGCCCCATTTTACAACCTCTTTTGCCACAAGGGCTAAGTGAATCTGCAGCTATTACGTTAGGACCCCAGTTGTTAAGTGAATCTGGCTTCCCACACTACAACGGTCATAATCATGAGTCGGTGGCAAAGTGTCTGAATTCTGATCACGTAACCATGGGGATGTTGCAATGGTCATAAATGTGGGGAACACGGTTGTAAGTCCCTTTTTCTTTGTAACTTTGAACAGTCATGGTTGTAAGTCAAGGACTACCTGTAACATTAACCTGAACGCTCTTCAAAAGAAGCAATGGATGGACCTGAAGGTTACAATAAAGAGATAACGTATTTGATTATCAGTGTATTAACAGCAGCTAGAATTGTATTTGTACAAAATTGGAAAGATGAGAAAATTCAGACGGAAGAGGAAACAATTAAGAAAATAATGGAATGTGCAGAAATGACTAGATTGACAATGGCAATTAGAGAACAGGAAGAAAAAGATTATAGTAAAATTTGGAATTTATTCCATGAATAAATGGATTGAAGAGTAAGAAGTTGAAATATGTAATAATAGCATAATACATCGTAATTGATTGAGTTAGATTGAGTAAAAGAATGAATATAATTTAGGTGAGGATGAAATATATTTTTGAAAGACAATAATTACAATGTTAATGATAATACAACAATTGACAAATGTGACATAAAGTATTGATTAGAATGGTTATAAATATAAACAAGTAGGAAATGTATGATATTATTACTATGTGCACAAGATATATGTACCCAACTGACACAGTGCTGAACAGAAAGATGGTTTCAAAAATACAAATAAAAAAACCTTTTTTTTAAAAAAAAAAGAAGCAATGACTAGCCTAGAATTAACTTGCTAATTGTCTAAATTAAACATCTGATTAAAACTTAGATTAGTTGGCATGGAACTGACGTTGACAACTGATAGATTAGCAGTTCTATTCTCAAAAAATATACAGTCTTCTTTTTCTCCTCTCTCTAGATCCCTCCTGAAATTGGCTTTCTGGAAAACTTGACGTCTTTTGACGTTAGTTACAATCCAGCCATCCAGTGTTTTCCAGATGAAATGGGAAAATTATTAAATATATGGGATCTTCCTTTAGAAGGACTGCGTCTTAATTTAGATTTTAAACACGTGGGAGACAAAGCAAGGGATATCATCCGGTGAGTTCACTTGACCATTCTTTCTATGACTTTGAACAGTTATTGTCACTGGAAAAAACACCAATAATAACAGAATAACAGAGTCGGAAGGGTCCTTGGAGGTCTTCTAGTCCAACCCCCTGCTTAGGCAGAAAACCCTATGCCATTTCAGACTGATGGTTATCCAGTCTCTTCTTTAAAGCCTCCATTGATGGATCACCCATGACTTCTGGAGGCAAGTTGTTCCACTGGTTAATTATTCTGATTGTCAGGAAATCCCTCCTTATTTCTAGGTTGCTTCTCTCCTTGATTAATTTCCATCCATTGTTTCTTGTCCTGCCTTCAGGTGCCTTGGAGAATAAATTGACCTCCTCTTTTTTATGGCAATCCCAGAGATATTGGGACACTGCTATCGTGTCCCCCCTTTCATTAAAGTAGACATTACTCAGATCCTGCAACCATTCTAATAAATATTAACGTGTTGGAAGAAGGCTTTACAGTATAAATCAGGAAATGATAAGTCCTTAATGAATAGATTAACATTGGCAATTAAGGAGAATGAGCAAACTGAATATTATATGGTACGGGATTTATTCTATCAATGATTAAATAATAAAAATGGAAGTTAGAAATAAGGAAACAAAACAAAGAGGATGTGTTAAAAGTGATAAGTTAATATGATGACTAACACATTGAATACTACGATGTTGATATTGTACAATTAGTATAATTAATAGGTGGACATTACTATGTTAAATGTTGCAGAATTAATATATAATGAAGGATGTTATAATTTTGATTGTTGTTTTACAAAGATGTTTCAACGCAGACAACATACTGATCAACTGAAGATGAAATGATTATATTAAAAATAAAAAATAAAAGTTTTTAAAAGGAAATGATAAACCCTTGAAATAGTTCTTTCTGTATTTTTTTCCATTATATGTTTCCTTTCCTTTTTTCTCCTTGTCAACTCACTGATATGATATCCCTTTTTCCCGCCACCTAGTTCTCAATTGTCTTGGCAGTTGAACAGGTCAGGTTTCCTTCCTGAAGTATTTTTACCAAGAGAAGAGAAAGATTATTATTATTATTATTTTTTAAAAAGCGATTCTGTAATTCAAACAAGCCTTTCCTTTTCTTTTTTGCCAGGTTCCTTCAACAGCGTTTAAAGAAAGCTGTCCCCTACCATAGAATGAAGCTCATGGTCGTTGGAAACGCCAGCAGTGGTAAAACAACCTTGTTACAACAGCTCATGAAATGCAAGAGGCCAGATCTGGGGCCTCAAAAGCCCACCATTGGAATTGATGTGAATGACTGGAAGATCCCTCGAAAAGGCAAAATCAAGAAAGAGACAGTTTTAAATGTCTGGGATTTTGCAGGTATTTTTCTCACGCCCACGGGGAACAAAGGCAAAAAACATAGTTTAGAATTTAGGAGAACAGCAAAAGCGATGGTACTTAGACTTATATACCACTTCGTAATGCTTCACAGCCCTCTCTCTGAGAGGTTTACCGAGTCGACATGTTGCCCCCCACTAAAAAAAATAATCTGGGTCCTCATTTTACCAACTTTGAAAGGATGGAAGGCTGAATCACCCTAGAGCCAGTCAGGATTGAACTGCTTGCAGTGGGCACAGTCAGCCTGCAGTACTGCATTCTAATCACTGCACCACCAGGAAGGAGAATGAGAAAGGGAATAAAGGAAGGAGGGAGGAAAGGAGGAAAGGAAGGAAGGAAGGAAGGAAGGAAGGAAGGAAGGAAGGAAGGAAGGAAGGAAGGAAGGAAGGAAGGAAGGA
>BLBF01000022.1:12788778-12805397 GCA_015471245.1 Laticauda colubrina | reverse complement strand
ATTCATTCATTCATTCATTCATTCATTCATTCATTCATTCATTCATTTATTTCCTGCAGATCAGAGACCAGCCTGTGATTGGCCAATTAATTCCAGACAGCTACTTAGAACTTGAGAAGAGCATTCTTGAAATACGCAAAACATTGCCGGCTGAATTCCCCGTGATTGGCCAGGATCAGCTTTATGAATTGGTGCAAGAAAAGCAGCTGCAATTGGATGAAAACGAACTTTCTCATGCAGTGCATTTTCTGAACGAATCGGGTAAAAATATATGGCCGCTGGATTGTGATAGTCAGTGTGTCTGCCATCTCATTTTTCATTCAACAACAAAAAAGTTGCACTAAGTTGGGCAGTTTGCTTATTTATTTGATTGTTGTCCTGCTTTTATTACTTGATAAGTTACTCAAGGAGGCCAACAAACCCAATAGTCTGCATCCTGTTTTGGTCACCACACCATATAAAAGACATTGAGACTCTAGAAAGAGTGCAGAGAAGAGCAACCAGGATGATGAGGGGACTGGAGGGTAAAATATACGATGAACAGTTGCAGGAACTGGGCTTGGCTAGTCTAGTGAAGAGAAGAACCAGGGGAGACATGATAGCAGCCTTTTAATATTTGAGGGGCTGCCCCAGAGAGGAGAGGGTCAAGCTATTTTCCAAGGCCCCCAAAGACAAGGAATAATGAATGGAAACTGAACAAGGAGAGATTCAACCTGGAAATAAGGAGAAACTTTCTGACAGTGAAAACAATCAACCAACGGAGCAGAAATTGCCTTCAGAAGTTATGGAAGCTTCGTCACTGGAGGCTTTCAAGAAGAGACTGGACTGCCCCCAGTCAGAAATGCTGTAGAGTCTCCTGCTTGGGCAGGGGGTTGGAGTAGAAGACCTGCAAGGTCCCTTCCACCTTCTGTTCTGTTCTGTTCTGTTCTGTTCTACTCTACTCTACTCTACTCTGTGTTTATTCTATTCCATTCTATTCTATGTTTATTCGGTTCTGTTCTGTTCTATTTCTGTTCTATTCTCTTCTCTATTCTATTCTATTCTATTCTATTCTATTCTCTATTCTATTCTTATTCTTTTCTTTTTCCATCCTTTTTTCCTTTTTTTCCTTTTCTATTCTTTTCTATTCTCTGTTATCTCCTCTTCTCTACTGTAATCCTCTTCTCTTCTTTAATTCTATCCTATCCTATCCTATCCTATCCTATCCTATCCTATCCTATCCTATCCTATCCTATCCTATCCTATCCTATCCTATCCTATTCTATTCTAGTTCTTCTCCCATTTTCCCAGCAACAACCACACTGTGAGGAGGTTTGGGCTGAGAGAGGGATGGATTCCTCCACTGAACAAAGAATAGTGAATTTTAAAGTTCAGCCAGTCCTCAACTTGCAACAGTTCCTTTAAAGTTACAACAGCACTGAAAAAAAGTGACTTACGACTGTTTTTCACACTTAACAACGGTTGTAGCATCCTCCCATGGTCATATTGATGACAGTTGCAGTAAACCGGGGTTGTGTGATCCCCTTTTGCTACCTTCTGATGAGCAACATCAGTGGGGAAGCCAGATTCAATAAAGAGCTGTGTGTCTAATTTAACGACTGCGGCGATTCAATTAACAACTGAAGGAAAGGAAGGTCATAAAATGGGGCAAAGCTCACTTAACAAATGTTTCACTTGGCAGCAGAAATGTTGGGCTCCATCGTGGTCGTAAGTCAAGGACTACCACCTGCAATAAACCGTACTATTGTTAAAATGCTCCGTACGCACGGATACATACTAAAAAGGACTATTATTTTTTATTTAGGTGTCCTGCTGCACTTCCAAGATCCAGCCCTTCAGCTCAGAAATCTCTATTTTGTTGATCCCAAATGGCTGTGTAAAATCATAGCCCAGGTCAGTCTCAGTTGTCTTTTGGAAAAGCGCCTTGGGGGTATCTCCATTGTCATCTCTCCCACCTTGTGTTCCCTGCTTGGCTAGGTTATATTCTGACCAACACTTGCTGAGACCGTAATTAAGCACATGCTTAGTCCAAACAACCCTCTTTTTATTTCAACAGCTGGGAATTATGTGCATTCCCAGCCCGTTATGAATCCCAAAGTGTCCCTCGAGATAAGCACCCACCTTTATCTCCTTTTAATTGCTGCCAACAACCAAAGTGCCCAATTAACTGTAAAAACCAACCAAAGTACAAAGTCCAGACAGAGCTTCAAGGTTTAATCTGAACAGAGCAAACAACGTTGCTTCCTGCAAAGGCTCCTGTCCCTTTGCTCCTTCTTTATGCCTTATGGGAGGGGCCTATCACCTCCAAGCCTTACTCCCAAGTCGCCCTTTTATCTTAACTTCTCTTGCCTTCTGGCAGCTCTGTGCAACACACACTGGGAACAGGCTCCCCTTGCTCCTCTTCCTTGCTGCTACCAGATACTCCCAGATGGCCCTGGCTCCATCTCTGTATTGAATGCAAGACCCTCGTCCGAGTCCTCCCCAGACTCCCTGTCTGTCCCATGTTCCTCCCCACTGTCCAACTCTGCTGCCGTCTGCTGGCAGATGTTTTTCTCTTATCTTCCAGGTCTGAGAATTTTTTTTCTGTACGCTATTTAGTTTATTTGGGGAAAGTTAAAATGCAAAACACCCCAAAATTACACATTGAGTGGCCATTCAGAATTACAATGGTCCTGAAAAAAAGTGACTTTACAAACGTCTTTCAAACTTTTTCATGACCATTGCAGCATTCCTCACAGTCACGTGATCAAAATTCAGATGCTCGGCAACTGGCTCATGTTGATGACAGTCGCTGTGTCTTGAGGTCATGTGACCCCCTTTTGTGACCTCCTGAGAAAGCAAAGTCCACGGGGGAAGCCGGATTCATTTAACAACTGGGTTACTAACTTGTCAGCTGGAGTGATTCACTTAACAATGGAGGCAAAAAAGTAAAATGGGGGCAAAACTCACTTACTAAATGTCTCCCTTAATAACGGAAATTTTAGGCTGAATTGTGATGATAAATTGAGCCTCCCTAATTGGATGCTGATGAATATAACATGACGATATTAATTTCCTATGCCTTATAAAACAGGCCAGAAGAATTCTAAATTACTCAATTACTAAATCTGTTTACAAGTTGTTAGCCTGTCATCTAATGACTGTCAAAAAACAGTTAACAGGGAAAACAATAATAAGGATATTGTATAAAGGTATAAAAATAATATGAATACAGGTTTGAGAAACTTTTCTGTAGCTCTTCATTCACATTTTTAAAAAAAATATATTTTTACTTTTATTTCTTTATGTACATCATGAGGTGAACAGTGTTGTTCCAGGTCATTTAACATTTTAATAATAAACATGACCCTAACCTCATATTCATATTACCAATTTTTTTTATCTAATTTAATATTACATGTATCAGCTTTTGTTTATTCAATATTCTCATATATTACTTAGTATCATTCTCTGTATTTTTAACATAATTTTTGTATTATATATATTCTTTTAATAGTCATATTTGTGGACTTTAACAAATTACATCATTCAGGTATTCATATATTTATCTTTGGTTGTATTATCCAATATTTATCCCCTTTTAATATTAGTTGTGCCACTGTTATATTTTTAACACAAGTCCCTCTCTAATCTCATTACAGTACATAGGTTATATTTTCCATCTTATAGTCATTTAACAGGCTATACATTCTAATAACAATATGTATATTTTTATCTATTACTATAATTCATTTACGTTCTTGATAGGAGAAAAATAATACTGTTTTGTGTGTAACAGTTTTGTGTGTGAGGCGTTACGACTGTACCTTATGATTTATGATTTATTCCTTTTTTATGATTTGTGATCTATCACTTTGTTACAATGCATGTACATTGAGAGCTTTTGCACCGGAGACAAATTCCTTGGGTGTCCAATCACACTTGGCCAATGAAGAATATTCGTCTTCTTTTGTATTTGAAAACGAAATGGAAAGCTCGACGTGTGACATGATTTTTAAAACTAAGCCAATTGGAGTGAGGTTTGTGAGATGGATTTCTCTTCCGTAGATCTTGACGGTGAAGGTGGATGGCTTTACCAAATACCCCAAAGGGATCATAAAGCGTTCTGATGTTGAAAAATCCCTGCTAAAGAACAGTAAATTCCCTGAGATTTGCAAGTGCCAATACTTCAAGCTTCTAGAGAAATTCCAAATTGCTTTGCCGTTAGGGGAAGATCAACTGCTTATTCCAAGCAGGTAATCAAAAATTAGAATTGACTGTTACATGGGCATTGTCATGCCCTTGGTAGAATTGGATTCTGAGGGAGAGGAAGCTTACAGGGAGTGGAGGTGTGGCTCTGGAGGTTGTGGAGGAGGCTGGGGAAGGGCACAGGCCAGCTGGGCAGTCAGAGGAAGAACCAGGCCCATCCCCTCTTCATCCTAAGACATGCAAGGAGGAATGGAGAAGGCAATAACTTGGCTTACGAGAGAGGAAGCGGCCATGATCCCCCTCACTGGTTGCAGCTGGGGAGAATAGTATATAAGAGAGACGGTTAAAACACAGCCTTGCCAGAAGCAAAGTGTCTTTTATTTTGGGCTGAAGTTATCTTGGTTGGTGTCCTTCTAACAGATTGTGCCTTGTTATCTCCCTGAAGTTGGTAATTAGTTATCTTGGTCCGTTGTGGAAATTCCTACATTGTAGTTTGTTTTCGTTTTTTATTTCACCTTTATCTTCTCATTAAGTTCGGACTGTATTGCTTTCTTTTGAAGACTATTTTTGAGTAAGTTTTAATTCTCCAACTGAGAATTATTGAACAGTGGGGCCAAGTTGGAGGCATTAAAGGACATTTATTTTTGTTTTGGATTTTGTTATGTTTGTGTTACACTCTGGGTCATCACAGGCATTTGCAGGGGGTACAAATAACATCTCATACATTGTAACTTCATTAAGAGATGATGTGAATTATTAAATTTGCAGAGTCCTTGGTGCTCTCTGAGCTTGATTGTTTTCTTGCAGACGTTTCACAACCCGATGAGATAACATCATCAGTGCTAGAAGGGAGTGGGGTTTGCTCTCATTTTATCTACCACTGGCTTTCCCTGTCAGTGTTGCTGGGTATGGTCTGGGTGATTCCTTACTATTGTATACTGTTAGTTTATTTGTCTGAGGTGGTAGTTCCTTGCCTTCTTTGCTTCTTGATTGTTAGAAAGGAAACAAAATTCCAAAATAATCTCCTCACTAATGATCAATACATAGAGGAGCAAAGATTAACCCTAAGATTAACATTAGACCCACAATCAAGATGCAAATAATACAAAACTCACTTCCTATTAGCACTGATAATCTAGTTTGGTCATGAATCATTTGCAAAAAAACCCACCAAGCTCAGAGAGCACCAAGGTTGCCTCATGTCAATCCTGAGCTATAAATATTCTCCTTTGTCAGTATCAGAATAGAATAGAATAGAATAACAGAGTTGGAAGGGATCTTGGAGGTCTTCTAGTCCAACCCCCTGCCTAGGCAGGAAACTCTACACCATTTCAGACAAATGGTTATCCAACATCTTTTTTCAGTGTTGGAGGATTCACCATTTTTGGAGGAAAGTTGTTCCACTGATTAATTGTTCTTACCGTCAGGAAATTTCTCCTTAATTCTACGTTGCTTCTCTCCTTGATTAGTTTCCACCCGTTGCTTCTTGTTTTTTCTTGGTAATGGTTTGCTTTCTTTAAATCGTAATATGTAAAATGGGTATCCACAATAGGTAAATGTATAGATTGGAAATTGTAGGTTTCCACTGGAGAGGGAGTCAAGAGAGGAATAAGCCTAGAGTTATTACGTTGTCACAAGTTCAATTCCACCCTGAGCTACAAATATTTTCTTTTATTGTTTGATTTGTATCGGGGTCACCAAGGCAAATTTAGACATTTGCTACCATTTGTGCAACAATCCCAAGGTGCACAATAAATCACAGGGACTTTTTAGTCCCTGATGTCCGGCAATAATTATAACTCAAAGAAGATATTCTGCTCTTTTGACTGTCACTCCATTGTCAACTTGGGGAATGAAAATTTTTTTAAAAAGTGAAAAATAGTTCCCCTTTAACATTTTTTTCTTTCTTTTCTCTTTAAGCTTGTCAGATCAACGGCCTGTGATAGAATTGCCTCACTGTGAAAACTCTGAGCTTATTATAAGATTGTATGAGATGCCTTATTTTCCAATGGGATTTTGGTCCAGGCTAATTAATCGACTGCTTGAAGTGTCTTCATACATGCTTTCTGGAAGAGGTACAAGAATGGAAGGAAATTAGCTAAATCTGTTCAAAAAGTCTCTGTTGTTAGGAAATTAGCTGAATTACCACTTAGTTCCATGATCAGTATTTGGTTTTATTTTTGGTTTAATTTTTTTTTGTTGAGTTATAAGATAAAATAAGACATAAAATACGAAAGTAAATAGGAAAGCAGTGGGAAGGAAGAGAGGGAAGAGAAGTGAAGTAGGATTAGCAAAAAGAAAAATAAGCATTCCATCAATTCCATCAACTTCTGCAAACATTCATCCATAGTGGGAATCAAAGTATCCTTCCACTTTTGTGCATACAATAATCCTGCTGCTGTCAACATACATAACAAAGTCCCAAATTTTTTTCTCCAGGTCTTTTTTCCATTAGACCCAAAAGGAAAAATTCTGGTTTCATCTTTATCTCCATTTTCAAAATTTTCTGAATTAAAATATGAATCATACTCCAAATTTTTCCTCTGTATTACATGTCCACCAAGTGTCCACCACTTACTTTTACACTTCCAATATTCATTTGACATACCTTTGTAGATCTTAGATAACTTATCTGGTGTTATATACCAGAAATACATCATCTTATAGAAATTTTCTATATAATTTAAAATAAATTTTAAACCCTTTGAAGAAGGGGCACTACATGTATTGATCTCATGATGACTATATATTGAGAAAAATTCCCAACCTGAGATTTGAAACTGAGGCTTGTCCCAGATTTTCCCATTCTTGGGCTCAAATTAATTAAGATTGCAAAAAGTTATTAATATAGGCTGGGAAAGATGGCTGTTTTTCTTGTTTTTGCATACTTCATAACTCTCCTCTTCTCAAAAACCATTTTCCCCCCAATCTGTGATGAAAAAAATATTTTTTAAGGATCCTGTTTGGATAGATTGAGACTATAAATTTATCCTGCACATAAAATCATGCCAGAGAAAGGGATCGTATGTGAATTTACAATGGAGATATATATATGTATGTATGTATGTATGTATTTATGTATGTATGTATGTCAGACGAACACAATACAGAACCTGATGATGGCAGATGAGATTCTGCCAAAACGTTGCTACAACTTTAAAAGCACAACTATAATGACGTGGGAAAAATACCTGAACAAAGCTGAATACCATACATGTAAGTACCCGCAAAAACTTAAGAATAAATATATATATATATCTCTGTGTGTGTGTGTGTGTGTGTGTGTGTGTGTGTGTGTGCTGTTCAGCTTCCTTCAGGTATTATCCCACGTCATTGGAGTTGTGCTTTTAAAGTTGTAGCAATGTTTCAGCAGAATCTCATCTGCCATCATCAGGCTTCTGTATTGAGTTCATAAATATATATATGTGTGTGTGTGTGTGTGTGTGTGTGTGTGTGTGTGTGTGTGTGTGTATAAAAACAGACTTAACATCCCTCCTTTTCTTAGAACGAGCTCTTCGCCCTAACAAGATGTACTGGAGGCAAGGCATATATATGAACTGGTCCCCAGAAGCTTACACCCTGGTGGAATCTGCAGTTCTGGAAAACAATATAAACAGCTTTCTAAAAATCACAGTCCCTTCTTGCAGAAAAGGTTAAATATGCATCCCAACCTTCTGGAGGGAGGGGGGAATTAAGATGTGTTGTGGCCTGTCGGCCACCAGCCCCTCTAGCAGCTGAATCAGAGGAGGAGGTGTGGGAGTCAGGGTCAGTATCAAGGCAACCTGAGGGCTCTGAGGGGGAAGAGGGAATGGAGCTAGCAGAAAGAGAGGGAGACAGAGGTGGAGCCTGGGCTGTCCATCAACCTTCAGATAGAGAGTCAACAGCCCCCAGGTCTGTTATGGCTTATGAGGAAGAGGAGGAACAGCTGGGCCCAGTGCCTGATGCGTGGATGTGTAGAAGGCAGAGGAGAGGAGAGCAGTGGAAATCTATGGGCTAGTCCTTGGGACAGAAGAGCCACTGCTGCTTGCGAAGCCCCACCCTAGCTATGGGGATAAAAGGCAGGGGGCGGAGATGAAAAGATGTGGCAGACGATTATTTATCCTCCCTGCTGAACAGACTTGTTAGCCTGCGGAGAGAGAGAAACTTTTTGCCAGGGTGGCTGGCACTCTTAATAAATAAATCATTGCTTCAACTACAGAAGGGTTTGTTGTGTTTGGGGAGCTGGGTCAGAACACATTGGTTTTGTTTAGCGGAAAGCTTCATCATGTATTTCTAATTACAGGTGCAGCAAAACACAATTTTTACTCCTCTTTTTTTTTTTTTTTACCTCCCTGACTTTCTCAAGGTTGCATCATTTTGGGGCAAGTTGTAGATCACATTGATTCTCTTATGGAGGAGTGGTTCCCGGGTTTATTGGAAGTAGACGTTTGTGGCGAAGGAGAAACACTGTTGAAGAAATGGGCTTTGTATAGCTTTGAGGATGGAGAAGAACATCGGAAAATATTGCTTGATGACTTACTTAGAAAGGCAGAGGAAGGTAGGTTTTACAGTATTTTGACCAATCCATTCCAACATACTGTTTCGGTTTACAATAATAAATGTATTATTGTAATATCTATCAATTTACTTACTATCAATTTTTTATGTCAAAATAATAGTCTGATCACTCTCTAGCATGCAGCAAGAATCTCTCTATATAAAAGCAAAAGACCACTCATGCATCATCACAAAATCTCCAAAACCGTTAAGCTACAAACTTGAAATTTGGCCCATGTTCCTTTTGTCCATTCATGTAGCATGAAACCAGGGGTGGAATGCAAATATTTTTTACTACTGGTTCTGTGGCCATGGACATGTGACTGGGTGGGTGTGGCTTTTTTTTGCAGCACCCCCCCATGCTCCATTTTTTTTGCCTTCTGGGCCTCAGGGAAGCCTCCTGGGAACCTATTTTGGCTCCCAGGAAGCTTCCCTGAGGCCCAGGAGGTAAAAAAATGGGAGCGTGGGAGGTCGCACAGCACCTTTCTGCCTCCTGGGCCTCAGGGGAACCTCCTGGATGAAGCAGTAAGACAGTGAGGGGGATCCCTGCACAGCTAATCATTGGAACAGCTGATTGTTGGGAGAGGGAAAAAAAATACTGGTTCGGCTGAACCAGTAGCTGTTTTTTTTACTACTGGTTCAGTCGAATGGTAGCTGAACCTGTGGAATACCACTACTGCAAGAAACTGTTTATATGTTGTAATGAGTGCATAAGTGTGCATGTATGTAGACCCTTGATTCATTTCCCAGTATAATCTGGAGCCATTAGAGTCAAAAGTTTGTTCACCTTATTGAAATGTACAATATATAATGATTTTTACAACCCGTACTTCCCAATGGATCATTGTAGCAATGCATCCTTAAGATTACATAGAGCGCATCATTTGTGGAATAGTGTCATTACGTAAATGACATAAATTACAGGGGCTACTCCAAAGAAGAGGGGTCAAGCTGTTATATATTTGCATACTTACCTATGATGGGTTGGTCCGTGGTGGCGGGAGATTTGAAGAGCCATCAGTGGCCACGAGCAGCCGGCTATAAAAAAGGCTGCTGCGGTTTCTCTGTGTTCAGATTGTAGAAGGACATAAAGAAATAAGAAAGGTCAACTGGATCTCGAGTCTCTTTTCCCACGACACAACACTGGCAATAAAGGTGGGATACTGAGACAAAGGAGCCCAATTGAGCACGTGGCAATGAGGACCGAGCGAGATGAAATGGCCGGGAACAACTCGCCACCTGCACGATTCAACCCAACAACTGAGGACTGGGAATAATACATCGACCGGTTCCTCATGTTCCCAGAAGACAACGACCTCCATGAAATATCCGAGAATAGAAAGAGAGCTGTTTTCCTCACCCATTGTGGTCCCGCAGTTTTCAAAATGGCAAAGGCATTAGCGGCACCCACCGATGTAAAGACAATGGCATGGACGGACCTAGAGAAATGACTGTGAGCCCACTACACACCAACCGCTTCATGCCTCATCAAAAGACACAAATGTTATCTGTGTGATCAAAAGGAAAACGAGAGTATTGGAGATTTTGTTGCAGCATTGAGAGATATTGGTGGAGCAGGCAAATTTCTAAACATGGATGAAACCATGAAGGACCGTGTGGTCCTCGGATTAAAGGACCGTACACGACAGGGTCGACTACTAACAAGACCTAAGATAACACTGAAAGAGGCGATAGAAGAAGCCACCGCAGCTGAAGCCACACAGAAATCAGCAGCCACATTGCGACAAATGAATAAAATATCAAAGGAAACCAAAAAAGCCGCTGATCAAATGCACAATAAGACACCAGAGAAAACTCAAAAACTGACCACCATAACATGCCACGAGGACATCAAATCCCTATCAGAAGATGAAGAGGAAGAAGAAGAGGTAAATCAACTCCGGTCAGAAAAAGGTAGACGGGAGCGAAATGAAAGAAGGTCAGAATTTCATTTTGCCAGGTGTGGAGGAAACCATCCACCTTCTGAATTCCTTTTCTTCTATGCTATTTGCAGATATTGTGAACGGCAGGGACACATAACTAGGGCATGCCGAACACGAAATAACTATGGCCCTAGACAAAGATGGAAGGGAGAGGGAAAAGCAAATAGAGAGCCATTGGAGTCAAGAGAATAGAAACAAGCGAGGAAAAAAATCAAACAGAAAAGAGGAAACACATCAAACACCAACCATTGGGCACTCAAACTCAACCAATGCAAAAAAGGTACATGTACAAGTCACCACAGAAGGCCAGTCATGCAAAATGGAGGTGGACTCAGGCTCATATTTATCAATGGTATCGTGGAATACCCTAAAAGAACTAATACCTGATATAAACAAGAGAGAGCTCAAAATACAAAAGCTCACACTAAAGGACTACCAGGGAAACAGAATTCTTGTAGTAGGTACCGGACACTTCAAAATTAAATTCAAAAAACACACTAAAGTCCTCTCATTAACAATAGTCGACCGGGATCGACCCATCCTATTGGGACTCGAATGGTTTGCACCATTAGGAATCGAAGTAACCGGAATAAACAGCATCACTGAGACAGACTGGGAAGAGGACCTGGTGAAAGAATTCCAGGACGTCTTCAACTGAGAACTGGGCAAGTACCGAGGGTCCCCTATCTCATTTAATTTAAATCCAAATATAGCCCCTATGAGAATAAAGGTGAGGTGAGTCCCTTTCTCATTAAAACCAAAAATTGATGAACAATTAGATAAACTTATCACACAGGGGGTCTTAGAACCAATAGACCACGCAAGGTGGGAAACCCCAATTGTTACCCCTATTAAATCAGATGGGTCAGTTCATATCTATGGGAACTACAAAGCAACCCTTAACCACGTGCTACAGCAAAGCGCATATCTAGTTCCGGTGGTACAGTACCTATAACATTCTATAAGGGGAGGTAAAATCTTTACGAAATTGGACCTTGCGCAAGCATATCAATAATTACCAGTTGACCCAGAAACAGCGGAAGCCCAAACAATTGTGACACACAGGGGGGCATTCAAACGCAACAGACTGTAATTCAGAGTTAGCGTGGCCCCAGGGGTATTCCAGAGTTTCATGGAACGCCTATAGCAAGGAATAAAGGGGGTGGTACCATGCTTTGATGATGTATTAGTATCAGCCAAGGACAAAGAACAATTGAAAGACCGCCTAAGGGAGGTCTTAAAAAAGTTTTAAGAGACGGGACTTAAAGTAAAAAAAGAGAAGTGCCAATTAGCCATCAACAAAGTCAAATTCCTGGGATACCTTATAGACAAAGAAGGGATCCACCCCATTGAAAAAAAAATCAGAGCAATAAAGGAAGCTCCCAGACACAAAAATAAAACAGACTTGCAAGCCTTCTTGGGACTTATTAATTTTTACGATATATTCTTGCCACAGAAAGCAACGATAGCAGAACCACTGCACAGGTTGCTTGACACAAAAGCTACTTGGACCTGGGGCGACAAGAAGAAATAGCATTCCAGGAAATAAAAAACTTACTTATATAAGACTGTGTGCTAATACAATACAGCGAGACCCTTCCAAGAACACTAACATGTGATGCATCACCATTTGGCATTGGTGCCATACTCAGCCACGTATTACCCGATGGAAGAGAAGCACCTATTGCATTCTATTTAAAAATATCTAAACCGGAGCGGAATTACAGCCAACTTGACAGAGAAGCATTGGCCGCAATAACAGGAATAAAATGCTTCCACGAGTATATCTATGGCAAACTTTTTTCACTTGTCACAGACCATAAACCTCTCCTAGGAATCCTTGCAGGAAACAAAGCTAAACCTAACATACTGTCACCACGAATGACGAGGTGGTCCGAATTCCTGGCTGCTTATAACTACAACTTGATCTACCAACCAGGAAAGAACATAACACATGCTGATGCCCTGAGCCATTCCCCCCTACCCAACTTAGACGATGTTCCTGCACCAACCACATCAACCCTTCAAATCGAGACGTTGGCAAACCTACCCATAACAGCAACAGACATTGCTATGGAAACCACGAGAGACAGAAACCTGGTGCGGATTTTAAATTGGGTAGATAAAGGGTGGCCAGAGACTGCAAGTGACAAGACTGTTAAACTGTTTCAAAGTAGACAAACAGAACTATCAATCTTAAAGGGATATATAATGTGGGGGGATAGGGTGGTCTTTGCGAACATATTAAGGAAACGAATACTTGAATTATTACATGAGGGTCACCCAGGTATTGTCAGAATGAAATCCCTGGCTAGGAGTTATGTATGGTGGCCAGGGATGGATAAAGACATAGGAGACTGGATAGCAACGTGCAAACGATGCCAGGAATCTAGACCTACATCCCCTTCTGCACCTATACACGAATGGGAAACACCTAGGGGACCATGGTCTAGAATATACATTGATTTTGCAGAACCAACTAAAGGACACACATTCTTAATAATTGTAGATGCTTACTCAAATTGGCTAGAGGTAAGTATCATGCACTCAACCACAACAGAAGCTGTTATTAGACAGCTAAGGAAACTTTACAACACATGGATTGCAGGATTTAGTTGTATCTAACAACGGACCACAATTCACGGCAATAACATTCAAGGGGTTCCTGGCTGAACAAGGGATAAGGCATGCACTAACAGTGCCGGGACATCCGGCTATGGACGGATGGACGGAATGCATGGTCCGTTACACAAAGGAAACACTACACAAATTGGGACCGGGAGATATACAAGAAAAAATAGACAAACTACTAAGTGTACAACACATAACACCCAACAAATAAAAGCCCAGCAGAATTATTAATGAGAAGGAAATTAAGATCAAACCTAGACAGATTACACCCCACATGTAGTCCAGAAAAGCCAGCAGACTCCTCCAGTAAGTGCCGCACGTTCAAAATGGGATCTGATATATGCAAAGAACCTCACGGGGGAACCATTGTGGATACTGGCAAAAATAACCCAAATAAAGGAGCTCCGTTCATACAGGGTAGACACAGAGTACAGGAGGAACTGGAAGAGACACATAGACAAAATCAGATCGAAAACCACACTGGGAAACACAAACAATCAGGAAGAAGAAGGAGAACCCTCAGATCCAAACAGAAGGGGAGGGGGAGACCCTCTGCAAACCTCTAGCAAAAATAACCCAACCAGAGAGGGGGGAGACCCCTCAGATACAAACAGAAGGGGAGGGGGAGACCCTCCACAAGTAAAAAGAATTGACAAAACAAACCCTAAAAACTATACAACAACCAATACTAACATTAGCCCCAATTGGAAGTCACAAACATGTACCTGAAACCATAGAAGAAGAAAACAACTTGGGGAGACTGGAGTAGGCTTCGAAGAACCATCAGGAAGCCACTCCTGCCGGGACCAGCCAAGCCGACTCAACCAGCCAGGAGGCTCCACAGAAAAGGACGGGAGAAACAGCAACCCCGTCCGAACAGGTCAGAGGCGAACTCATGGCTGAGTTGCACAGGTCCAGTCGGAACCATAAGAGCCCCGCCTACTTGTGTGACTACATAAGATAGGCAGGATCTGGATTGGTTAGACTGGACCACATGGGGGGTGGTGGTGTTATATATTTGCATACTTACCTATGATGGGTTGGTCCGTGGCGGTGGGAGATTTGAAGAGCCGTCATTGGCCACAAGCCGCAATCAGCCGGCTATAAAAAAGGCTGCCGTAGTTTCTCTGTGTTCAGATTCTAGAAGGACATAAAGAAAAGTTCAACTGGGTCCCAAGTCTCTTTTCCCACGACGCAACACATGCTATTCTCCAAAGCACCTCAAAGCAGAACAAGAAGCAACAGATGGAAACTAAACCAGGAGAGAAGCAACTTAGAACTAAGGAGAACTTTCCTCACAGTTCTTTGCCTCCAGAAGTTGTGGGTGAACCATCCCTGGAGACTTTTAAGAAGAAATTGGACAGTTATCTGTCTGAAATGCTATAGGGTTTCCTGCCTATCTAGTTTCTTTCTTCTATTTGGACTCTCCAAGGCAGAGGTGGTTTTCAGCAGGTTCTGACCAGTTCTGGAGAACCAGTAGTAGAAATTTTGAGTAGTTCGGAGAATAGGCCAATCCCACCTCTGACTGGCCCCGCCAACCCCATCTATTCTCTGCCTCCCATTGAGTCTCAGCTGATTGGCCGGGTCTTCTTTGGTTGCCCTGCACAGGAGAACAGAGCTGGAAAGCAGGTTAGTGGGGTGGGGAGGGAATGGAGATTTTGCAGTAACCTTCCCCGAGGAGTAGGGAGGGAATGGAGGTTTTACAGTATCCTTCCCCTACCACACCCATCAAACCACACTCACCACACCATGCCCACCAAGCCACACCCTCAGAACCTGTAATAAAAAATATTGCTTCCAACTGTTATTGTACCCTATTTTACAGTGGAATTTGGTTTGATGTGTCAGTGATTGAGAAAGTAGAGGTTCTACAGTATTAGTTTATCTTTCCGTTTAACCGATTACACTTCAATATCTATTCTTCTTTATCCATCAAGGTGACCTCTTAATTAATCCAGATCAACCAAAGTCTACTGTTCCAATAGCTCAAATTGCTCCCGATTTGATTTTGGCCGATTTACCTAGAAACATCATGCTGAATAATGATGAACTGGAATTCCATCAAGCTCCAGAGAACCTTCTCGGTAAAGGCAATCGTTGTGTTGCGTCCTACAGCTAAGAAAGACAAACAGTTCTAGGAATAAATGAGTTGCACCCAAAGTTCTTGAGGCCAAAAACTTCATTTAAATTAAATTGGAAATCTTAATGTAACAGTTGTTTGTTGAGGAAGTTGGGGAAGATTTTTAAATGCTTCATCAGACCCTGGTAGTGATATTCCTTACCTGCAATCAACCTTAAAAATAGCAATATTTTTAATTTAATTGGCATTGTTAGAAATGTTCTATGAAGTTAGGAATTTTATTCAGTAGGTAAGGCCCTGTCACACTGCCCAACGGATGCAAAACGTTTGTAAAAAGGACACAGCGGACGAGAAAAATGTTCCATCCGTTGTTATCTGCTCTCAAAAGGGGCAAAAATTTGCATAAGCAGAGCGGATAACACGGAAAGGAACGGACGGGGGGAGGACGCAGAACGGATGGAAAGCAGATGCGAAACGGAAGCCTAGCGGATGGAAGCGGATGCAGAGCGGATGCAGAGCGGATGCGTAGAGGATGCAGAGCAGATGCGTAGAGGATGTAGAACGGATGCATTGGATACATTTTCCGCTCAAAAGTTTTGAGCAGCTCAAAACCTTTAGAGCGGATTAAATGTCAATAGACGGATGCTGGATGGATAGAGAGGAAGCAAAACGGAGGCAGTGAGTACAGAACGGAAGCATCGCGTTAACCAACGGATGGCAAGTGTTTTTCTCCGTTTTACATCCTCTTTCCATCCGTTGGTGCAGTGTGACAGGGGCTTAAGGTAGAATTATTTTGGAGTATGCTCAATATGGATGCCTAGAAAAACCTAGAAGCCTAGAAAAACCAATCTAAAAGAAAAGAGAAATTTTCTACCAGTGAGAAAAATTAATGAGTGTTTGAGTGCTCCATCACTGGAAATTTTCAGGAAGAGATTGGACAGCAGTTGTAAGGAATAATATAATCTCCTGCTTGAGTAGGGGGATTGGACTAGAAGACCTCCAAGGTCCCTCCCAACTCTGTTACTTTGTTATCTATATATATAAAAGTGAAATACCACACATGCATCATCACAAAATCTCCAGAACTGTAAAACCTACAAACTTGAAATTTGGCCTGTATGTTCCTCTTGGCTTCTAGGTGCTCACTAAGAAAGGATTTTTCGAAATGACCATCAGAGCTTTTAATATTTTGTATATTATTATTATTATTATTATTATTATTATTATTATTATTATTATTA
>BLBF01000022.1:12764273-12788768 GCA_015471245.1 Laticauda colubrina | reverse complement strand
TATTATTATTATTATTATTATTATTATTATTATTATTATTATTATTATTAACATGCTCTGATGCTAAGGAGTTCTACTCCCTCTCCCCACCTGAAAAGAAATCTCTCCCAAATGCAAAACACAAGCAGAGGAGAGGAGTTTCTGTTTTAGTTTCACAGCACCAAGCAGTTTTAGTACAGAACAGTTGAGCTAAGCTACACCCAGGCTCCTTGCTGTCTCCTCCTTGCTCACACAGAAAATGCTTTCACTTTCCAAACAGCCCTCAACTCTCTCACACACTGACAGGATGCTATCCAGATGAATACCGATGGATGCTGGTAGGCAGAGGCAGATTTTTTCCTCTTATTTTCCTCCTCCAAAACTAAGCTCAACTACATAGTTTCCTAGCGAAGCATGGGTACCCTGCTAGTTCAGTATATTTTACAATCTTGCTGGTTTGAGGGGAATTCTATCAAATTAAAAATTAATTACTTCAGCTCTGATTTCTTTACCTAGAATATGCCAAAACGGTGTTTTGACTATCTAGGCAATTATTCAATTATAAATTCAGGAAATGTAGCCTATTTTTTTTAAAAAATGTTGTCTCATATTTTCTGTCGGAAAGGCGATGGGGGATTTGGATCTGTGTATCGTGCTGTATATATTGGCGAAGAAGTAGCTGTAAAGGTTTTTAATAAACACACGTCCCTTCGGCTTCTGAGACAGGTGAGTCAATTCACAGTCTGCAAAATAAATCACAAAGCCATAAATTACCATGTAGAAATCACAAGAGCGCAACTAAATTAATGGCTACTGACCTTGTAGCCGACAGGGGTCATTAATTATTGGTGGCAAATATCCTCATACAGGTCAAACCATTTTCAACGTGGCCTATTGTGGCATGATTCCAGAATAAAAGTAGGGTCTGCTAGGAGTGGTTTTTTTTTTCCCGTTGCTGATTTTGGGGAAATAAATTATTTATTTTCAACTGTTACATTTTTTTAATGTCTGCTTTTTCTTTGTCGATGTGAGAGCCTTATCAACTTCTCTGAAACCGTTTGTGACGCTTGGGATCTGTGAGGCCGAGACTTGGCTGGGAAAATCTCTCTGTATCATACACTGCAAACATACCATTGTGTCTGTGGAGATTCTCAGTCATCCAGGTCATGGTTGCCTCAAAAGTTGTAGTTTTAGATGTTACGGTTGTTGTTCTTCTTCTTCCCCTTCCTCTCCTCCTCCTCTCCTTCTTTTTCTTTTCCTTCTCCTCCACAACCTTCACTTCATCCTCCTCCTGCTCTTCCTCTACCTTCACTTTCTCCTCTATCCTCCTCCTCCTCCTCTTCCTCCTCCTTCACTTTTCCCTCCTTCACCCTCCTCCCCCTCTTCTCCATCCTCCTACTCCACCCTTACTTTCTCCTCCTCTCTTCTCCTTCTTCTCCTCATCCTCCACCTTACTTTCTCCACCTTCACTTTCTCATCCTTCCTTCATCCTTCTCCTCTTCTCCTCCTCCCCCACCTTCACTTTCTCTTCCTTCACTTTCTCCTCCTTCCTCCATCCTCCTCCTCCTCCTCTTCTCCTCCCTCCTTCTCTTTCTCCTCCATCCTCCTCCTCTTCTTCTCCTCCTCCTACACCTTCCCTTTCTCCACCTTCACTTTCTCCTCCATCCTCCTCCTCTTCTCCTCCTCCTCCTTCACTTTGTCCTGCTTCTTCCTCCTCTGCCTTGTTCTCCCTCCTTCCTCCTCCTTCATCCCTCCTTCTGAAAAAAAAACAGTTCAGTTGCCTTTTTGAAAAGAGCATCTTTGATCCCCTATGGCCCAGATGACCGAGAATCTCCATAGACATTTAGCCATACCCTTTGGGGTGGACACCCTTCAAAACCTAACCTTCCAACCCTCCCACAACCGATGAAGCTTCTTGGATGAGAAGTGAAACTTCTTCTTCCTCCTCCTCAAGGAAAAAAAAACAAACCAGTCCAGCCCAGTTGCCTTGCGGGGGTTGTGGGGGGAAAAGCACTTTTGAGAAAGCATGGCAGGAAAGCATGGCTGTCCTTTCACTTCCATTTTGCTGTGCCTAGGAACTGACGGTGCTTTGTCACCTCCATCACCCGAGCCTGGTATTCCTGATGGCTGCGGCTGTGCGTCCCCGGATGCTGGTCATGGAATTGGCCCCCAAAGGGTCCTTAGATCATCTGCTTCAGCAAGAAAACGCCGGTCTAACCAGAACCTTACAGCACAGGATAGCTCTGCATGTGGCGGATGGCTTGAGGTAAAAAAAATAGAAAACCCCTTCCTTTTTCAGTATGTATGAATGTATCTCTCCCTCCCTCCCTCCCTCCCTCCCTCCCTCCCACTCCTGTCTCTCTTTCTCTCTCTCCTCTCCCCATCTTTCTCTCCCTCTCCCTCTTGATCACTCCCTCTCCCTCTTCCTTTCTCCCTCTCCTTCCTTCCCTCCCTCTTTCCCTCTCCCGTCTCTTTCTCTCTCCCTTTTTCCCTCTTCCTTTCTCCCTCTCCTTCCTTCCCTCGCTCTCCCTATCTCCCTCTCCCCTCTCCCCATCTTTCTCTTCCTCTCCCTCTTTCCCTCTCCATTTTTCTCTTCCTCTCCCCCTCTCTCCCTCTCCTGTCTCTGTTCCTTACTCCCTCTTTCCCTCTTCCTTTCTCCCTCTCCCTCTCTCCCTTTCCCCCTCTTTCTCTTTCCCTCTCTCCCTCTCCCCCTCTCTTTCCCTCTCCCTTCCTCTCCCCTCTTTCTCTCTCCTTCCCTCTCCCCATCTTTCTCTCCCTCTCCCCTTCTCCTTTTCTCTCTTCCTCTCCCTCTCCCTCCCTCTCCCCCTCTTTGTCTCTCATTCCTTCTTCCCCTCTCCCTCCCTCTTTCTCTCTGTCTATACATCTATAGACAGTATAGCACCTATATTGTAGATGTACAATATTGTAGATGTATAGCACCTATATTGCTATCGGTGCCCAATAGCAATAGCACTTAGATTATATACTGTTTCACAGTGCTTTACAGCTCTCTCTAAGTGGTTTACAGAGTCAGCCTATTTCGCCCAAAAATCTGGGTCCTCATTTTACCAGCCTTGGAAGGATGGAAGGCTGAGTCAACCTTGAGCTTGTCAGGATCGAACTCCTGGCAGTTGGCAGAATCAGCCTGCCAATACTGCACTCTAACCACTGCGCCACCAGGAAGGAGAATGAGAAAGGGAATAAGAGAAGGAGGGAGGGAGAGAGGGGGGAAGGGGGAGGGATGGGGAGAAGTAGTAGAAATAGACTTATATACCGCTTCACTGTGCTTTTACAGCCCTCTCTAAGCAATTTACAGAGTCAGCCTCTTGCCCCCAACGATCTTGGTCTTCATTTTACCCACCTTGGAAGGATGGAAGGCTGAGTCCAGCTTGAGACAGTGAGGACTGAACCCCTGACAGTCAGTAGAATTAGCCTGCAATACAGCATTCTAACCATTGTGCCACCATACTTCACCAGTCATGATAACTTGTGGCCTTCAACTCCCAGAATTCATGACCGGCTTGGAAATTTTGGAAGTCCACAAGTCTTCAATTTGCCAAAGTTAGACACCTGTGCTCTAAATCTTTGGGATATAAGCACCCATTATATGTACCTGGTGTTTCTACTCCTCTCAGTGCCTCTCTTATTTTATTTTTCATAACAGGTATCTACATTCTTCCATGATCATCTATCGCGACTTAAAGCCTCACAACGTCTTGCTGTTCACGCTTTATCCCAATTCAGCGGTCATTGCCAAGATTGCCGATTACGGCATTTCCCAATATTGTTGCCGAATGGGAATAAAAACCTCCGAAGGCACACCAGGTACCAACAACTTAGTAGCTCCTATATCTGAGTAAGAAGGACTTTCTGAGGTTCTCAGGTGAAATTGGAAGTTGAATACACATTCAGAAGTTCTAATTTATGTCTGTTAGTGTGTGTTGCCAGTGGGTTTTTGTTACAAGGTTTTTCTCTTGATTTTCAGTAGTTAAATTCTATTTATTTTGAAGTTTTATTTCTTGTCCCTTTCTTGTGACTCGTTTTCTGTGTAACATTACCAATCAATTGGTATTTGTATATCAAATTTGTTCACACATACAGTATGTATATATAGTGTGATTTTATATAGCTTATTCACAGGGGTGGGATTCAAATTTTTTTAACAACCGGTTCTATGGTCATGGCTTAGGTGGTGGGCATGGCTTGGTGGTCATGTGACTGGGTGGACATAGCTTGGCGGTCATGTGACTGGCTGGGCATGGCCAACTCAACATCACTCACATCGAGGCACGCATCTCCTCGCCTGGCCTCTCGTGACTGTGGGGATGCTGCAACAGTCGTAAGTGTGAAAAACAGTCATAAGTCACTTTTTTCAGTGCCATTGTAACTTTGAATGGTCACTCCACACAACCAAAGTACCAGCAAAGGAGAGGAAAAAAACTCCAGAGACGTTCCTGAGACAAGAAGTCTCGTCCTGCCAAGAATGTAATAAAGGTTAACAGAGAGGCAGTTTCTGTAAGCAACACCAGAATGTTTCCTTCCTGCCTTCCTTACAGGATTAGGCCATTAATTTCTTCTAACAACCGGTTCTCTGAACTGCTTAGAATGTTAACAACCAGTTTTAGCAAATAGATGCGAACCTGTAGAATCCCACCCCTGCTTATTCATACCTCCTAAAGTAATAAAGCCTTTTTATATATTGGGAAAATAATAATAATAATATTTTGATTTTCTTGTTTATGTGTTCTGAAGATATTTAATATCATTTAAGATTCTTAAATTAAAACAAGAACAGCATCTGGCTAATAAAGACCATAACAATTAATGATTCATGGATTATTTTTCTTTCCTTTTTTAAAGGATTTAGAGCACCAGAAGTTGCAAGAGGAAATGTTATTTACAACCAGCAAGCTGATGTTTATTCATTTGGCTTGCTGCTGTATGACATTTTGACAGCTGGTGGGAGAATATTAGAGGGCATAAAATTTCCTAATGAATTTGATGAATTAGCTATCCATGGAAAGCTGCCAGGTATGTTTCATTTCCTTCCTGCCTGGTTATTATACGCAATATACATTTGTACTTTTGTAATAATCTACTTTATCTTAATCTGTCCAGCAAATGTAAAAACAAAATACAGAAACATGTGCATTCTCAGTCCTAATTTGGATATGTTTGAATTTTATTTGATTTTTTTAAAAATAAAGGTAAAAAGTTATAATACAAAAAACTCCAAATCTGGATTATAAGGAAAACTAGAATCTTAAGCATTTTTTTTTAAAAAAAATCTGTTCAGTCATGTCCAATAATTTCTGTAGCTCAAGTTTGAACTGCAGAGTCCTTCATGCTCTCTGAGCTTGGTGGTTTTCTTGCAGATGTTTCATTAACCAACTCACCAGAACATTCTCAGGGCCAAACCCAAGCACTGATAATGTTATTTACCTTGGTAATGAAACATCTGCACTCTGCAAGGAAACCTGTTGGAATTCATTGTTGGAATATATTTCTATGCAACCACTACAGTAGTATTCAGCCAGTAGATGTTTACAAGTTTGGATCTATGCTGTAAAGCACATGGTGACTGTACTGTTTGTTTGCTCTGTGATGCTATATATAAATATAATTTCTAACAAAACCACCAAACTCAGGTGGTGCTTTTGCAAAATAAATGTTAGTCTCTGTAATGCGATTCTCCAAATTACTCTCAGAACAATCTATTCTAGATCCTGTCAAAGAGTACGGTTGTGCCCCCTGGCCAAGATTTGAAGATTTAATTAAGAAATGTTTGAAAGAAAATCCTCAAGAAAGACCTACATCTGACCAGGTAGGCTCAGTAGATAATAAATGAGACACTGATGTTCGCAGTGCTATAGATTTTAGCGTTAGGAACTTTTGTACCAACTCATAAAATATTCCTATGCCTATTTTTGAGTTGCCATAAACAAGGGGGGTGGAAATCTGAAGGAGAAATACAGCAGTTTAAAACCATTCCACATTTATCTTACAAAGATTGTAGCTAGGCTACTGCCTGGGAAAATCCTTCATTGGAGCACGTGATTGATAACACCCAGACCGTGAATGTGCTTCATTGGACAATTTGATTTATGAAACACCCAGGGGGGAGGGGGGAAACAGGATCACAGGTGACTGTGAATTACGTATGTCAGAGTTGGCTTCATTTTGGTTAATTCTGGCATGCTGCTCTTAATAAATCTTTTCGATTCTTTTGAAGCTTGGCTCGTGGCTCATGATTTAATTAGGGCAATCGCCGGAACCCTGACATTTTACATGCAAAAACATTTAGTGAAAGATAGACGCTCTTAGATGCTATTGTGTTGTTGACTAACATATCTAGTTATGGTTGCTACAATGTAAAAAAGATGTTGAGACTTTGGAAAAATGTTCAGAGAAGAGCAACGAACATGGTGCTAAAGACTGGAGCTAAAACATATAAAAAATGGTTGTTGGAACCGGGTATGTCTAATTTTATGAAAAGAAGGACCGGGGTGACATGATAGCAGTCTTCCAATATCTCAGGGACTGCCCCAAAGAAGAGGGAGTCAAGCTATTGTTCAAAGCACCTAAAGGCAGGACAAGAAGCAAGGGATGGTAACTAAGCAAGCAGAGAAGCAACCTAGACCTAAGGAGAAATTTCCTAATAGTGAGAATAATGAATCAGTGGAACAACTTGCCTCTAGAAGTTGTATATGCTCCAACAGTGGTAGTTTTTAAGAAGAGATTGGACAGCCATTTGTCTGAAATGCTAGAGGAGATTCAGACTAGAAGACCTCCAAGGTCCCTTCCCACTCTGATATATTATTCTAATATGGTATCCGCAGGTCTATGAAATGTTGAACTCCGCAGAGCTGGTTTGTTTCCTGAGACACATTCCGGTGCCCTCTCCTTTTGCGTCGGAGTGCATGGTGGCTACAAACCAAAGTAACAAGAAGTGCGGGATCTGGATCGGAAGTGGTGGCAGAGGGGAAGCCCAGCTGTCCTTTGTCAATATAAATACCGATGAATGCACCTGTGAAGTAGGTTTCTAGGTTGACCTTTGAAGCGATGCTTTGTTATATGTTGGCTCAGTGCATCTGTGGACTTAGCCATGGAATGATACTGAACCTCATAGACTAGGGGTGTCAAACTCGATTTAACTGAGGATCGCATCATGATTGTGTTTGACTTGGGGGGGTGTGGGGAGGGGCATGGCCAGGGCAGGTGTGGCCAGCTCAATGTTACTTGTGTCAGGACGCCTGAGGCAGCCTGAATGCTCTGCCAACAAAAACAGGCTCCTGAACTCCGTTTTCGGCTTCCTGCAAACCCTCTGCAGGAGGGGACGGCCTCCTGCAAACCCTCTGCAGGAGTTCGGGAGGGGCGCACATGGCCCTCTTAAGCACCCCGCAGGCCAGATCTGGCCCCCAGGCCTTGAGTTTGACACCCCTGTCATAGACCACTATTTCTCAACCATGGCAACTTTAAGATAAACGGACTTTAGCTCCTAGCATTCTCCATGGCTAGCTGGAGAATTCTGGGAGTTGAAGTCCACTTGTCTTAAAGTTGTCAAGATTGAGAAACACTGCCCTAGATGCTTTAATTCAAAGGTCGACAGTGCCTGGGACATGGTCCTGTACAAATGACAAATGACCATACCCACGCGCACAGTTCCACTTTTGCAAATAGCAGGTATGCACACAAGTGCGTGACGCTTCATTGGTGCGAGCGATGAGCACACAAGCACTTTGCTTGTGCAAGTGGAACTAGATCCTTGATGGCAAACCTATGGCATGCATGCCAGAAGTGGCACGCAGAGCCATTTCTGCCAGCACATGAACTGTCACCCAGAACAGATCCACTGTGCATGTGCGTGCCAGCTGATTGTTGGGTATCTGCTGGGGGGTGGTGAGTGCACGAGAGACATGCCTTAATGCGCAGAGTTACATGCATGTGGGGGGGTTGTGCATGCATGCGCCGGGATCATGCACGCATTGCATTATGGATGCAGGCACACATGCGTGCACTTTTGGCACATGACGATGAAAAGCTTAGCCATCACTGAACTCAAAGTTATGTAGAACCACCCCCTCCTTCTCCCCCCCACTACCGTGGTCACCGCCAGTCCACAAAACCAGGGAATCACTGCTTTAATTAATGAAGCCATGATAGTTCAAAGCCATCGAGCACATTGTTGGGATTTATATTTCTGTTTATTTTTATTTATTTTTTTGATGAATTTGTGGTCCAAAGCTTCCTCTTTTTCTCCCCTCCCTCTCTTCTCCCAGGATGTTGAAGATAGTAGGATATTGTGCTTGGCCTTGGTGACATTTTCTGCAGAGGAGAACTGGGTGATTGCAGGAACCCAGTCAGGATCCCTGTGGGCCTTTCACACCCAAGATGGAGAGCGCAAGCATCGGTTTCACACGATGACAGATTCGGTCACCTGCCTTTACTGCAGTCCCTCGTCAAAGCATAAGTACATGTCAGGCACAAAAGACCCCAGGTCCCTTTGTGAATGCCTAAATTAAATTGATGTATTGCTAAAAATCCATGTGCAGGAATCTTCTCAATGAACAGTCCCTGATTAGAGTTAGATAAGGGTCAAATGAATTCAGGGTGGGTTGGCTTAGTTTGCTTGTCGCTCAGAGGTGGGCTTCAGCAGGTTCTGACCAATTCTGGAGAATCAGTGGTGGAAAATTTGAGTAGTTCAAAGAACCAGCAAATCCCACCTCTGACTGTCCCCGCCAACCTCATCTATTCTCTGCCTTCCAAGTCCCAGCTGATTGGCTGGGTCTCCTTTGGTTGCCCTGCACAGAACAGAGCTGGAAAGCAGGTTAGTGGAGTGGGGAGGGAATGAGAATTTTGCAGTAATCTTCCCCCAGGAGTGGGGAGGGAATGGAGATTTTGCAGTACCCTTCCCCTGCCATACCCACTAAGCCATGCCCACAGAACTGGTAGTAAAAAAAAAATTGAATCCTACCACTGTTGTGGCTACAAAGAGATTCTCTGCTGATGTCTCTTTTGACTCTGCCCCCAGGTTCTGCCATTCTTTCTAAACCAGGGGTTGGCAATCCACGGCTTTGCAGCTACATGTGGCTCTTTCATCCCTTTGCTGTGGCTCCCTGTCACTTGTTGAGAGAAACTTCCGGTTAGGGAGAGGAAAAGCACAACATATCAGGAGGAGACTTTATGGCGAAGGCCAATTTTCTGGTCAGCTCCACAAATGATAGGGCTTTTGGTTAGGACAGGTAGAGGGAAAAGGACGCCATGCTAAGAGAAGACTCTATGGTGGGGGAACCAGAGTTCCAGTCAGCAGAGGAAAAAGGACATTGCACGAGGAGGAGACTCTATGGTGGGGGAACCGGAGTTCCGGCAAGCAAAGGAAAAAGGACGTTGTGCTAGGAGGAGAGACTATGGTGAGGGAACTGGAGTTCTGGTCGATTCCGCAATTGAACAGGGGGCTTCCGGTTAGGACCTCCGTGGCTTTTTGAGTGTTTAAGGTTGCCGACCCCTGTCTTACACTTTGGCTGAATTTAGATTCCATTCCATACCGCCCATTGCTTCAAAACAGTCTTAAAAATACAGAAGTGTTGATTTTTTGTGAATGAAACGACTTAGTTCTTCATCCCGATTTAGACATCATTGTATGATTTGAGCACCACGTGATCAGAATTACTGCTGACTTTTGGCACAGGGCTAATGGTGCAGCTGTTTTGAGGGGGTCATATTTAGCTTGCCCTTTGAGTACACGGGCTGGCCATTTCAGCATTTCTTATCTCCAGGGTTACACATTTAACTGCATGGCTTCAATGTTGCCAATCTTATTTCACTGAATTCATTTAATGCATTTAAATATAAATGTAATTCATTTGTGCATTTCCTCCTTCCATTTCAGCAAGTACAAGAATGTTTTTTTGGTGGGCACAGCCAATGGACAGCTGGCCATTTTTGAGGACCGAGCAGTCAAGGTACATATTCACTACAGTCTTCCAAGAGATATGTAATCAGTGACAGACATGTTTGTAATAAACCCTTCACTTTGCATTAATATAGAAAGTTTATGCTTTCTTCAGTTTTGACAGGTGCTATTCAAATAATAGCAGGAAGTAAGGGAGCAATAAAACGAAACGGAATTGTATAGATCTGTGATGGTAAACCTATGGCACGCCAAGGATCCTTGTAACCCTATTATTCTGTTTATTTTCTTATGTTTTCTCTGCAGGGCCAATGTGCCACACCCTTAAAGACGGTTCTCGTTGGAAGTGACAGCACTCCACTGATGTGTTTAAGTGAATCAAATTATTCCTCGGACAGAAGTACAATCTGGGGCGGCTGTGGATCCAAAATATTATCATTGTCCAGCGATTTGGCTACCCACAAACTCATTGAGACGAAGATGAGTCAGTTGTACGTTTGACTTGCTTAGGTTTTATCAGGTTGTCTCTCTTCTGGATTGCTTATCACCTTAATCCATTTGTGCCATGTGGCCTGTGTTGTAAACACCACAGCATCATTTTCTGATTTCCTTTTGTGTGTGTGTATGTGTGTATGTGTCTCAGGTTATGTCACAAGGACTACTGTGATGCCAACATTATTTCTATAGCGGTAGACAAGTTTATCTACTTGGCAAAGAAGGACAGCTATTTCGTGGAAATTTGGGACAGAAAGACGGAGAAGCTTTGTGAACTGATTGACTGCGTGAATCTACTCAAGTGAGTATCGGATATCCCACAGGGTCAGCAACGTCTCGCGAGGGGATGAGATAACTAGGACAAATAAATCGCTCTGGTTTTCTGAACATCTAGATTCAATCACAGTATAGCAACAACCTTGTGATGTCTTCCGCTTTCTGCTAGGAATTCAAAATGCACAGTGATTTATATATATATATATATATATACACACACACATACATACATACATATATATATGTATATATATGTATATATGTGCTGTTCAGCTTCCTTTGGGTATTATTCCACGTCATTGTAGTGCTTTTAAAGTTGTAGCAACGTTTCAGCAGAATCTCATCTGCCATCATCAGGCTTCTGTATTGAGTTTGTATGTGGGTCAGAGTCTCACAGTCGTTGATTTTAAATTTGAGGCTAGCCTATGCTGTCCCAGGATGCTTTTTTCTTCATCCTGATTGGTTGGAAGTCTTGTTCTGTGTTTATTGGACTTGGAGTTTGTTTGATTGGTGTTTCTGGTTTCTTCTGTCTGTTTTGTGGCTTTGATTGGCTGGCAACACTCTGTTCCTGTGTTGGAGGCTTTCAGTGCAGCTTGGCTTCATGTGAAAGGATGGCTATTATCTATTAGGAAGCTAGATTTCATCTGGGTGCCTGGTTGGGGTGTGTTTCAGCTGGAGGTATCAGAGGGAGTCAGTTTGTGCCCAGGTGTTTGCCTGGCTTGTGGTGTGGAGATCTTTCTGTTTGCGAGTGTAGGCTCACTAGCCCACAAAAACAAAATCACTAGATTGATCCATAAAAACACACTAAGACAGAATAGAGACCTGGAAGATCAACAGACCTATGGAACAGCTGTCCTGCCCTACATAAGAGGTACTACAGACAAAATCAGAAAGATACTACATAGGCATCACATCAAGACTGCCTTCAAAACAGACAAAAAAATAGCAGCTATCCTTAAAAACCCCAAAGACAAAATTGACCTGGAAAACCAAGGCATATACGAAGTTCCCTGTGCATCATGCCCGGCCACATACGTTGGACAGACCAATAGAAGAATAAGTACCCGCCTAGATGAACACAAAAATGCAGTAAAAAAGCTGGAACACACCTCCTCACTAGTCCAACACATGAAAACCACAGGTCACAACATCAACTTCAATGGCACCAAAACCCTAGCCATTATAAAAAACCCCAGCCACAGAATCATCAGAGAAGCCATAGATATTGAAAAAAGACCTGAAAGCATGAATAGAATAGATGATTCCACCAGAGTGTCAATCATTTGGAAGCCTGCACTCTCAAATAGAAAGATCTCCACACCACAAGCCAGGCAAACACCTGGGCACAAACAGACTCCCCCTGATACCTCCAGCTCAAACACCCCCCCACCAGGCACCCAGATGAAACCTAGCTTCCTAATAGGTAATAGCCGTCCTTTCACGCGAAGCCAAGCTGCACTGAAAGTCTCCAATGCAGGAACAGAGTGTTGCCAGCCAATCAAAGCCACAAAACAGACAGAAGAAACCAGGAACACCAATCAAACAAACTCCAAGTCCAATAAACACAGACCAAGACTTCCAACCAATCAGGATGAAGAAAAAAGCATCCTGGGAAAGCAATAGGCTAGCCTCAAATTTAAAACCAACGGCTGTGAGAGCCTGACCCACATACAAACTCAATACAGAAGCCTGATGATGGCAGATGAGATTCTGCTGAAACGTTGCTACAACTTTAAAAGCACTACAATGAAATGGGAAGTCATTGGAAGGAAGCTGAACAGCATATATATATGTATGTATGTATGTATGTATGTATGTATGTATGTATGTATGTGTATATATATATATATGTATGTATATATATATATATATATATATATATATGTATGTATGTATGTATGTATGTATGTATGTATGTATGTATGTATGGTATTCAGCTTTGTTCAGGTATTTTCCCACGTCATTATAGTTGCGCTTTTAAAGTTGTAGCGACATTTCAGTAGAATCTCATCTGCCATCATCAGGCTTATGTATTGGGTTTGTTTATGTGTCAGGTTTTCGCAGCCATTTCAGTTTTAAATTTGGTGCTGGTCTCGTACTTTGATAGAATATTTTTTTTTCTTCATCCTGATTGGTTGGGAGCAAACTCCAAGACCAATAAACACAGACCAAGACTCCCAACCAGTCAGGATGAAGAAAAAAATCATTGTAACAAAGCACGAGGCTAGCACCAAATTTAAAACAGAAACGGCTGTGAAAGTCTGACTCACAGACAAACACAATACAGAAGCCTGATGATAGCAGATGAGATTCTGCCGAAACGTTGTTACAACTTTAAAAGCACAACTATAATGACGTGGGAAAATACCTGAACAAATACCTGAATACCATACATATATATGTATATGTGTATGTTTTTTTTTGTGTGTAGGTATATATGTATGTACATAGCGTGTGTATATATGTGTTTTATGTAGGTGTTTGGGTAAATATATATTTTCTCTTGAGAGCAGGCAACAGAATTTCATTTTTAATGTGGGCCACTGTGCTCACAGTAAAAAAGTGACAATGTTACCTTATCATCTTATCTCTTATCTCCCATCTCTCATCTTTCATATATCTTATCATGTTATTCTCATCTCTTCTCTCTTCCAACTTATCTTATAATGTTATCTTATCATTTTATCTTATTGTCTTATCTTTCTTATATCTTCTCTCCTCTCCCCTTCCCTTCCCTTCCCTTCCCTTCCCTTCTCACCTCTCCTCTCCTTTCCTCTCCCCTTCATCTCATCATCTAATTTCATCTTAGCTTATGTTCCAAATAGAAGAACGTAATCTGACACAGTTTACCATTTAACTTTCTTATTAGTTTATCAAAGTATAAAACACAAAGGGATCCCCCCCAAAAAGCATGAAAAAATCTGACATGATTTAGACATGTCACAACTTCCTGTTTTTCAGAGCAGGGGTACCAAAACTGAGTATGGAATCAAAACGGAAACTTGCTTACCCGGGACGAGTGAAGAGTATCTGTCTGCAGAAAAATACAGCGTTGTGGATCGGGACAGGAGGAGGCCACCTCTTACTACTTGACCTGTCCACACGCCTCCCCATATGGATAATGCAGGGCTTCTGTCATTCGGTGAGATTCATGATGACAACTCAACTAGGTAAATAGTGAAGCGTATATACCAAAAGAAAACCATAGTCGGTTTTAGCATCAAGACATTTTACTCCATGTTTGTTTGATCTGTCTTTGTGATGACCCGGAGTGTGACACAAAAATAACCAAGTCACAACAATAGAAGAAAGTCCCTCTAATGCCTCCAACTCGGCCCCAATGTCCAATTGTCCTTGGCTGGATATCAAACTCGTAAAGAAAACAGTTTACGTAGGGAGTAAATACAGTCCACGCCCAAAGTAAATTTAATTCAAAATAAAAAACCCAACACAAATCACACTGAAAGAATTACTACAGCAGGCAAGGATGATTAATTGCAGACTTTTACCAGATAACATAGCTGCCACAGTTGGGAGGAAGCCAAAACATAGATAAGCTCTGACAAGAATGCATGCTTTGCTTCCAGCAACTTTGCTATGTGCAGTTTGTCCTTTTAACCAGTCCTCCCAGCTGTAGCCCATGAAGGGGATCGGGGCCTCTTCCTCCCCCGTAGACCACACCACTCATGTTTCTCCCTTATCCGCTCCTTCCTGCATGCCCTAAGATGAAGAGGGGATGGGCCTGGATCTTCCTCTGAATGCCCATCTGGTCTGTGCCCTTCCCCACTTTCCTCCACAACCACCATAGCCACATTTCCATTCCCTGTCAGCTGATTCACCTCTCCCTCGGAGTCAGACTCCAACAGGGGCATGGCAGTCTTTGGCCTTTACTGTAACAGGAAGAAATACTGTACATACAGGCAGTGGTGGGATTCTACTGGTTCAGCCCGGTTCACCGAACTGGTTGTTACACCGGTTGAATCGCACCCCTGCATACAGGTACTCCTCAACCTACGACCACCATTAAGCCCCAAATGTATGTCGCTAAGCAAGAAATCCACTGAGTGAATTTTGTCCCGTTTTACAACTTCCCTTGCCACCGTTGCTAAGGGAATCCCTGCAGTCATTAGATTAGTATCCCAGTTGTTAAGTGAATTCTGGCTTCCCCACTGACTTTACTTGTCAGATGATCCCATAAGGGAATCGTGTGACTCCCCCCAGAGACACTGCAACCATCATAAATGTGAGTCAGTTATCAAGCATTCAAATGTCAATCATCTGCCTCTAGGGATGCTACAACTGTCGTAAGTGTGGGAAACGGACATAAGACGGGGTCAACCTATTCTCCAAACCACCTGAGGGCAGGACAAGAAGCAATGGGTGGAAACTAATCAAGAGAATCAACTTAGAACTAAGGAGAAATTTCCTGACAGGGAGAACAATTAATCAATGGAACAACTTGCCTCCAGAAATTGTGAATGCTCCAACACTGGAAGTTTTTAAAAAGATGTTGGATAACCATTTGTCTGAAGTGGTGTAGGATTTCCTGCCTAGGCAGGGGGTTGGACTAGAAGTCCTCCGAGGTCCCTTCTAGCTCTGCTATTCTATATGCTGAAGCTGGTAGAAGCAAGATTTTCCTGATTTTTTTTTCCAAAATGGGGGAAAGACCTGCAAAGTCTCACACCTACATTCTGGTGCATGCACAGAAGTATTTGGGCTTTGTCAGGAGGCATATAGGATGGTATTTTAATTAAAATACTCATGTTTATTTTTTTTAATTTAAGGCACCCTCAAAAATGTTGTTCTGGTGTTGGGTTATAGCCATGAAGACGAGAATAAAGACAGACACATTAAAGGTAAGCCTGAGTCCGTACGTCATTTGTTCTAATTTTGCAGCAGGACACAACGCTAGCACTGGCAAGACGATCTATAGGATGTGGTTCAAAAATAACAATAATAATAATAATAAAGTTTCAGTCATAGTCATGGCTGTTGTAGGAAGAAAAATCCATCTGGTTCAGTTCCAATCCGGGAGAGACTGTATGTGCTGGAAAATAAAATGGAGGGCTGATTGGAAGGAAGGACTCAGTTTATTGAGGAGCAGAATCGGCATGCAGTTCTGGCACAGCTGACAAATTAGGATTTTTATATAGCTTACAGCAGGGGTGTAGATTTCATCAAGGGCTGCATCAGGGTTGTGTTTGACTTCGGAGTGCCGGCGGGGTGGATGTGACCATACAGGACTCGTATTGGGGACACCTGTGGTGGCCAAGAGCTAAGGCAGGACTTCCTTGAGACCCTCACTCTCTCTCATTATAATCTTCCTTCTGTCAGCGTTACAGCAAACCTCCATTCCAACCAATAACTCCTGAGACATATATCTCCTCAAAGGTTCCTTTTTATTTGGATAGTAAACTGACTACATCTGTGGAATCCCAAATCTGAAAGTTTCGGGCTTCCTTGCAAAAGTAAAAGCTACAAATCCATCCCCTGCACCCATCGTCACATCACATGGCCCAATCACCATCCGTCCCAAAGTAAGACTTCCTTTTCACAATGCACAACACTTCATGACCTTGAACCAGGAGAAGAGTTTTATTTCGTCTAATTAGATATTCTCCAATGATTCCCCCCCCTCCCACTTTCCCAGGCTCAATCATGGCAGCATGGGAGCATCGGATCTCAATATGGCTTCCAAAGCTGACACCTCCCTTCCTCCCTCCCTCCCTCCTTCCTTCCTTTCTTCCTTCCTTCCTTCCTTCCTTTCTTTTTCTTCTTTTTCCTTCCCTCTTCCTTTTCCTTTCTTCTTCCTTCCCCTCTTCCCTTTCTCTTTCCTCTTTTCCTGTTTCTTCTTCCAGGCTCAAATGCAAAAGGGAAACATTTCTCCTTTTGTTTTGTTTTGAATTTTAATTTTGCCAGTCCTCTGCTTCATTGGTAGAGGCACCATGGGCCAGTCCTTCACTGTTTCCAGGCCGGCCCCATGGATCAGATCTAAGTACCCCACTGGCGGGATCTGGCCCACAGGCCTTGAGTTTGACACCCCTGGTTTAGAATATTTTGTCATTTTGAGGTTTGCTTTTATTACGTGATTGGTTTTACTTGTTGCACAAAGATTCATGATGGGTCTTAATTATTGGCTTCCTTGGTCCTAATCCTGTCAGGCAGGTGTAATTGATTTTATGCTGTTATCTATTGCCTCTAGCCTGCCTTTCTTAATGAACTGATACTATTTCCACTTTTCTCAATGAACGGAGTTAATTCCTGTCTGGTCCTTCTTAATCCCATCTGCTGGAGCTGAAGATGTTTTGTTGATGAATTTCTTAATGGGCCCAAAATATCCATCTCTAAAGACTTCAGGCATCTGCTGGAGGCTATTGGGAGACGCTTCCTGTCTTTGTTAAAAATTTTCTCCATTTCTCCTTTGCCTCTTTTAATCATCATTCATCATCTTCTTATAATGACCCCGTAATCCCTTGCGGGGTGAAGTCTGGGCAACCAAATGGAGCTAGCAGAGTGTTTTAATGGCCCAATACCCTTCCTGTTACCAGTACGGAGTTTTGTTCAGCCGATATATTCTCATTGTGCCCAGAGAGAGAAATATCTGCCTCTACCTAGGATTGAATTTACAGCCTCCTGATTGTGAGGCAAGGGCTCCAGTAAGTCATCACACCACTCTTCCATAAGCTATAAAGATATTAATTTATTCATTCTCCCAATCGCAAGTCAACCACATCAGTAATCCAGATAATTATTGAAATGATATAAATCTAAATCATTTTTCCCTCAAAGACATTGATTGTACCAGCTATCACTGTTCTCCTTAAAAGCTGAAAGGAAACAAGTGAAATATGGTTTGAATTCTGATAAATAATTTATTGTAGAAAAATCTAAGGAGTTATTAGGAAAGAATTCCAACAACCTTTATGTATCTGTGGCTTTCTTGGGATCAACCAATTTTAGTTTAAATAAGGCCAAACCAAATTCGTACAATAAATATCTATTCAACTTGTGTATGAAAAGTGAGACTTATTTAAAGTGAAATCAAAGTTCACATTTTTGATAATTTTTTTCTCCTACTCATGCTAAGCAGTATGCCTACCTTTCTATTTTGGCTCCTGTTTTTAAAAGACAGCAAATGCAAGCACTGATAAATGTGCCCAGCATTTTTGTCTTTGTAGTATCTTCGTTGATTATTTTTTAAATGATTTTTTTTTCACAGGGATACCATCTTCTGTGTCTGTCTGGGATGTGAACCTGTCACATGAAGTGCAAAACTTGAGAAAACATACTGTGATGAGAGAAGCGCTAGCAGAGAAAATGAAGCATTTTTCACTGGATTAACTTGAAGGAATTTACTAGATTTACACGAGACCGTTGAAGTTAAGTTTCGTTGAAGGACGGGTGGAAATACTCGTTAAATGCAACATTACCGTTGGTTTCCTTTAAAATGAAACACAAATATTAAATTATGCAGCGATGTTTAATATTCCACATTAAAAGGAGAAAAGTGTGACAGCACAAAAATGTATTTCTTCTGGTTTCAGATGCCATTACATTTAAATTCATTCTCTTTTGCTGTTTTTCCTGTTCTATTTATATCTTTCCGTAGGTATAATTCAATACGATGTAACTGTTTTAAGTACATGAATAAAAATACAGAAGCTGTTTAATTACCAGGAAATTAAAGGCATCATAAGTATAATTTTTGGTAGCACCAACTCACCCTTGGGCATATTTCAAAATAATTCGGATGAAATGCTTAGGGCTTCATGTCCACCCAATGTTTTTCTCTGGCTTTGTTCCACTCACGTTTTTCCCCCCAAGGGTTCTGTCCAAGGTGCTATTGCTGCTTTAAAATTTAACTTATTAAATTTAATGAGACCTTTAATAAAAGGTTATACGAATGCCAACATTTTCTCAGGTTTGGATGGAAGCCAGAAAAAGGAAGACTATTTTAATGAATTGTAAGGGAAGTGCTGTGCTCGTAAGAGAACCAAAACATTTCAAAATCAGATGAAGTGTTAGTCCCACTTTAGAATGTCTTGGTAAGACCTCATTTGGAATACTGCATCCAGTTCTGCTCACCACAATACAAAAAAGATGCTAAGGCTTTACAAACAGTGCAGGGAAGAACAACCAAGACGTTTAGGGGCCTGGAGGCCAAACTGTGCAATGAATGATATGTGTAGTCAAACGAAGAGAAGGCCTAGGGCAGAGATCTCCAAACTCGGCAACTTTAAGACTTGTGGACTTCAACTCCCAGAATTCCCCAGCCAGCATGACTGATGGAGGAATTCTGGGTGTTGGAGTCCATAAGCCTTAAATAATCATAAACCATGAGCCAGGTTTGGAGGCCCCTGGCCAAGGGGTTGACATGATAGCAGTCTTCCAGTATTTGAAGGGCTGTCACAGAGAAGATGGGGTCAATCTCTTCTCCAAAGCACCAGAAGGCTGGACAAGAAGCAATGGATAGAAACTCATCAAGGGAGAAGCAACCTGGAATTAAGCAAAAACTTCCTAACAGGGAGGACAATGAACCAGTGGAATGAGCTGCCTCCAGAAGTTGTGGCTGCTCCATCTCTGGAGGTTTTCAGGAACAGTCTGGAAAGCCATGTGTCCGGAATGATACAAGGTCAACTACAAGACATCCAAGGAGCCTTCCAACTCTGTTTTTCTGGATTCCTTCCAAATAGTTTTCACAATGGGAAGGCTAAATAGTGTCAGGATTCTGGCGATCACAAATCATAAGCCTTAAGCCAAGCTTCAAAAAACGTCAAAAGATTTATTAGGAGCAACATGCCAGCATGACCTGTATGTAGCCAACTCTGAGATATGTAATTTACAATCACCTATGACCCTGTTTCCCCCCCCCCCCCAATGCTCCTGGCTGTATCATAATTCAGCTTCTCCAGAGAAACACAGTTCATGGGCTGGGTGTCATCACTCACATTCACCAATAAAGAATTTTCCCAGACAGTATACCTGGTTGCCTAGGTTACAATCTTTGTGAGATAAGCTTGGAATGTGCTGATTTTATTTGCTGTATGCTCCTTCAGGTCTTTCCCCCTCTCTTTCTCATAGAAACTTGGAAACAGGCATAGGAATGTTTTACAAGTTGACAATGGGTTCACTGTTACTATTACTCAGATGTGGATTTGCACATCTGAATGCTGCATTCTACATCCAGCTATAGAGAGAAGAGTCTCTATCAATATATTGACTTTGGTATTATCAAGTTGTTTATAATCAATGTGCAAAACTTGGACTGTGGTATTTTTTCCCTAAATATAGACCTTTCCACGTTTTGTGAAAGCAACTAAGATTTAGTTGCTAGCAACTTGAATCTTGGTTGCATGTTACAAGCATGGGAATATTCTTTTTTGATTTTCGCTGCTGGCAAGCTTTCTTGAACCCTGATGCTTCTGGAATCAGGGATTGTATTTTCCCTGAAGCAAATTGGAATTATCAGGAAGAGGAAAAGAAAAATGTAAAAGAGCCAACTTCTTTGATTTTTGTGGCACAGACAGAAGAATAAATTTTGCCCACATGACATTCTAGACATTGAAATCCCCATCTGGAAATAACAATAAAAGAACTATTTTTAATAATGACTCTGTGGTTACAGATTAATTACCGTTGACACTCTTGGGACAGTTTTATTTTTCCATAACTCTTTTGTGTATATGCAAAAATATAATTTAAAAATGTGTGTGAACAGTAAATATTACAATATAACCAGCATTTCTGTGTCTTAAGCAAATCAATTCCTTCTGCATATTATTTGGGATCTAATCTGTGCAGTTAACAGAGTTTTATTAATGATCATTTCAAATAAAATAAAATATTTTGATACCGATTCTTGTCAGTTGTTCAGTTCACCAAAATCACATAACTCCTGGATATCTCAACTCTACTAATCATACATTGAAAGATTAAAAGATCAATATATCTTGTCAGTGTCCCAACATTCTAAGCTGTCATTGTTTTCTAACAGAAAAGCAAATTATTTGATGTGGTTCCGGAAGGAGAGGGAATATTAAACTAATTTGGATGGACGCAATTAGTGGTTTTGGTTCTGAAAGCAAGGTGTGCTTCAAAAAAAACATCCACTGGATTTTCTAAAATTTAAAACAATACCTGAATGTCATAAACCAGGTAGGAGAGAGATGTGGCCCTTTCTGAATCTTCAGTGGGTTCACTTGGGATTTGGAGATATTTTGTGTGACGAGAGGCAGCATATCCTTTTAAAAATAATTCAGTAAGTTCCAAAGGTGCTTTTTCAGGAGGCAACTGGACTTTCTTGTTTTTTCTTTTGAAGACATTTCCCTTCTCATCCAAGAAGCTTCTTCAGCTCTGACTGGATGGTGGGAAATGGAAGGATTTACACTTCTTGCAGACATCTGGTCATTTGCATCCTTTTAGACGGTCGTTGGGGCTACTTGGAGGTTTGTTTGTGTCTTCAGGGTCACCTGAGTGTTGCTGAGTCTGCAATTTTTCCAGCTGTCTGCAAGGAATATAAATCCTTTCATTCCCCCACCATTCAGTCAGAGCTGAAGAAGGATTGATGCCAGGATTGATGCACAACACATAAACCAGGATTGATGCACAACACATAAAAACACACACAGCAATATTTCCTTTTAGCTGTATATATTGAGCCTGTCCCCAATTGTCGTGTGTGTGTCTGCCTGATGCACTGGAAAATAGAGTCTTCCAAACCTAAATATCCTATTTATATCTTTTTCAAACCAGCTGGTTCCCTTGAAGATAAATTAAATTTCTCTTTAGAAGTGAGCGCTGTAAGCCTCTGCTTAAATTTCACTAGTGTTTGCAAAAATTGCAAAATATTTCTGCCCAGAAAGATATCAAATGGAAGCTTTCATCACCTCCTTCTGATGGCACCTCTTACAACGATGCCAGGGACTGTCACTTTATTGTAAATTATGAGCAAAGTCATTAACTTTGTTGCTTACGCAAACCATTTTCCGCCTTCCTGCAGTGTGTGTGTGTGTGTATGTGTATGTACGCATCAACTTTGAATTTCTTATTTCTGCATTTCTCAGCTAAATTTGTTCCCCAAACTCTGACAGTAGGATGCAGATGTTCTCAATATTGGATGAGAAGAAATAAAATAATTATCTTGCAAGGATCATAACTGAAAGAACAGTCATAAGTCAGTTTTTTCAGTGCCGTCGTTACTTTGAATTGTCACTTGAATTGTCACAATTATGGGGATAATACAAATTATAATGGATTCATGAATGATTATTTGAAGAATATAACTTGATAAATTTATAGCTAATACAGCAATTACAATGGATATATACTAAAAAATGATATTAAGAATGTAGTAATTGATATAAAGATAACATTGTATAAGAATATTGAAGAAAGCTAATAGTAGGAATGTGTAAATATGGCCATGTTTGCTTTGAAATGTTAAAAAGATCTGGATCCACACAGTTCACATAAAGATGCATTTAAAGAAATAAAAATAAAAAGTAACTTTGAATTGTCCCTAAATGAATGGCCATAAGTCAAAGACTACTATATTAGGGTAAGAAAACTTTGGTGTTTTGTTTTGTTTTGTTTTTTGAAGAAAAATTCAGCTGGTTCTACCTCTGCTTGGTGGAAAAACCAAATTTCAAACCTCTTTTTTTTTTTTTTGCTTCAATAATTGCATGGTTAAAAGCAATTTATTATCCAACTGGTTTTCTCTGAATTTGTGATCTTTGAAGCAGGTAAATTTTGTCTTTGGGGGTTTTTAAAGATGGCTGCTATTTTTTTGTCTGTTTTGAAGGCAGTCTTGATGTGATGCCTGTGTAGTATCTTACTGATTTTATCTGTAGTACCTCTTATGTAGGGCAGGACAGCTGTTCCATAGATCTGTTGATCTTCTAGGTCTCTGTTATGTCTTGGTGTGTTTTTGTGGATCAAGTTGGTGATTTCGTTTTTGTGGAAGCCATTGGCTGTCAATACTTCAGTCAGGGTGCCTAGTTCAGTCTTTATATGTGTCTTGTCTGCCAGGCGTTTGGTTCTGGTAATTAGTGTTTTTGCTACGGAATTTATCTGTGCTGGGTGGTGGTGGGATTGGGCGTTGAGGTAGCGGTTGGTGTGTGTTTTCTTTTGGTATATGGTGTGTCCCAGTGTGCCATCTGTTCTTTTGTAGATTAGTACATCTAGGAATGGTAGTTGTTTATTTCCGTTTCCATGGTGAACTTGATTTTGGGGTGTGTGCTGTTTAGGTGTGTTAGGAATATATATATATATATATATATATGTTTTTTAAAGTTTTCGCGGGTACTTACATGTGTGCTGTTCAGCTTCCTTCGGGTATTATCCCACGTCATTGTAGTGCTTTTAAAGTTGTAGCAACGTTTCAGCAGAATCTCATCTGCCATCATCAGGCTTCTGTATGGAGTTTGTATGTGGGTCAGGATATCACAGGCATTGGTTTTAAATTTGAGGCTAGCCTATTGCTGTGCCAGGATGTTTTTTTCTACATCCTGATTGGTTGGAAGTCTTGGTCTGTGTTTATTGGACTTGGAGTTTGTTTGATAGGTGTTTCTGGTTTCTTCTGTCTGTTTTGTGGCTTTGATTGGCTGGCAACACTCTGTTCCTGTGTTAGAGGCTTTCAGTGCAGCTTGGCTTTGTGTGAAAGGACGGCTATTATCTATTAGGAAGCTAGGTTTCATCTGGGTGCCTGGTGGGGGGGGGTGTTTGAGCTGGAGGTATCAGGGGGAGTCTGTTTGTGCCCAGGTGTTTGCCTGGCTTGTGGTGTGGAGGTCTTTCCATTTGAGAGTGCAGGCTTCCAAATGATTGACAGTCTGGTGGAATTATCTCTTCTATTCATGCTTTCAGGTCTTTTTTCAATCTCTATGGCTTCTCTGATGATTCTGTGGCTGGGGTTTTCTATAGTGGCTAGGGTTTTAGTGCCATTGAAGTTGATGTTGTGACCTGTGGTTTTCATGTGTTGGACTAGTGAGGAGGTGCAATAAAAAGCTGGAACACACCTAAAATAGAAAGATCTCCATGCCACAAGCCAGGCAAACACCTGGGCAAAAACAGACTCCCTCTGATAGCTCCAACCTAACCCCCCCACCAGGCACCCAGGTGAAACCCAGCTTGCTAATGAATAGCAGCCGTCCCTTCACACGGAGCCAAGCTGCACTAAAAGCCTCCAACACAAGAACAGACTGTTGCCAGCCAATCAAAGACACAAAACAGACAGAAGAAACCAGGAACACCAATCAATCAAACTCCAAGTCCAATGAACACAGGTCCAGGCTCCCAACCAATCAGAATGGACCAGCCTCAAATTTAAAACCAGGAGCTGTAAGACCCATATCCATACAGAAGCCTGATGATGGCAGATGAGAACATAGGCTTTCGCGGGTACTTACATGTGTGCTGTTTAGCTTCCTTCGGGTATTATCCCACGTCATTGTAGTTCTGTTAAAGTTGTAGCAACGTTTCAGCAGAATCTCATCTGCCATCCTCAGGCTTCTGTCATTCTGTCATCCTCAGGCTTCTTCATTCCTGAGGATGGCAGATGAGATTCTGCGGAAACGTTGCTACAACTTTGAAAGCACTACAATGACGTGGGATAATACCTGAAGGAAGCTGAACAGCACACATGTAAGTACCCGCAAAAGCCTAAGAAAACATATATCTGATTGGCTGGGGGTGTGTTCTGCTTAGGTGGGGGCTTGGTTGTGCTCAGGTTAGTCTTAGTTACTGGGGGATTTGAGCTGGTGAGCTGTGATCTTGTTGTTTGGCTTCGTGTTCGTGGTCGTGCCACATCTTCATGGTGGGTGTCAGTTTGCTTCTTGTAT
>BLBF01000022.1:12734663-12763873 GCA_015471245.1 Laticauda colubrina | reverse complement strand
ACTATCTATTAGTCCGTCCATCCATCCCTCCACTGGTACCTCTCGTTATCTATTCATCATACGTCATCTATTTGTCATCTATATCTGTCATCTATCAATCCATCCATCATCTATATCTATCATCTCTGTCAGCTATATCTGTCCGTCAGCTATGTCTGTCTGCCTATGTCTATTTCTGCCCATCCATCCATCCATCCATCGGTATCTATTTCTCTATCCATCCATTCATTCAACTGTCATGTTATCTATATCTATCTATCATCTATTTCTCCATCCATCGGATATCTTTATCTATCTATCCATCCATCCATCATGTTATCTATATCTATCTCTGTCATCTCTGTCTGTCTCTCCATCCATTGGTATCTATTTCTCTGCCTATCCTTCAGTATCTGTTTCTCTCTCATCTATCTACCTCCCTCCCTACCCACCTATCTCCATCCGCCCGCCCGTCCATCCATTCATCCACCCATCAATAGGCTCTTTCTGTCTCTCTTTAATCTATCTCTATTTTCTTTCTAGGACTCATTTATGATCAGGAAATGGGGAGCTTTCTAAAAATAAAAAGCTTCATGAGAAAGATATGTGCTTCCTCAACCAATCAGAACTGGAAAGCCTACTCATTTCAATAAATAGGATATGTTTTTGCTGATTTTATGGGTCAATTCTCAAGGGTTACTAAATATAGCTACAAATGTTCTGTGTGTAAAAAAAATAAATAAATGCTATTTTATTTGCAGTTGGGATAGGACTCTGTATAAGGACATTTAATGAATTCCAAATAATTTCATATGCCTACATCCAGTAGAATATTGCTGGTTTTGCATCAACGGAAATATTATTTGAAATAACTCATACTCCAAACACTCCCCCCCCCCCAAATGTGATTGTGGAATAATGAGGGCACCTAGTGACTAGTAAGGCAAATGACAACAGGGAACAACAATGTTCAACACACACTTCATTTTTCCAAAGAGCCTCGTGAAATGTAAAATACAAATTATAGTTTCTAGTTGAGACAACGTGGCTTTTTAAACAAAGATATTTGAGCCATTTCTTCTCACTTGGTATCTGCTCGAACAGACAAAGCACAGGGGGTCCTCAACTTAACAACAGTTCGCCTAGTGATCGCTCAAAGTTACGACACTGGAAAAAATGATAATTGATCGTTTTTCACACTTACAACCAGGGTTGTGCTGCTGGGGATTCGGGAGAGCCCCGAGCTAAGATTCTGTGCAGTTTGGAGAACCCCCAAAGCCCACTCCTGGCTGGCCCTGCCCACCCTTCCCCTCCCCTTGAAGGAGTCCCCATGCACCCTTACTGCAGGTAAGCGGAGGGGGTGTGTAGATGCTCAGGGAGGGCAAAAAATGGGCCTCCTGGAAGTTCAGGAAGGTCGGAAATGGGTCCATCAGTCACTTTTCTTTAGTTCTTTATTTTTAGAAGATACCTTAATCTTTAGAAGATTAAGGCCATCAGCCTGGGTGAGTTAGGTGCATCAAAAGTACCCGAAAATAAGACCTTTTATAAAAAGAAAATGCCACCAAAAAAAAGGCACCAGGTCTTATTGGGGGGGGGGGTGTCATCCACTGCCCAACCTCAGTTGCGTGCGTCGCCCCTGGCCTCTTTTTCACTGTTCGAGGCCTTTAGGAACCCCTGCGGCTGGCAAGGCTTCTCCTGAAGGCCTCTGCAGCCGATAAGAGAGCTCTGGATCGATCCAGAGGTTTGTTCTCAGCTCCAGGAAAGGAAATCGATCCAGAGGTTTGTTCTCAGGCCTTCAGGAAAGCCTTGCCAGTCTTGTCGAAGAAATGGGCCAGCAAGGCAGGTGTTGGGGTGTGCAAAGCCTGGCAACATCTGTCCAAAGGTAAGTAGTAGGGCGGTTCCATCCCCCCATCCCCAACCTAGCTTAATATTACCCATCCACTCTGGAGTGGGTGGGATCTTAATTAGGGCTTATTTTGGGAGCAGGGCTTATATTGGGCTCACATGTAAAAAAAAATCAAGCTAGGACTTACTTTCAGGGTAGGTTATATTTTCAGGGAAAATGTACTTTTTGCAAAACATTTTAAACCTCCTAATTTAATGGCCCCCAAAATGTGGTTCTATCTGAATGACTGACATCTGCCCACAAGCATTGCTGGAATATGACATTTTCCACTGGCATCAGATTGTCTATTTCAGATTGGGCAACTATAGCATCTTTACGATTGGTGGACCAACTCCCAGAATTTTTCAGCCCGCTAGGACTTCTGTGACTTGAAATCCACAGATGGTAAAGCCATCATAGTTGCTCACCCTGCTCCATCCTTGTCATTAAAATCAGATTTTCCTCCCCCATTGCATTTTGGTCTTTCCAGCTAACAGCCATGTTTTGGGGTTTTTTTAACCATTCATAAATCACCAAGCTGGTACATTTGAAGCGTCATTCCTACATTTTTCATTCTTCAACGGAGGGAATATTTTTGGAAGCTGTGATAGAGTCAGGTGTGCATCCTGCCTTTTTCCTCTATTAAACTTTCCAAATAAATAACGGACATCTAAGTTCTTATTTTTTACAGATGAAGATAGACGTTGAATAAAATTCATTGACAACCAGAACATCATAGCGACTGCTTTGCATATTAGTTGGATAGATAAGACTCACAATTTAGATTATGGCTCCCATATTTACTGATGGTATAAAGAGCGTGGAATTAAAAGCTACTGGATTCAATTCAGTCAAATTCATAGTTAATTTGCAATATTAAAAGGTAAAAAGGTTCCCCTCGCACATACATGCTAGTTGTTTCCTAGGCTCTAGGGGGCAGTGCTCATCTCCGTTAGAAAGCCAAAGAAGAGCCAGCGCTGTCCGAAGACATCTCCATGGCTATGTGGCGGCATGACTAAACGCTTTCAAAGGCGCACGGAACACTGTTCCCTTCCCACCAAAGGGGTCCCTATTTTTCTACTTGCATTTTTTTACATGCTTTCAAACTGCTAGGTTGGCAGAAGCTGGAACAAATAACGGAAGCTCACTCCATTACTCGGTGCTAGGGATTCAAACCGCTGAACTGCCGACCTTTCAGATTGGCAAGCTCAGTATTTTAGCCCCTGAGCAACCATATCTCTTTTTAAATTTTTTTAATTTGCAATATTAATTGCCCACTAATTTCAGTATTCCTTTCATCTGCCATGAATTCAAGAAAGATTTAATGCAAGGCAATGCCAATACAGGAAATCCTCGACTTATGACCACAATTAAGCCCAAAATTTCCATTGCTAAGTGAGACAAATGAATTTCGCCTCATTTTATGACCTTTCTTGCCAGTTATTAAGTAAATCACGGCAATAAATTAGTAGCACGGTCATTAAGTGAATCTAGGCTTCCCCCTTGACTTTGCTTGTCAGAAGGTAGCAAAAGAGGATCGCGTAACTCTGGGAACACTATGACCGTCATAAATATGAATCAGTTGCCCAGCATCTCAATCTTGATCGCCTGACCAGGGGGAGGCTGCAACAGTCATTAAGTGTGAAAAACAGTCATAAAGTCCCCCTTTGCAGTGCTGTTGTAACTTCAAACGGTCACTAAATGAACTGTTGTAAGTCGAGGACTATCTGTATGACCCAGCCTCCAAAAATATGGCGATCAGAATTGTAATCCAATTGGATGGTACTTTAAAACTCAAGAAAATTAAAAATAACCATGATGGATTCTTCAGATTGTCAAGTACCCCTAAGGCTGTCAATTTCTCTTAACCATGTTACAATGCAAAGAGCCCATGATTCTTCGATCAGTCCATTTGTTTTGTTTCGTTTTGTTTTGCAGAGAGAGTCTGACAATAAATGATATGCTAAAAGTTTTTCCACATATGTTCAAACAGCCAATTCGTCAATCGGTATACACGCTCCGCTCCCAGTATAAGATTTTTAATTTCCTTTCTTGTGCATTAATTCTCCATTTCTTGGGATTCCCACATTCTTAGGAGTGACATTTTAAAAGATGGGGGGAGAGATTAAAAAAATACCAACAAATCACATCTCGCACCTCATTTTAAAAACAGAATAATACGGGCTTATGAGTTTCGGCTACAAAATTTTCTCGCTTTGCTTGCCTACGGAAAATACATCGCTTTCCAATTTCATTCCTGTTGAAGATTATCAATCCACGAGACTCTGCGATGCTCCCAGAACATAGAGTTGAAAAATTCTCACGATTTAAATGCAGTTTCTGAATGATCAATTCTCCTCTCCGCGACAATCCTGTTTCTCGTTCCGGGAAGGAGGACTTTAAAAATGAAAGGATCATTCTCAGTGATTTTTAAAAAATCCTTGAAAAGGACAAAACAGTCACAGCGAGTAGTTTAATTGCTTTCCCTTCTTTCGTTGCCGGGGGGGGGGGGGGGGAAGCTTAATTGCTTTCCCTTCTTTTGTTGCCGGGAAAAAAAAGGCTAGTTTGTTTTTTCCTCCCGCTCCGTGTCTTTAATGTATTGCACAATCTTTTGCTATTAAAAAAATGTCTTTTCGTGTCAAGACTAGAGTTTCTGAAGGAGGGGCTATTGCGTCGCCTCTTCGGTGGCTAGAGGTTCGTGGTCATTTCGTTGACTATCTGGAAGTTGAACCTGTCAGAAAAAAACAAAACAAAACAGAGAAAACGTAATTTTTTGTTTCCTCCCCTTCTTCATGCATTTCGGCTCGTTGTGGCTCGACTCCACCTATTCCTCTTCTAGAGAAAAAAAATCATAATCCGGATTTATGTGAGAAAGTTTAAGCCAGTTTGGCTAGTGGTTAAGGCTCCAGGTTAGAAAACAGGAGATAAGTGTATTCTAGTCTTGCCTTCGCCATGAAAACCAGCTGGGTGACTTTGGGCCAATCACCAGGAGACTGTGAGTTCTAGTCCCGCCTTAGTTATGAAAACTGGCTGGGTGATTTTGGGCCAATCACCAGGCGACTGCGAGTTCTAGTCTCTCCTTAGCCATGAAAGAACTCACAGTCTCCTGGCTGGGTGATTTTAGGCCAGTGGTAGTCAACTTGGTCCCTACCGCCCACTAGTGGGCGTTCCAGCTTTCATGATGGGTGGGTGGGGGGGTTTGTCCCCTACTTTATAAATCACCATTCCTGTGGAACTAGTGGGCGGTTAAAGAAAACTTTACTACTAAGAGAGATACCAATGTGGGCGGTAGATACAAAAAGGTTGACTACCCCTGCCCTGCTTTAGGCCAATCACCAGGCAACTGTGAGCTCTAGTCCTGCGTTCGCCATGAAAACCAGCTGGGTGACTTTGGGCCTATCGCCAGCAGACTGTGAGTTCTAGTCCCGCCTTAGTCATGAAAGCTGGCTGAGTGATTTTAGGCCAATCACCAGGAGATTGTGAGTTCTAATTCTGCCTTCACCATAAAAACCATCTGGGTGACTTTGGGCCAGTCACTCTCACTCAGCCCAACTCACCTCACAGGATTGTTGTTGTGGGGAAAATAGGAGGAGGAGGAGGAGGAGGAAGGTGTGTTGGATATGTTCGCCGCCTTGAGTTATTCGTAAAAACAATAAAGGCAGGATGCAGATAAATTAAAATAAAATAAAAAAATAAATGAAAGATGCATCACAGATTTTGTCACAATCTTCGTACCACTTCTAATATTTATTCACAGTGTTCATTGGCTTTCATGAACAGTTTAAGAGCACTGGATCCAGTGAGATGTCAGTCAATTTAGGAATCAGGATACTTAATACACTGAAGTCTGTCTTTGGTCTGCTTTTTGACTTTCTCCAACTCTTAACTTTCTTTCCTGTGGCTTAATATTGTCAATAATTTTGGAAGAAGAATTATACCAAAGCAGTTTATTCAAAATAATTAAGGGCTACTATTTAAGGGGCTGCCACAAAGAAGAAGGGGTCAATTTATTCTCCAAAGCACCAGAAGGCAGGACAAGAAACAATGGATGGAAACTAACCTTATCAAGGAGAGAAGCAACCTGGAATTAAGAAGAAGCTTCCTAACAGTGAGGACAATTAACCAGTGGAACTGCTTGCCACCAGAAGTTGTGGCTGCTCCATCACTGGAGGTTTTTAAGAAGAGACTGGACTGCCACTTGTCTGAATGGGTATACAACAGTGGTGGCTAACCTTTTTGGGCTCCTGTGCCAAAAATTGTGTGCACACTTGTGTGCCAGCACCCAGAAGGCAATGTACCCTGCGCATGCACACGCAATCCTCCCCCCACCGCCCCCTTACCTGCACCGTGCCTCATAGCTGATTTTTCGGCTGGTTTGAGGCCTTTTTTGGCCTCCCAGAGGCTTGAAAAAAGCCTTTGCCGGCTTTGCAGGACGAATAATAGGCCCATTATGTCACTTCTGGTATTACAGGAAGTGACAAAATGGGCCTATTATTCATCCTGCAAAGCCTGTAGAGGCTTTTTTCAAACCTCTGGGAGGCTAAAAAAGGCTTCAAACCAGCCGAAAAATCAACTGTGAGGTGCACACATGTGCAGTGAGGTAAGTTTGCCTGCGGCTCATGTGCCAGCACAAATGGCTCTGCGTGCCACCTGTGGCATGCGTGCCATAGGTTCGCCATCATAGGTATAGGATCTTCTGCCAGAGCAGGGGGCTGGACTAGAAGACTTCCAAGGTCCCTTCCAGCTTCATTCTATTCTATTCCAATAGAAAGCCTGAGTTCTATTACTGTCAATCTGATAATTACTTCTATGCACTTGTATTATTACGAGAGATACCTAGAGCACGCTATGAGGCGAATTCAGAATTAATTAAGGAAGTTGGGGAGATGAAATTAGGTTTTCCCCCATCAGCTCTTCATCTTTTGATAGCAAAGTATTATTTTCAATGGTCACAGATACTAGGATCCTGAAATAATGGCTATTACCCACCTAGCTTTCATTTAAATAGGAGGAACAACTTTCTAATGGCAAGGACTCTCCAACAATCAATAAAATGTCCCAAAAGAGTTTTTTTTCCAAAAGGCAACTGGATTCTGTTTTCCTTTGAAGAGGTTTCGCATCTCATCCAAGAAGCTTCTTCCAGTTCTTCAGAAGAAGCAGTAAAATCTCTTCAATGGAAAAACAAAATCCAGTTGTCTTTTGGAAAAAACAACAACCATGACTTGGTGGACTGAGAAATCTCTCCATAGACAGTCAGTGGGACGGTCTCATTGTAGAAGTTGTGCATTTTCTTTCTCTGGAGGGTTTGTAAGAAGAGGTTGGAGACCATCTCCTATAGATATGGAGACTGGGTTTTCTCCACATTGCAGGTGGCTGGATTAGATTATCCACGCGGTTCCTAAATACTTTGTAATTCCAAATATGTCCCAGTGTCGACTCCCACAATTCTTCACCAAAAGGCTACAGAGATAGTTAGTTCACCCAAACCCATAGCTAACTGGTAGCTAATTTAATGGCCGGTTCGGGGAAGCGGTAAATCCCACCCCTACCTGGCCCTGCCCCTCCCCGGAGTCCCCATGTGGGCCAGGTAAGTGTAGGGCCAGTACGGAGGCTCGGAGAAGGTGAAAAATGGGCCTCCTGGAGGTTCTGGAAGGTCAGAAATAGGCCTGTTTCCAGCCTCTAGAGGGGCCCCGGAGTCTGGGGGGAGCTGTTTTCGCTCTCCCAGAAGCTTGAGGAAAGCCTCTGGAGCCCAGGGAGAGTAAAAACACCCCCCCACACCATGGTGTAGGAGGCCGACTAGGCCATGCTCATGATGGCCACGCCCACCAAGCAACCGGGCCAAGAACCGGTTGCTAAAATTTTTGAAGCCCACCCCTGTGGTTAGGGTGTTGTTACAAGGAAGGTCCCTAAAAATTGGGATGGGCTATCTACCCTCACGAAAGCTGTGCTCCAATTAAGAGCGCCATTAGATTTCCAAGGATCCTTTCCCCTCGTCTGGATTATAACCTTATTCTGTTCTCTGTATGAGGCAGAAGAGGAAAGCAGAGTCCTGTCTAAGGCTAAATACAAACAAAGCCCTATCTGGAGTTCTTGGTTGTTTGCTTGCGGACGTCTCATGACCCAACTAGGGAATGTCATTAATGACCAAAATGACTGACTGAGATATCTCACCCTGAAGATGTTTCCAAGTTGGGTTCATGAAACGTCTGGGAGAAAACAAGCAAGCTCAAGAGAGCACCAAGGACCTCACAGTTCAACCCTGAGCTATACCTACACTAATTAAATCTCAGGTGTTACTCAGAATACTTACAGGTATAGATTTAGAAGACTTCAGTCTGAAACGGCAACAGATAATTTCCACTATGAACCCTCCAATGCTGTGTAAAATGCCTACAGTAAGAGAACAAACAGAACATTTGGTTATGGCTGGTTATTCTATTTGATGCGGTAAAGTGGTTACAACCAGCGCCTGACAAGCTAAGTCAATTGGGGATGCTGAATTTGTTTAACAACCAAGTGATTCACTTAACAACTGTCACATCAGGTGTGACTCACTTAACAATTTCCTTGTTTAACTGGAAATTCCAACCCCAATTTTGGTCTTATGTCAAGGAGCCCCTGTATCTATTAATACCCATGTTTCCCCCAAAAATAAAACTGGGTCTTATATTAATTTTTTCTCCAAAAGTCGCATTAGGTCTTATTTTCAGAGAAATACAGTACTAAATGCATCCGTATGGCTGACAATCTTAACTAGGGCTTATTTTGGGGGGTTGGGCTTATTGTCAACTCATAAAATATTTCTCTGGTCTTTTTAGATTTGCCAACAGAAAGGGGTTTGAAAGAGCAGTAAAGCAGCTTGGAAACCGAAAATGTATTCCATAAATAGTTTTTCTAAGATAGTAACTAGGTGATTGAAGTTTCTGCCCCGCAAATTCTAACTGGAGAGCATGATTGATGACTCTTGGCTATGGATGTGTCCCATTGGAGAATATGAATTACGGTACACCCAGGGGGTGGGGGGAAAAACCAGGGTCAAGGGTGACAATGAATGATGTGTCTCAGAGTCAGCTACACCCAGGCGGTGCCAGCATGTTTACTCCCAATAAATCCTTTCTAAGTTTTGGATGTTTGGCTTGAGACTCATGATTTAAATGGGAGTAACTGCCAGAATCCTGACACTTATATAATGAGCATCCTGAAAAATCAAGCTAGGGCTTATTTTCCGGTTGGGTCTTATTTTGGGGGGGGGGGTTACCTGTAGTAGAAAAAATTCCTCCAACTATACCACAGAGTCTGACTATAAACTGCCAGAAGGGCATGTGTTCCTCGGTGACGGTCACCATAAGGGAACTGATATCATATTTCATGAAAATTCCAGAAACTCCGTGACTCCCGGCTGCGTGGTTGATCACGCGCTCCTAGAAAAAGCAGCAAGAAGGAAAACTGAATCAGGAATAGTTTTGCAATACTGTATTAGGTCCGAGACAAATAAAGAACCTGATTTACATCCATTAGACCAGAGTGTCAAAACCAGCCCGTGGTGTCTCCGCCAGTGAAAATGGAGCTTGGGGGGCCCACTGGCAGAGGGCTGCAGAAGGTCATGGCAGCCCGTCCAAGCCCCATTTTCGCTGGCAGAGGGCGAGCAAAGCAAACTAAAAACAAAGAAAAGGATAAATGTTTTCCCTTTTGGATTTGAGCATGCAGGAAGAGACAGGAAAAGAGAAAGGGAATAAGGAAAGAGAAAAAAGAAAGAAAGATGGGAAGAGAGCAAGAAAGAAAAAAAAGAAAAGAGGGGAAGGAAGAAGAAAGCAGAAGGAAAAGGGAAGGAAAAGAAGGGAAGGAAAGGAGATTAGAATAAGAGTGAGGAAGGGTCTCCACAGATGCCCCTGACACGAGTGAAGACCATGTCCCACCATATAAAATAATTTATTTAAATAATAAATTATTTAAAATATATTTCAGAAGAGCTGGCACGCGTTAAGAAACATTAGAAACAAGAAAAAATGGAAATCATTTAATTATGGACTTTGCACACACATCTGTTTATTGCAAGAGCTGTATTTTACTTTATTTTACCATAAAGGAAAACAACAGAAGAAAATGGCATCATTCACACATATTATATATATACTAGCTGGATCCCTGTGCTTTGCTACGAAACTATGTGATTGGGTTTAGTTTTTATGGAGGAAAATAAGCGGGAGGGATTGTGCCTCTGCATCCATTGGTATTCATCTGGCTAGCGTCGTGTCAGTGTGTGAGAGTTGAGTTGAGTTGAGAGTTGAGAGTTGTTTGGAAAGTGAAAGAGTATTTGCTGTGTGAGCAAGGAGACAGCAAGGAGCCTGGGCGTGGGTTAGCTCAGCTGTTCTGTACTAAAGCTGCTTGGTGCTCTGAAACTGAAACTCCTCTCCTCTGCTTGTGTTTGTATTTGGAAGAGATTTCTTTTCAGGTAGGCAGGGGGACTAGAACTCCTTAGCATCAGAGCATGTTAATAATAATAATACAGAAAATACTAAAGCTCTGATGGTCATTTCGAAAAATCCTTTCTTAGTGAGCCCCTAGAAGCCAAGAGGAACATATGTGCCAAATTTCAAGTTTGTAGGCTTTACGGTTCTGGAGATTTTGTGATGATTCATGAATGGTATTTTGCTTTTAGACAGACAGACAGACAGACAGACAGACAGACAGACAGACAGATATAAACGCTGCTCTTTTTTTGACGCCAGGACTCACCCTTTCTGTTACTGCAAACTGATGCGTTTCTGCTGAAATTTTGTGTGTTTGAAGTTTTGTTGGCACCACTGTGACAAAGTACTGGAACATCTGATTGTCTGCAGAACCCCACCCAACCCCAAAAGAAAAAATAGTTAAAACAAAATTCATCACACAAGAAAAACAACGGTCTGAGCACAATCCTACATCGTTGGTTTTATTCTATGTCATCGAGAAAGTTTTAAAGTGCATTTAAACACAAGATAAATTCATTTATCCACAAATAAAATGAAATCACTGCTTCAAATCTCTCGTGCCTCCTTATACCCATTTCCTTGTGCTTATATAAAAGGCTCAACACCCCACGTGCGATAATTAATCTTTATGTAAATATATTAATAATTTGGGGGAAGCGAGAGATGTTCCACGGAAAATGCATCGTCAAGGCTAGATTCCGTAAAAAAAATGACATATTTATTTATGGAACGTATTACACTACCCATTATTATTGTAATTATTGAGTATCTCAGCAGAGGTGTGATTACAACCTCAGCGGAGTTGTTAGAAATTCCACGGAAATGATGCAATAAATGCCATTCAGGGAAATCAAGGAGAGAATTGTAATCCAACAACAAACAAAGTTGTTGAGTTGTTGTCTCCCCCACCCCCCGACAAACAGAACCCACTTACGATCTGATGCAATCTTTTCGGTACCATCTAAAGGATTAATAATGCCTGGAATGAGCTCTCCAAAAGACAAGTGATCTATCCTATGGGAGAAATTGTATGCTGGAAGACACAACGGGAAAACACCTGGTTAATATCGTAATTTTAGCTATGGGCGTGTGTGTAGTGTGTATGTGTGTGTGTGTGTGTACATATACATACATATGTATACATATACATACACACACACACACACACACACACACATATATATATATATATATATATATATATACACACACATACATACACCGTATTTCTTCAACAATATTCCCCCACTCAATAGGAAGGCCTATCACATGCGATGAAATTAAGCCCCGTCCCCCAAATTTGGGCCTATTTAAAGCATGTGTTTCCCACCATTTCTCACATCGCTTGAACAACACGAGGTGAACAGAAATGGGGGGGAAGGGCAGGGAGGGGGAAACTTGCCATTAGGAGCGCCCCGGCTAGAGCGCCCCGCAGGCAGCCATGCCTGGCCACTAGGCCGGTCCTAACAGCCAACAGAATGGTGACAAGGTGAATCTGCACGCATGGGGCACTCTCGGTGAGGGTGTGTGTGGAGGGAAAATTAAGACACTCCTCGAAAAGATGGCCTAGCCATTTTTTTGGGGGGGGAGGTGTCAAAAAAAAATAAGGCCCAGCCTTATTTTCTGAGAAATACGGTATATATATGTATGTATGTATGTATGTATGTATGTATGTATGTATGTATGTATGTATGCTGTTCAGCTTCCTTCGGGTATTATCCCACGTCATTGTAGTTGTGCTTTTAAAGTTGTAGCAACGTTTCGACAGAATCTCATCTGCCATCATCAGGCTTCTGCATGGAGTTTGTATGTATACATACATATATACATACATACATACATACATACATACACACACACACACACACACACAAAAGAAATCCTTGATTTACAACCACAATTTAGCCCAACATTTCTGTGGCTAAGAGTTAAGTAAATTCTGTCCCATTTTATGGATCTTTCTTGCTATCCTTGTTAAGCAAATTGCTGCAAGTTGTTAAGTCAGTAACACGGTCATTAAGGGAAACCTGGTTTCCCGTTGAGTCTGATTGAGAGGTGGTCACAAAAAAGGATCACACACACTCCCCTGGAGACACAGGAAAATCACCATAAATATGAGTCAGTTGCCAAGCAACTGAATTTTGATCTTGTGACCATGAAATGTGAAAATGGGTGTCATTTTTTTCCCCCAGTGACATTGTAACTTAGAGCGGTCTCTAAATGAACTGTCGTGAGTCAAGGACTACCTTGTAGATCAGGTTCAACACAAGGCAAACCAAGAGCTACATTCTTCTGCTCAAAATTGTGGATGAAATTTCATCTCCTGTATATATCAGGGTTCTCCAAATTTGGCCACTTTTAAGACTTGTGGACTTCAGCTCCCAGGATTCCCCAGCATGGAAGTTGAAGTCCACAAGTCTTAAAGTGGCCAAGGTTGGATGCTCTCATCCTGAGCTTCCCAGCATCCCTCTAGCATTTTAATGGTGTCATTGTCAACTCATTAAATATTGCCTGTTTTATGCCTGTTTTAGTAGTTGCCATTAAAAAAAAAAGGGGGGGGGGGAAGTAAGTAAGTCTGGAAGAGCAGTACAGTTTGAAATCAAAAATACATTCCAACTCTTCTCTTTAAAAGGTTGTAACTACAATACCAGAGCTTTTGCCCACTAATATATTTAATTGGAGAATGTGATTGATGACACCCAATCTGTGAATGAGCTCAGTTGGAGAATATGATTCATGATACACCCAGGGTAGAAGGGCGAAACAGAGTCACAGGGGACTGTATGCCAGAGTTGGCTTCATACAGGGCAGTGCCAGCATGTCGCCTCTAATAAATCTTTTGAAGTTTTTTGAAGTTTGGCTCAAGAATCATGATTTAATTAGGGTGACTGCTGACCACGCTGCAGAAATCTAGTGGTGGTGTGCCTTTGTTTTGGCACATGCCTCCAGAGTTCAGCTGCTTTTGCAGAGTACGTCACAAAGTTATTTTGTGCAAGCAGTGAAGAATGTGCCTAGATAGATTTGTCCCAAGCACTCCATGACAAATAACACGTCCAACACCCAAGGAACAGAGCTGGCTTACATTCGTGGCTCACCAGGGCTGCCAAATGTGCGTGGCCTCTCGGGTGGGGAATTGCCCTAAAATGAAAGGGAAGGAAGAAAGAAAAATGGTTGTGTTGGAATTCAAGAATGTTATTGAAAGGCAGACTTAATCATGGAATTGATACACATTTCCAATGACAGGAACGCTTCTTTTTGCAAACAGACTTCCAAATGAACTCTGTAGTAGGTGTCTCCAACCTTGAGTGGCTGGGTGTCGCATACACGTGTGCATGTGCATATCCCCACTTGTGTGAGCATTGCCGAAGGGCTCACAGCCCCACTTGTGCATCGCAGGGGGTCATGGCCCTACTAGTGCAACGGGGGCTCACGTGCACGACAAAACTCTCCTCTCTTTCCCCCCTACCACCTCTGGGCCACCAATCTGGAAAGGCTGGGGAACTATTCTATTCTTCCCCTCCAGAAGCTGAATCAGAGGAGGAGGAGGAGGTGCGGGAAACAGGGTCAGCATCTGGGCAACCTGGGACCTTCCAGGGGGAAGAGAGAATGGAGCTGGCAGAGAGAGAGGCAAAGCCTGAGCCCTCTGATGGAAAGTCAACAGCCCCCAGGTCTGGAAGTGACTGATGAGGAAGAGGAACAGCTGGGTCCAGTGCCTGACACACAGATGCACTAAAGGCAGAGGAGAGGAGAGCAGTGGAAATCTATGAGTCAGCTCTTGGGATGGAAGAGCCACCGCTACTAGCAAAGGCCCATCCTAGCTCTGGAGCTAAAAGGCAGGGGGTGGAGATGAATAGGTGTGGCAGACAACTATTCATCTTCTGGCTGGACGGACTAGTTAACCTGCGAGAGAAACTTTTTGCTGGGCTCCTAATAAAGGAGCCTTTTTCAGATCACTTCAGAGGGTTTGTCGTTTTGGGGAGCTGGGTCAGTACAATGGTATTCTTGGTCTGTTCCTTGAAAAATGTACATCTGATGTTTTGAACTGGGAAGCAAAACCTGGTTTATAATAGGGTTTCCCAACCTTGGCAACTTTAAGACAGGTGGACTTCAACTCCCAGAAGGAGCTGGCTGGGGAGTTCTGGGAGTTGGGGGTTGAAGTCCACACGTCTTAAAAGTTGCTAATGCTGGTTTATAGTGTTTCAGGAAATGAAATGAACATACTTGCCCACTGTAACGTGAAAGTTCCCTGCTACTTTATTCACATAGAGGTGCCCGTGAATTCTGCAGGCATCAGCCGAATGTACGGGATTTTCTTCCCTGCGCAGATTTTTTTAAAAAAATTTAAATGCAATTCTTAAAAAGTAGCACTTTGCATTTTACAAAGCCTTGCAAAATACAAATTACATATTGCTCATAGGCAAATTCTGATGTAATGATCCCCAATGACCATGGAAGTAGATGCAAGCTCACAAATTGAGGAAAAATTAGGAGACGTACCGGTGTAGAAGACAGGAGATAGAATAATAGGATTGGAAGGGACTTTGGAGGTCTTCTAGTCCAAACCCCCTACTCTAGCAGGAGAATCTATACCAGGTGGTCGGCAAACTGAAGCACTCATAGAGCCATTTGGACCCATTTCCCACAAAAAAGAAACCACAGGGAGCCACAAAACCCTTTTTGACATCTAAAATGAAGATAACACCGCATGTTTGCCAATTTCTCACCACATATTAATCATACTGGTAAACCAGTCTCTGCTGTGGTTCGCCTGCAGCTGGTGCAGACGGCAGTGGAATTGGACAGTGAGGAAGAACAGGGACCAGTCAGGGAGTCTAGAGAGGACTCAGGTGAGGGTCCTGCGTCTGATGCAGAGATGGGGCCAGGACCATTTGGGAGTGGTGTGCCAACTCTGGAGCCTCCGGAGTTTGGCAGCAGTGAGGAAGAGGAACAAAGGGAACCTGTTCCCAGTACCCGTGTGCCCAGAGCTGTTAGAAGGTGAGAGCAGAAGGGGCGACTCGGGAGTAAGGCTGGGAGGTGATTGCCCCTCCCATAAGGGATAAAAGTCAGGCCAAGATGACAAAACCTTTGCAGGAAGCAAAGTAGTTCAATTGGTTCCAAATCATCCACAAACTCTGTGTAGTTTGGTTGTTTTTTTCCTTGTACTTTGGTTTCTTTTATAATTAATTGGATACTTCTGTTTTTGGCAGCATTCCACAGCACTGAAAGGTGAGTGCTTATCTTGCGGGACTGTTTAAGATTAGCTCCGACTGGAAATGGAAACAATTCCCAGCATTGCAATAAAATAGGTTTTGCTTTTAAAACAAGTTTGTGATTAATTATGATTGATGAAACCTGGGTCAGAACAGTCTCGTACCATTCATTAAATGCTATGTCTTCTTCTGACACTTTTCTTTTCTTGGATTTATCCATGGTTGGCCTACCGGGGGGTCAGAAAACTCAATAAATCGCTTGCCAGCGGATGTCACACACATTGGTGGTTGTGACACACATTTTGAGAGACTGAGTCACAGCAGAGGGGGGAAAGAGCCACATGCAGCTCTAGAGCTGCTGGTTGCCAACCTCTGACCTTATACCATTCCAGACAAGGGGCTGTGTGATCTCCTCTTAACAATCTCCTGTGTTGAGGTATCCACAACTTCTTTTGGGTTTATTTTTCTTCTTTTATCACTTTGTGTATTAAAAATTTCCTCACTGAGAAATGGCTTAGCACATTGATTCTAAAAATATGGCTAAATCATGACTTTTATCTCTGAATTGGCATGTTTTAGATTACGTTAGTTCTTTTTCATGGTTTCTCACCCCCCACTCCCCTAAGATGAAGAGACCCTGAAGCTACTGTCTCACCTTGGTGGAAGTGCCGTTGAAGCACTTTTAAAAGCACTTTTGAATATTATGTCTTGGAGAGAGTGTTCTTCCTGCAGCCGGGCCTGAATATTTTGTAGTATCCTAGAAGTAAAGCAAAAGACAAAGATTCAGCTATCATATCTATATCAATCTATCCTATCGATCAATCAATCTATTTATATCTATTTAACTATCACTATTTAACTATCATTATCTATTAACAATCTATCATCTATCTATTCTATATCTATCTACCTATAATACATTATAGTTATTTATATTATATAATTAGTTATATGCATGTGTATTTCCCTCATGCCATCATTCTACTAAACAACCAATTCTCACAACACTATCAAACTGCTTAGTAGGGTTATATTAATATCCTTCTCATCGTTCCTACTACCGATTTCTTTATCTTCTTATGACTGTAACATTGTTGCTTGTATTTTACAATTTATATTGTTTTATTTAATATTCTAGGATAGTTGATGTTGACTGCTTATTTGGTATCCGATGACTATCACTGAGTGTTGCATCTTATGATTTATGATGAATGTATTTTTATGATAGGGGACACGGTGGCTCAGCGGCTAAGACGCTGAGCTTGTCTATCAGAAAGGTCGGCAGTTTGTCAGTTTGAATCCCTAGCACAGCATAATGGAGTGAGCTCCCATCACTTGTCCCAGCTTTCTGCCAACCTAGCAGTTTGAAAGCACGTAAAAAAAATGTAAGTAGAAAAATAGGGACCATCTTTGGTGGGAAGGTAACAGCATTCTGTGTGCCTTTGGGTGTTTACTCAAGCCAGCCACATGACCATGGAGACGTCTTCAGACAGCGCTGGCTCTTCAGCTTTGTCACGAAGATGAGCACCGCCCCCTTAGCCAGAAACAACTAGCACATATGTGCGAGGGGAACCTTTATTTTTATGATAAATTATTGTGATTTATCACTTGGTTGCTTGTATGTACGTTGAGAGCTTCTGCACCAGAAACAAATTCCTTGTGCATCCAATCACACTTGGCCAATAAAGAATTCTATCAGGCATGAAAGACCAGGTCTATATGTGAAGGTTTAATTAAAGTGGTCTATTGCTAAAGCCAAGAATTGCACAAGAATTTTCTCAACTAATCAACAAATCTTCTCAACCTTAGAGTTAGATAACCATCAGCGGTAGACAACGGTTAGATAACCGTCAATGGTATTCAAGGGAGATTGGACTTAGTTCTCTTGTGGCTATGTAGGGATTCCAGGCTGATGCCTCTTTTCACTCCACCCACAAGCTCTGCCATTCCCTGTCCTACAGCAGCACTTCTAACAACAGTGAAACATGTGCACAATAAAGCAACATTAATAGTGAATCCTGCAGAACGGGGTCTTCAAACTTGACAGCTTTAAAACTTGTGGACTTCAGCTCCCAGAATTCCTTTTCCAGTTATGTTAGCTCAGGAATTCTGGGAGTTGAAGTCCACAAGTCTTAAACTTGCCAAATTTGAAGAGCCTTGCTGAAGAGCTACAACCCACCAGTGAAGTGATTTAAGTACTTAGTCAGTTTAAAGTTGAACTAAGATGGCCTTGGATGGACATGAATTATGATGATTATAATTACTGAATTGTTACCTTTGCCACTCTCTTTGCATGGGACTGAGTTCAAATATCACCTAAAACAAAACAAAAACAAAAAAATCAAAGTTAAGACATAAACTATCTTTAGTTTGTTTCTGAAAAAAATTGTGAGCTTAAGAAAGCTGCACCAAATGATAATCCAGCATGGTAATCAGTTTAATATGTGGTTAAGGAACTGGGCTAGAAAATGGGAACTGCAGGCCAACCACTCTCCCTCAGCCCTAGGAAGAATGCAATGGCAAACCACTTCTGAAAGACCTTGTCAAGAAAACTGCAGGGCCTGGACCAGGCAGTTGCCAGGAACCAAAACTGACTCGAAGGCACATAATAACAACAAAAATAATCTTTAGCAACTGGCAGGTATTTATGACGGTTTCACAGGCTCAAGTGCTCACTTTTTGTAACCTTCACAGTGGGTGTTCAACGAGCGAAGTCAATGGGGGAAGCCAGAACACGCTTAGTGTTCTGCATGGTTCGCTTAACAACTGCAGTGATTCGCTTAGCAACAATGGCGAAAAGGTTGTAAAAGGGAACAAAACTCACTCAGCAACCGCTCTGCTCAGCAACGGAACTTTTGGGCTCAATTGTGGCAGTAAGTCGAGTTGACATTTGCAGAGTAAGATTTTTTTTGGAATGGAAATCCATCTTCTACTTGCCATTCTCACTAGAGAAGACTGTGTGGTTCATGGTTCTGCATGGCATGGCATGACATGGCATGGCATGGCATGGCATGGCATGGCTATCCTGATGGGGGATATCAACTCTGGTCATATTTTCTGCGACTGTGGATACCCAAGCCAAGCTCAGTAAAATGAAGAGTTATCATGGGGTGAATAGTTTCACCCCTGGAATGCATCACAAGCCAGGTGTTGTGGCCCACCAGCAGCCACAGTGAGGAGGTTGGTGAAGAACATGGGCCAATCCTGGAGTCTGGGGAAAGCTCTTTCGAGGCTCTGCGTCGGAAGCAGAGATGGGGCCAGGGCTGTCCAACAGTTATCAGCTGCCTTTGGAGTCAGAGTTCAGTGGGGCAGAAGAACAGCTGGAGCCTGTTACCAGTGTGCGCATGCAGAGCTGCCAGGAGAAGGGAACAGTTAAGGAACAAGGGTCGACTCGGGACTAAAGACACAGGTGGACAGTGAATGGCCTCTCCCATAGGGAATAAAGAGGAGCGAAAAGGGAGGGGTAGTTGCAGGAGACAATTAGTTCAATTCATTAGGGTGAAGATCTGTTCTTGACTTCTTGCCAAGTAATTGCTACTACAGTGTGGCGTTTGGAAGATGTCAGCCTGGCAGTTCTCCCAGACTGATAAAGGTTTGCCGTCGTGAAATCTCTTGAAAGACTGTTGGCTGGGACTTTGCTGGAGAGGAATTCCCTTTAACCTAAATAAAAGGGGTTTTATCGGAACGAGGAGTCAGCTTCATGATCTTGGGAAGCAGCAGGTGTCACTGAACCTTTGACCAAAAAAAACAATGAAACTCCCACTTACTGGTTCATAGACCAATCCATCTGCAGTAGCAACCATTGTTTCTGCCAAATCCAGGACGTCAGCACCAATATCTGTGTCAAAAAATTGAAAAGGAGAGGTAAGAATTTGCAAAGGGTTATATAAACTGTTTCTTTTCCAAACCTCCGTCGTTCAATGAAATGTGGATCCATCTGTTCCTTTAATTGAATCCTCAAATCATTACAATAAATTTTATTTCTTTAACAAATTTACAGGAAGAAAACTGAGAAACTTGTGCATTTTGAGCCCATCAACTGCAGGCATCTCAAAAAATGGAAGGAATTTACAAATTCTGCTTTCTTCTCAGTGAGGACTACAGAAATATTGTGGCTTTCTTTGGGCCGCAGAAACAAGTTCTCCTGCTTATTAAAATCCTGATTATAAGTACTGTAAATAATGATAATTCAAGATGCATTATTAGTTGGTAAAAGGATTGGCGGAGACTAATGGATGCCCTCATTTCAAAGCATTTCGCTGAATATTAGCTCCAATTTGCATCTGGCTTCTCTTTTTTTCTTCTTTTTTGTACTATCCAAGGTGATTTTTTTTTAAAAAAAAAGAAGGTAGCCATTTCAAAAGTCTCTTTTCTAGCTTTAAAATAGATATCACAATAATGACAGCATTAAGAAAATATAGGGAAAGTCATCAAGGATCTACTTTCAATAATAGATCTTGTCGAAGCTTGAAGAAAGGAATCTTCACCTAGCATTATCTGATTTCGATCCTGATTTTATGAGTAGTATGTCTGTCTATTTTCACCCATTTTCAACCTCCGGCGGGCCTCTGGAGCCCGGGAGAGGCAATTTTCACCCTCCTGCGGGCTCGAGAGAAGCCTCTGCAGCCTTTGGAGGGCAAAAAATGGAAGTGCTGAAACAGGCCTTGAGCCTCTAGGAGCCTCAAATGGGCCAAAAATCAGCTGGGAAGCACGTGCACATGCAAGGGGAATGGGGTGCATTGCATTGTGGGTGCCGGCACATGCACGTGCGTTTTCGGCACAAAACAAAAATGATCGAGATCACCGGTCTAGCCTGAATAACTGCTGTAGTAAAACAAAGATCGAATGAAAATACTTACGTTGACACTTCATTGCAACTGTGATGTCTATATTCATTCTTAATTTACTAGAAAAGGGGAAAATACAATTATGTTAATTTCATCAGAGTGTCAATTCTTCTTTGTCCTGATGTGTCAGACAGTCCTGCACATAAGGCCACAATGGAACCCAAAATTTATGCTGTTAAGTGAATTTTGCCCTCATTTTATAACCTTTCTTGCCACTGTTAAATTTAACACCGCCGTTGTTAAATTAGTAAATTTGCTAAGCAAATCCGGCTTCCCCATTGACTTTGCTTGTCCGAAGCAAAAAGTGATCACTGGGCACTGCGACCGTCATAAATAGGAACCATGCCCTGTATTTTGATTACCTGACCACTGCAACAGTCGTTAAGTGAGGAAAAATGGTCAAAGTCTTTTTTCTCCCCATGCCACTCTAACTTCGACCGGTTACTAAGCAAACCGTTAGAAGTCGAGGACTGCCTGTACAATTTTTCATAAAAATGTAAAGCCATCACTGCTTGATATTTGACACCAGGGCAGGAGGAACTGAAAGTCTAAGGAAGAAAGATGAAAGCAGATTCTGAAAGATGCCTTCATTGCTCCTTCTGGTTTCTCATTTATTTTCTGAGTATGTTTGTTCATCTTTTTCTCCCATTTGTTGGGGTTCTTCTACCCCAGAGGTCTCGCAACTTGGCAACTTTAAGACTTGTGGACTTCAACTCCCAGAATTCCTCAGCCAGCTTTGAAGTCCACAAGTCCTAAAATTGCCAAGTTTTTGGACCTCTGTTCTACACTCACATCTTTTTTTTAAACGATACCTTTACCTCCTTATGATTTAGGTGCGATGGAGGAGACAAATCAATGAAAAAGCTACCAAAAAGTAAATAGAATTGCTGAAATTTTTTAAAAAGAAGAAGAGATGATGGATAGAAACAAAATACTTTTCCAAATGGTATTAAAAATTAAAGGGGATGAGGGGGAAAGATGGAAAGTACAGATTGGGAAAATAGCATTACACACCCTGATGTATAATAGAATTTACTATAATTACAATGTGCATGTTAAGGTTAGAAATTGGAAGACTATATCTTTTTTTTATATCTTTTTTTTTGTATATCTTTTTTTTCTTTATTCTTTTTAATTTTTTCCATTTTATGTAACTGGTCAATGTTTTTTTAATGAACTTTATTGATCTTTTATGTCTTTAAAAACTGAACAAAAAATATACATATTATGACATTAACAGTGTTTGACATCTATGACATATACTTACTTCTATTTTGTGCTTATTTACAAATATATACAACTTGTGCAAATATAATCTTTTAATCTGTAAATTGCTTATCATTAATTCTTCTATCGTCCATCTGTCTTAATTCAATCCAATCAAACCATTTTCCCCAAATTCTATAATATTCAGACTCCTCTTTCTCTCAAGCATCAGGGTTAATTTATCCATCTCAGCTCAGGATTATTGTACTATTATTGTTAGCACTGTGTAAAAAGTATATTGACCCAGACGATGCACTGTCCACAAAATATATATATGGCTGTTAAAAGAAAATTACAATTAAAAAAAAAAAAATTGGTGCATTGCTGGCACAACTTGAAGCTGCCAAGATTAAACAATACCAACTTTAAAAAAAGGCATCATATTAGGTGGTAACTATAATGGAAACTTGCACCGCAATGTGAAAACTTTAACAATATTCCCCATTCTTCAAAATATGGAAAACTGGAAATGTGATGTTCCAACTACTATAATCCAACATGTCATTTTTATCTTGCTATGCATGGAATAGTCTCGACTGCTTTCTTTTAGAGAAACTGGATCCCAAATCTTTTATAAATCTTTGCTGTTCCCCAACCAAGCACTTTTGAAGAAGTGCCACCTGGAATGAACACCTGGCAAGCAACAGGTTGGGGTTTAATTAGATTAATTACAGAGCATCAAGCCTTCTCCTCAGAGGCCAATTACAACGTCAGAAGCCAGCCTTGTTTAAGAGCCTCGATCTGGGACTTGAGCATGAACCACTTCACCTGTTGGACTTCTGCTTGTATTCAGAGAGAGAAAAATAAAGAATAGAATAGAATAAGAGTTGAAAGGGACCTTGGAGGTCTTCTAGTTCTAGGCAGGAAACCCTACACCATTTCAAACAAAGGGTTGCCCAGTCTCTTCTTTAAAACCTCCAGTGTTGGACCATTTACAACCACTGGAGACAAGTGGTTCCACTGATTAATTGTTCTCACTGTCAGGAAATTTCTTCGTTCTAGGTTACTTCTCTCCTTGGTTAGTTTCCATCCATTGCGTCTTCTCCTGCCTTCAGGTGCTTTGGAGAATAACTTGACTCCCTTTTCTTTGGGGTAGCCCCTCAAATATTAGAAGACTGCTATTATGTCACCCCTGGTCCTTCTTTTCATTAAACTAGACATACCCAATTCCTGCAACCATTCTTTGTATGTTTTAGCCTCCAGTCCCCTAATCATCTTGGTTGCTCTTCTCTGCACTCTTTCTAGAATCTCAACATCTTTTTTATATTGTGGCGACCAAAACTGGATGCACTATTCCAAGTAAAGTAAGGAACCCACCTTACATTTCCATCTACAATTCGACAATAAAAATCTGCCTTGAATTCTATTTTTGTTGTTGTTGCTGTTGTTGAGAACAGAGAACTGCCTGTCTGAAGAAACCTTGTCGGAAGCATCATGTCTCAAGTACTGCTTTTTAGTCTAAAGAAAGTTGTCCAATTTGAAGAAGACTTGTGGATTTCAACTTCCAGAATCCTACAAGCCTTTGTTGAAGTCGAAAACTCTTAACCATCTCTTAAAACAACCCTGGTCTAAAGCGAGATATGATTGTGATAGTGTTCTGACCCACGCCCTTTTCCAAAAAAATAAAAAATAATCCAAAGGGAACAGAAACCTTGTAATGCTTCTGCAAAATAATTAGCTGTGATAAGCACAAGCCTTGCCAAACTGTGCCAAAAGATAACAGACAAGAAATAATTTGCAATACAAGAATCTTCAAATACAAACTCAGGATACTGGAATGTCCATGAGGCTGGAGTTTCAAAATATCTTTGCTTCCTGCAAAGAACTTTTGTTTCACAGCTGGCTTTTATCTTCTTGAAGGAGGGGCCATTACCTTGCAGCCTTACTCCTGAGTCGCCTGTGCTGTTGTAGCTGCTCTTTCCGATGAGCAATCCTGCGTGTACGTGCACTTGGCACAGGCTCCTCAGGAACCTCATCGCTGCTGCCAGCCCCCACAATCTTTGAAGGCAGCGGTCCACTCCCTAATGGTCCTGGCCCAGCATCTGAGTCCTCACTCTCCTCAGCCATCTGCACCTGCTGCCAGCTAACCACAACAGATAGAGACATGCTGTGCTTTTTTTTTTTGGAAGCAACACTGATAAAATAATTGTGTGATGCCATGCTGTGCTTTACTGAACAAACACTGGAGTGTTCAAAGAACGTGAATCAAAACATTTATGAACTCTGATGCAACATGGGGATGAGAGCAGCATAATCATGTTTAACTGAAGGTGGAGAAGAAACAACTCAGTAAAAATAATGATTTTCCCTGGGAATCCTTACCCGCGATTGCTATATCTTGAAATTTGTAAGCGCTGCCTATAGATTTCAGGTTGAGGGAGAAATTGCTTATTTATCTCCATGACAACAATACAAAGAATCCAAATAAACAACTATTACTTCCAAAAGTGTTTTTTTTAAAAAATCACATCAGTTTCCAGCAGAGACGCAAAATGTTTTCGGTGCCCCAAAGGCACATATACAGCACACCAGCAGGAGACCAAGAAATGCATGTAAACTCCCAGCTTGAAAAATGGGCATAAGAAATATTGGAGTAGGATTCACTGCTTGATACAGAAAGTTCTCAAGGTGAATATAAAAATAAATTTGGGGGCCAAAAGCCACTGGGGTTAGATAATCTTGTCATGTTTATGTATATGTTAGAAGTGGAGACTCTTTTGAGAGCTTCATGAAATGCAATTTCATTTTAATGTATGCCGACTAGTGTACATTCAAAGTGACAATAAAGTATAATCTATTTTATTCTATTCTATTCCATATTTTATATTCTTTCTTTTTCATTCCATTTTCTATTCTGTAATTCTATTCCATTCCATATTTTATAGCCTCTATTCTATTCTTTCTATTCTATTATTCTATTCTATATTTTATATTCTCTATTAGGCCCTAAATATCCTCCCTCCGCAGAAATCAAAGAGCACTCCGGCAAAATACAAGTTGCTCCCGTAATACCAAGGTAGAATTTGAATGGATTTCAGCAGACCTGATGAAAGGAGCCCAAGAAAAGGAAGGAGTTTGCAAAACACTGTCAAAGAACAGATGGAGTCTGTATCTTCAGAAAGGGTTGTGGCCTCCTCTTAAATCAAGAGAGGGAGTTCTTAGAAAGGGAACTAGTTTGGTTTATGGATTAAGGCGCCAGGCTTAAAAATGGGAGATGGTGAGTTCTAGTTCTGCCAAGTCATGAAAGCTGAGAGGGTGATTTTGGGCCAATCACCAGGAAATTGTGAGTTCTAGTCTTGCATTAGCCATGAAAGCCAGTTGGATGACTTTGGGCCAATCACTAGGAGATGGTGAATTCTAGTTCTGCCTTAGCCATGAAAACCAGCCGGGCAACCTTGGGTCAGTCTCCCACTCAACCCAACTCACCTCACAGGGTTTTTGGAGAAGGAAGATGGGCTGGGCATTTTCCATGCCTTGAGTTATTTGTAAAAATAATAAAGGCAGGATTAAAATAATAAAATAAATAATAAATAATAATAATAAAATTAAATTAAAGTGACATCAGAGAGGACTTGCCTTACTATATTCACCAATAGGAGGCTAAATTATATAATTATATATATATATATAATATATATAATAAAAAAAACAAAAAAAAAAAACATACACACACACACTGTTCAGCTTCCTTCGGGTATTATCCCAGTTCATTGTAGTTGTGCTTTTAAAGTTGTAGCAACGTTTCAGCAGAATCTCATCTGCCATCATCAGGCTTCTGTACTGAATTCGTCAGACGAACTCAATACAGAAGCCTGATGATGGCAGATGACATTCTGCCGAAACATTGCTACAACTTTAAAAGCACAACTACAATGACGTGGGATAATACCCGAAGGAAGCTGAACAGCATACATGTAAGTACCTGCGAAAACTTATATATATATATATCATACATAGACACAGACACAGACACAATTCTGAGGTACAGAAAACTAACCCCTTTTCCTTTCACTAAATCTTTCTAATGAGCTTCTGGGATAATCGATTTTTCTCAATTTTAAGCAGCTTGACCGTGTGGCAATATCCTCTCTTAACAGCTTTGCTCCTAAACGAACCTATTTGGATCTACCTTACCTCCCCTTCAAAGGTGTAGCAAAGCATGTTTCTTCCTTATGTCCCAGAAGACAGGTAATAATTTTGTTTTTGTTTTTCATAACCACCTGGTGTTCCTGTTATCAGGCTCTTGAAGAATTAATGCAAGAATTTTGAAACCATGGCCCTAAAGGCATCAAGCTTGTTTTAAAAGAACAACAAATTAAGTCACATACAATCAATGTAAGTTTTTAAAAAAAGGTAATCCAGGGGAAAGCCTTACCTGGTATAATCCTTGTCTACTTCATACTCATATTTCATCCAGGTATCTCGATAGACTGTAAATTCCATTATGGTTAAAAGAGCCATTGTTGTAAAAGCTATCAGAGAAACTGGGGAAAAAAGAACACCACAATGAGGTCAAAAATGGCATTGACTGGGAGAAGCTATACCAATGATGGCTAACCTTTTCCTGCTCCCATGCCAATAATTGTGCGCGTGCTCATTTGCACGTGCTCGTGTGCCAGCACCAAGAAGGCAATGAGTGCTGCCTCCTCACACACCCCCGGGATGCTACGACCGTCATAAATAGGAGTCTGTTGTCAAGCATTTGAAATTTTGATAACGTGACCATGGGAACACTGCAACAGTCGTATGTGTGAAAAAGGCCCCAAGTCACTTTTCCTGTGCCGAAAGGTCACTAAACGAACCATCGTAAGTTGAGGACTACATGAATTCCCACAGTGCAAACCATCAGCCAGGGTTTACCTGTCCCTCCGCTTGCTGAAGTCTCGATGTAGCTTTCTGGAACCTTTGGGAAAGCGTCCAATTCTTTCACTAAATTCAAGGTCTTCTTCCGATTCAGTCGTCTCATCTTCAGTAGATCCTTCAACCCCTTCCTTCACATAGACACGGCCTCGGCAGGAGCGTCACTGAGTGAGACAAAAATCACAAAACGTTTGTCTTGAGCACAGCGGGTGAAAACCAGGTCATACAATAACATGTGAAACGGAGCAAGGCTGAGGTGAAGCCCACAAACTGTCGCTAGAGGTTTCAAGATTTTAGCTCTGTCTAATCTTTGTCTTCCCCTAAATAGCAGTGGGAGGTGCGCGGGAGACGTGCGTGCATGCGCACAAACTGTGCACGAGGGGGAAATCGCACATGTGTGTGCAAAGACTCATGCCGTGCGAGGGGGTTGTGCACGCAAGCGCAGGGGGCATGGGGGGGGCAGCACACATTGCCTTCTGGGTGCTGGTATGCGAGCACGTGCAATTATTGGCATGGCAGCCAAAACAGATTAGCCACCATTGATCTGTACCATTTCAAATAAGTGGCTGTCTAGTTTCTTCTTAAAAGCCTCCAGTGATGGAGTGCCAGGTTTTCTGGAGGCAAACTGTTCCACTGGTTAATTGTCCTCACTGTTAGGAAGTTTCTCCTTAATTCAAGTTTGCTTCTTTCTTCGATTAGTTTCCAACCATTGTTTCTTGTCCTGCCTTTGGGTGCTTTGCAGGATAATATGACCCCCTCTTCTTTGCGGCAGTCCCTCAAATACTGGAATATCATGTCACCCCAATTCTTTTCTCTTGACAAGCCAAGCCCAAATCCTGCAGCCGTTCTGCATATGTTTTAGTCTCCAGGCCTGACATGCCCTTGTTGGAGTCTGATTCTGAGGGGGAGATTGAGCAGCTGACAGGGAGTGGGAGTGGGGCTCTGGTGGCTGTGGAAGAGGCAGGGGAAGGGCACTGTCCAGCTGGGCATTCAGAGGAAGACCCAGAGCCACCCTCTCTTCAACCTAGGGCACACAAGGAGGAACAGAAAAGGGAGCAATGTGGCTTATGGGAGAGAAAAGGGCCCTGATCCCTTTCATTAGTTGCAGCTGGGAAAACAGGATATAAGAAGGGCATTTGCACACAGCACCTTGCTGGAAGCAAAGAGTGCATTATCTTTGTCGAGACTTATCTGGGTTTTGGTGTTCTCCCAACTGTGTGTGTTTCATTATATTTTGGAAGTCAGCAATTTATTATTCTGGTCTGTTGTGTTATAATTTATTTCAACATGGTTTGTGTTGGTTTTTTTTTTACTTCTAATTTATTGTACTTTGAGTTCGGACTGCATTTGTTCCCTTTGTAGACTGTTTTTAGAAGAATTTGATCTCCAGCCAAGGATAACTGGACATTGGGAGCCAAGTTGGAGGTATTAAAGGGAATTTATCTACTTTGTGACTTTTGTTATTTTTGTGTCATGCCCCGGGTCATCACAAGGCCTTTGATCATTTTAGTTGTCTCTTCTTTGAACTTTTTCCAAGGTCTCAACATTGTAGCAGGGTGACCAAAATTGGTTGGTTTGGTTCATAAAATATATTTTTACCACAAAATTAAATCAGGGCTTTATGAAGTGGAACCAGTACTACATGTGGTTTTGATTCTATGCCTCTGTTTACACAATCAAGGATTATAGTAGCTTTTTTGGCTGCTGTTGTACATGGGTGGCTCATGTTTGATTGTTTGCTAGGACTCCAAGGTTCCTCTCACAGTTACTGTTTTTAAGCCTTTTACCTGGAGAAAAGGTGTAGAAAAGGCTTTTATTTATTTGGTCCCTTCAAGTCAGTTTTTGACTCCTTGGGATTGCCTGGGCTAGTTTCTGCAACTTTCTTGACAAGATTTTGAAAGTGGTTTGCTGTTACTATCTTCTTAAGAACTGAGAGAGAGTAGCTAGCACCTAGGGTAGGACTCGAGCTCACATTTTCCTACTTTCTCGCACAGGCTAGTTTCTAGCCTAGTTCCTTAACTCTTAGACCAAAATGGCTCTCTATAAAAGAATAGGGTTTATATCTGCATTCTGTACTCCAAAGCATGACTTTGCTTTTGAATCCAAAGTTCTGCAAACTCTTTATGAATTGATCTTGATTTATGCTAAAATCATGTCCAGTTGCTTTTTTGATTCTTGAAATTTATTGGGGTACTTTGCAATGTAAGCAGTCCTTTTCCATTTGCTAATTTTCTCTTCCAGAGGCTCATGCTTCACTACACCTATGGATTTAGTAATATCTGACTCTGGGTAGAATACAATAAGCTGACCAGAATACAGATAAATGATTTCTACAATCCCCATTTGAAGCAATAAAGCCATATGATAAAAAGTATCCCACAGACCATGACATTATTTGAATTACAGATTGGCTTTCTTCTCTCTCTTTTTTCCCCTTTTTTGCAACGTGGGCCATGAATTATGCAAATTCCCTTTCGGCTTTTTACATTTATGGACACCAAGCTGCGCTTAAAAGCACTTTATTTGAAATTTTGCTGGAAAGCCAAACCCGTTAAAACAGAAGACAATTTCACCCATGAAAGCACAGATTAGATAGAAAGAAAGAAAGAAAGAAAGAAAGAAAGAAAGAAAGAAAGGAAGGAAGGAAGGAAGGAAGGAAGGAAGGAAGGAAGGAAGGAAGGAAGGAAGGAAG
>BLBF01000022.1:12679830-12713371 GCA_015471245.1 Laticauda colubrina | reverse complement strand
TCCTCCTCCTCCTGCTGCTGCTCTTCTTTTTCCTATTCTTCTTCCCCTCCTTCCCCCCCCTCCTCTTCTTCTTTTTCTTCAAGGAGGAGGAGGTGGAGAAGGAGGAAGAGAAGAAGATGGGCAATTGTAAAATCTTTTAAAGAAATAAAATATAATGTGATTTGAGGCTAAGATCAGAAAGATTAAAAACCAAGACACAACGAAAAAGGGAAAAATATGCCAAAGACAATCAAGATGAGCTGAACACTTCCCAAAATAGGTCCAGGGAGGGAAGACTAAATTTTAGGAAGCTTCTAAAGACAAGCAGGATTGCCCACATTGGGATCTTAGGTGACTGGGAAATTCTGGTCCTTGACAGGTATGGTGACGGAAAAGCACTTTTCCTTCTCTTTCCTTTCCTGGCTTGAAATGTCGTCAAGCAAAAACAAAGGAAGTCCAGTTGTCTTTTGGAAAAGCTCCTTGGGGGTGTTTCCATTGTCATCTCTCCCACCTTGTGTTCCCTGCTTGGCTAGGCTATGTTCTGACCAACACTTGCTGAGACCATAATTAAGCACACACGTAGTCCAAACAACTCTCTTTTTATTTCAACACTGGGAATTATGTGCATTCCCAGCCGGTAATGAATCCCAGTCTCTCTAATTAAGCAGTCACCTTTATCTCCTTTGAATTGTTGCCAACAACTAGAGTGCCAAATTAACTGTAAAAAGCCAAATGGAGTACAAAGTCTATACAGAGCTTCAGGGTTTAATCCGAACAAAGCAAACAATGTTGCTTCCTGCAAATGTTCCTGTCCCTTTGCACTTCCTCTATATCTTATGGGAGGGGCAATCACCTCCAAGCCTTACTCCGAAGTCGCCCTTTTTGTCTCAGCTGCTCTTGCTTTTTGGCAGTTCTGTGCACATACACACTGGGAACAGGCTCCCCTTGTTCCTCTGCCTCACTGCTGCCAGATTCTGGAGGCTCTGGAGTCAGCACACAACTCCCAGATGGTCCTGGCCCCATCTCTGTATCGGATGCAGGACCCTCGTCCGAGTCCTCCCCAGACTCCTGGACTGGCCCATGTTCCTCCCCACTGTCCGATTCTGCTGCCATCTCCTCAGGCTGCCGGTGGACTACAACAGGTTGAAACTTAACATGCAGTGACATTCTTAAGCCAGGAATGACATAAGTAATAGGGAAAATATATATAATGTTGTGGAAAATGCAAGGTAGGACAACTTAAACTTTTGTCAAGTAGCCAGTCTTCCCTTGTTTAGTATTTTCCAGTGTTTTCAATGTTCGATATTCCCAGATGATTTGAGAGTTGGCATCCAGATATCTTGATCTGTTCAGAGAAGTCTGTCATTCAACAAAATGTGTGTCAAAATTGACCCACATTGACCCACATTGACCCACATTAAACATTGTCTTCACTCACAGCTTCACTATAACAAGGAGGGAGGTGGACAGAAGGCAAGGGAGAGAGAATGGCATTCAAGCATCCATCGGTACCTATGGGACATTGCTGGCATCCAAAGAACACACCAAGTAGATGTTTTGGCATTTTTAGACAGTTCCCCATAATAAAATGATTATGTGTGATTGGTGGATGTTGTAGCCTATGGGTGGCCTGTAGGAAAAAGGAGGAACTAACTATGCTTGCTTTTGTTCGGGAAATCCCAGAGTTGGTTTCGCTTCTCCTGTAACAATGTGGTTTATTCAGTTATACTCAGAAGTGATATTCAGCTGGTTTGGACTGGTTCTGGTGAACTGGTAGTGGAAATTTTAACCAGTTCAGAGAACTGGAAAATATCACAGCTGGCTGGCCCCACCTACCTGCCCCCCACCCTATCCTATATTTCCTTGATTTTTTACCTCAGCTGATTCGCGTGGCAGAGAGAATTGCTGTATCTCAGCTGAGCTAAAAGAACAGCTCACTTCACCAGCCCTGACAGAAGTCGGTTTCTGAATTGTTCAGAGTATTGCAGCATAAATTCAGCACCAGAAAGGTAAACATAGGTGGCTGAGGCTTCATTTAACTTCTTTATAAACAGATAAAGTACATTTTACAATACCAGTTGTAAATTTCTCCAGCATGGAGCAAATTGAAACAGAAGCAGACATGTTACAGGTTCAGAGCAGAGCTCTAGTTTTCAGCAAGCAAGCAAGACACACAGCAGAGGAGAGAAGCAGTTTCATTTTCAATAGACAGACTCAGAGTTTAACATAGCTTCAGAGCTTAATATAGAGCCACGCCTAGGCTACTTCCTCAGTTTCCGTTTCCAAACAGTCCTCATTGGCTGACTCAGTTGCTATGCCTATTCATTGGCAGACCTTGTTACCATGCTCTATTCCAGTTCATGATTATACTCTGACATGAATGTTGCACATGCTTCTCTCATAGAACTGGTGGGAAAAAATTTGGAATCCCACCGCTGATTATACTCTTGGTAGAAAAAATAATGTCCCTGGAGTTTCTTTCTTTCTTTTTTTTTAATTTGCCAGCTGGACAGTTGATGCCATGTTTCCTCTTTATTTTGTGTTCAGTATCACTCCCATACTTTCTGAGCAGTCAGAATAGCTGTCATCTGGGAGCTTGTCACCCATCGGTTGGAGATCTGCTTGTGGGACGCAGCCAACAGTTGACAGCTTCATCTACATGTGGATTGTTTGGCCCTCAGAAGTATTGCATTGTGGGATACCTTGAGGTGAGTTTATCGTTATTTATTGTAATGTTTATTGTAAAGTTTATCGTAATGCCAAGAAGATACACACATTGTAGGCATCCCGAATTTGTCATCCATTTCCTTCTGTCTAAAATTTGATCCCATATTTTCAAGGCTAAGCAGCAGAAGAAAAACATAGAACATAAAATAATAGGGTTAGAAAGGACCTCCTTGGAGATCTTCTAGTCCAGTGGGGAATAACCATTTTGGGTTCCTGTGTCAAAAATTGTGCTTGTGCTTGTGCTTCCACACTTGCGCTCACGTGCCAGCACCCAGAAGGCAATGCATGCCCCCCCAGGCTCCCGAGGCATGCATGTGTAATCCCCACCCACCCATCCCCTTACCTGCCCTGCGCCTCACAGCTGATTTTTGGCTGGTTTGAGGCCTTTTTTGACCTCCCAAAGGCTTGAGGAAGGCTTCTGCAGGCTTTGCGGGCCAAAAACTAGCCCCGTTTCATCACTTCCGGTATTCTCGGAAAAACAGGAAGTGACAAAATGGGGCTAGTTTTCAGCCTGCAAAGCCTGCAGAAGCCTTCCTCATGCTTTTGGGAGGCCGAAAAAGACCTCAAACTGACTGAAAATCAGCTGTGAGGCATGCACATACTCAGTGGGATAAGTTTGCCTGCAGCTCGCGTGCTGGTACAAATGGCTCTGGGCATTTGGCCATAGGTTCGCCATCACGGTTCTAGTCCACCTCTCTGCTCAAATAGGAGACACTACACTATTTTGAACAAATGGTTGTCTAATTTCTTCTTCAAAGCCTCCAGTGATGGAGCAGCCACAAATTGTTCCATTGGTTGTCCCAAAGGTGCTTTTTCAAGAGGCAACTGGACTTTCTGGTTTTTTTTTTGAAGACGTTTCACTTCTCATCCAAGAAGTTTCTTCAGAGAGCTGAAGAAACTTCTTGGAAGAGAGGAGAAGCTGGGAGCAAAAAGGCTCTTCTGAGGCCAGGAAGGTTCCAAAACGGGGTGTAGAAAGGTGCAAAATAAAAAAGCCACACCCACCCAGTCATATGGCCATGCCCATCCATGTCCACAGAACTGGTCATAAAATTTTTTTGATTCCCACCACTAAATAAAATCCTTACCCCATCATAAGGCCTAATTCTAAGGATTCGTCAATCATAAGAACGCTAATCTCTAAATTGGAGCTTTATTTATAAATCAGAAATTACTGAAGAAATATTTCACAAGCCTGAACTTCTTAAACAGTTTTCTATTCCTTTGTCCCTAAGGAATCCATTTTTTGAATTGCCAAAGCATTACATTCATCATTCAGGGATAGTTTGAATTTGCCATAAAAGAATTTCTGTTCTTCAAATTCTGCCTGACCTGAAGGCAGAGCTGCTTCTTTGTTCTGTCTTGCATTCAGACATTTGTCATCACTATCAACTTTTCACCCTTCCAGAAAGACAGAGAGAGAAAAAGAAGAAGAAGAAAAGAGAGAAAGCAGAACACTGTGAGCTTCTACAGCAGAGACAAATTCCTAGTCCAGTGATGGCAAACCTTTTTGTTGTGGTGTATCGAAAGTGTACATGCCGGCACCCACAATGCAATGTGCCCCCCCGCACATGCATGTGCAACACCCCCACTCTGCACTGTGCATGCGCGTGCCTCCCAGCTGATTTTCAGCCTGTTTGAGGCATTTTTCACTCTCCTGGAGGCTCGAGGGAAGCCTCTGCAGCCTCGAGAGGCCGAAAAACGGGCCTTCCAGAAATACTGGAAGTGCCTGTTTTCAGCCTCCAGTGGGCCTCTGGAGCTCAGAGGAGGCCATTTTTGTCCTCCTGGAGGCTCGAGGGAAACCTCTGCAGCCTTAGGAGGCTGAAAATGGGCCCATTTCAGCACTTCTGGTCTTCCGAAAGGTCCATCTTTTGGCTTCCCGAGGCTGGAGAGGCAGTTAAGTTTGGCTGGGGCAGGGAGTTGACTAGATGATCTATAAAGTCCCAATTCTGTTAATCTGTAATTCTTAGTTGCTTCAATTGGCTATTCCCAAATCATGTGGCCTTTATATTATGGAGTTAATTCTGCTTTCTCTCTCCTTGGTGAGATTTCCTGGAAAGAGGATAGACTTTTCAGGAAAGAGAACAGACAGAATCAGACACAGGAGGCTTAGGACTGTGAGGTGAAATTATCTTTCATCAAATCCCGAGAATGAGGCCATTGTTCCCTTCTCACTTCTGAGAGCAATGAAGCAGGGAAGTGTGAAAAGCACAGGGCATGTACAAATAAACTTTTCTGTCAGCTCATCTTCCTTCTTGGTCCCTGGTGCTTGCAGAGTGGTTTATGCAGGGGGTGGGGTTTGAAATCCGTTAGTCCAGAGGCGGTATTCAGCAGGTTCTGACCAGTTCTGGAGAACCAGTCGCGGAAATTTTGAGTAGTTTGGAGCAATGGTCACCAAGCAGTGGGCCGGGGGAACAATGGTGATCCACAAGAAAATTTTGGTGGTCTACAGGGAAATGTCACCCCCAAAGCACCCCCCAAAGCAATTAATCCAGGCTGCATGGGAACACAAGGCTGTGCCACACACATGGCCCATGGAAACACAAGGCTTGCGTCGCTTGCATTGCGAACAACATGAGGTAGTGAGGGAAAGGGGGGAAAGGGCGGAGGGGGGAACTTGCCCCACTCACCTTGTTTTGTTCGGAAAACACAAGAGGTAGACCGGGTTCCAACAACAAATACTTTATTCTTTAACTAGTCAGTAAATAGGAACACTTGGCTGAAGCCGAGGCCAGCCTTTTATACAGGCTGGCTTGCCTGCTTGCAGCCAATGACAGTTGCTTAAATTTGCCGCCTTTCAGCAGCTTTTTGGATTGGTTCCTAGTGAACCAATCCAATCCTTAATTTATTTGACCAATCAGGTTTGCAGATTTGGAGTCACCCACTTTACATATAGAACACCCCTCCCCTCTTAGTTCAGTCCTACGTGGTGACGTAGTCTCGCAGGTAGGCGGGGCTTTTCTGGACTCGACTTGACTTGCGCGGTTCATTCTTAGTGAAGACTTCGACCGGTTCGGATGGGGCTGCTGTGTCGTCCGTCCTTCTCCCTGGAACCGTCTGGAAGGGTGAGTCAGCCATTTTACTGCCGCCTGAGTTTCTTAGGCTGGCGGTTTTGCCGCTCCCTCCCGTTTCCTCCGGGCAGGTCGAGCTGGCCTGGCTGGCCCCTTCCGATGGGCTCTTCACGCAAGTCTCTCCAAACAGTGAGTCTTTTATTTGTTCTTTTTGATTATATGTTTCATTGGTTTTATTTTTTAGTGGTTCTTTATTTAATTCTTGCGATTCCCCCCCCACCTTAGTTGGCAATTCGTTGGTTTTTTTCGACGAATGGTTGTATGTCTGTGGTTCTTGCTATATTTCGGGATCGAAGCTGGTCTATGTGCCGCTTCCATTCCCTGCCATCATCTACTGTTAACCGGTAGGATTTGGGGCCTGTTATTTGGGTAATTTGTCCTGGTAGCCATGCTGGGTCCCCAGTGAACTTTTTGGCGTAGACTAAATCGCCAATTCCAAATTTTCTAAACCGTGTAGAGGAGTCGGGGGGGGGGGGGTTTTCTGGCGTGAATTCTGGGTGCAGTCTATCAAGGTGTGACCTTAGTTTTCTCCCCATGAGTAGTTCTGCTGGGGACTTGTTGGTTGTGGTACTGGGTGTTATGTGCTGGAGTGTGAGCAATCGGTTAATTTTTTGCTGTACATCTCCAGTGTCCATTTTTTCTAACCCTTCCTTTGTAAATCGGACCATTCTCTCTGCCCTACCGTTTGTAGCTGGATGGGCCGGTGCGGTTAGGGCATGTCTAATACCTAGGGAGGCTAGGTATTGTTCAAAGTGTAGGCTGGTTAGTTGTGGTCCATTATCGGACACGAGGACGTCCGGAATGCCATGGGTGGCAAAAAGGGTGTCCAGTTGTTTCATTACTAATTCAGTTGTTGTTGATGGCATAATTTTTACTTCTAACCAGTTAGAATAGGCATCCACAACAATCAGAAAGGTATGTCCTTTAGTTGGACCAGCGAAATCGATGTGGATTCGTGACCAGGGGCCCCATGGAATTTCCCAATCTCTAATGGGTGCTTTGGGTGGGGATGGTCTAATTTTTTGACATTTGTTACACGAGGTTACCCAGTATTCTATGTCCCTATCAATACGCGGCCACCAGACATAACTTCTAGCAAGGCTTTTCATTTTTACAATCCCCGGGTGATTTTTTTCGTGGCTTCAGCGGCTGTGGCTTCCGCGATGGCTTCGGTTACGGTGATGTTGGGCTTGTTGAGTAATTTACTCTGTGTGGTCGAGTCTCTCAGACCCAACACCACGCGATCCCTCATTGCTTCGTCAATGTTCAAAAAATCACACTCACCCCCTTGTTGTCTAAGGGCAGCAATGAAATCGGCGACGGTCTCTCCCTCTCTCTGGTCTCTGCGGTAAAATTCGTGTCGCTTTATTAAGTTTGACACCATCGGAGCGTAGTGTGCTTTGAGGATTCTTTGCAATTCTGGCCACGTTAGTTGTTTAACGTCTTGGGGCTTCGCAAGGGCCTTTGCCATCTTGAAAACCGTTGGCCCACAGTGAGTCAGGAACACAGCTCTCTTGCGTTGCTCTGAAATGTCTTCCATTTCATTGCTCTCCAAATACATTTGGAAGCGATCTGCATAGGAATCCCAATCCTCTTCGTTGGGATTGAAGGGTGCGGGCGGTGCGTTGTTTCCAGGCATCTTGGTTGTCATCTGGACTTCTTATCACCACGTGTAGGTTTTTTCATTTAGGACGATCCCATCCTCGTCGCCAGTGTTTTGTTCAGAAAACACATGAGGTAGACCGGGTTCCAATAACAAATACTTTATTCTTTAACTAGTCAGTAAATAGGAACACTTGGCTGAAGCCAAGGCCAGCCTTTTATACAGGCTGGCTTGCCTGCTTGCAGCCAATGGCAGTTGCTTAAATTTGCCGCCTTTCAGCAGTTCTTTGGATTGGTTCCTAGTGAACCAATCCAATCCTTCGTTTATTTGACCAATCAGGTTTGCAGATTTGGAGTCACCCACTTTACATATAGAACACACCTCATGCCCCTTGCCTGCCCACCGGGCTGCTTCTTTCTTCTGCTGCTTTTGGCTGCACGCAAGGAAAGCAGCAAAAGTCTTTCTTTCTCTCTACCAAACTCCACCAGAAACGAGTCTTCGGGACACTGCAAGACCTCCTGCTTCAAAAGGCTGCGCCAGCGCAACAAGTCTCACAAAGACTCATTTCTGGTGGAGTTTGGGGGAGAGAAAGAAAGACTTCTGCTGCTTCTGCTGCTTTCCTTGCATGAAGCCAAAAGTCTCTCCCCCTGAGAACAGAACTGGAGACAGTATCCTGCAATCCCAAATAAAGAACGATCTATTGGTAGGAAAATGGGGTGAGGAATTTTCCTGCAGACCTTTTTTTGGGATTTTCCCAGGGTCTTTGGTCCATTGGATTTAAAATTATAAGTTTGGTGGTCCCTGAGGTCCAAAAGATTGGTGACCCCCTGGTTTGTAGGACCGGCAAATACCATGTCTGACTGGCCCCGCCCCATCTATTCTCTGTCTCCCGTTGAGTCCCAGCTGATCAGCTAGGTCTTCTTTGGTTGCCCTGCACAGGAGAATGGAGCTGGAAAGCAGGTTAGTGGAGTGGGGAGGGAATGAGAATTTTACAGTAACCTTCCCTCAGAAGTGGGGAGGGAATGGAGATTTTACAGTATCTTTCCCCTGACATGCCCACCAAGCCACGCCCACAGAACTGGTCGTAATTTTTTTTGAAACCCACCACTGCATTGATCTACTAAGAAATCATCACCATGGAACCCCCCAAATAAGATCAAAGAGAAGATTTGTGTCTGCCCTTTCTTAGGATATGAAGAAATGCTTCACCTGTGATTCCAGGCACCCCTACCACCCAGTTTTCCAAACCAACAGCCACTCCATTGAAAACGTGGTCACCCGTTTGGAACGTGATTGGAAGAAATGGTGGCAATCTGAAAACGGTGAGTTGGCTTCGGCTGGTTTTATTACTTTTAGCCAATTTGCTTCTGCTGTTTATTTGTCCAACTTCCATCTGACCATTTCACGAGCAAAGTGGCAAATCCCTGTCTCTGGATGGTATTTGGCCAGAAAGGTTAATACTTGTTGGTAGCAAAGTCAGGTTCTAAAATTATCCAACGAAACCAATTGATGGCTCGGTGCCTAACATCAAGCAGAGGGACAGCCATTTCCTGCAATTGCTGTCACATTTGGAAGAATAGGAGATTTCAATTATTTGCAGTTTCATTGAATATCTTCTATTTAACAGAATAATAGAGTTAGAAAGGGCCTTGGAGGTCTTCTAGTCCAACCCCTCTGTTCAAACAGGAGAGTGTATACCATTCCAGAGAAGTGGTTGTCCGGTCTTTTCTTAAAAGCCTCCAGTGATGGAACATCCACAACTTCTGAAGGCAAGCTGCTCCACTGATTAATTATTCTCATTGTTAGGAATTCTAGGTTAGTTCTCTCCTTATTTAGGTTTCTATTCATTGTTTCTTGTCCTTCCTTCAGGTGCTTTGGATAATAGGTTGATCCACCTCTTCTTTCTGTGAGCCCCTCAGATTCTGGAGCAAATCGATCATGCCCCTCAGTCCTTCTTCTCTCTAGACTGGCCATACCCAATTCCAACAATCGTTCTTTATATGTTTTAGTCTCCAAGCTCTTAATCATCTTGGTTGCTCTTCTCGGCACTCTTTCCAGAGACTCAACATTTTTTTTAATAATGTGGTGACCAAAACTGGATGCTGTATTTCAGATGTGAAATACCTGGATTCTAAAGATTTAAATATTTTAAGATGCTAAAACGACACTAGCCCATTAATTAAGTTGGAGAAATGCAAGAAGGAAAAAAAACCCAGGATCAATAAATTATACATTTGAATGTTTGCAATTTTTATTCCACTAATACATCCATTTATTATGATCTAAAATGAATGGAATCAGATAGAATAAGAATTTGTGCTTTGTAAGGCTTGCACATTGTGTGTGTGGGGGGAGGCATTCCTTGTAAAGTAATTGTGATCATTCTGATAATAATCAAGATAATTATCAAAATTGTTTGAGAGTTGGAAACATAAGTCATCAAATTGAGTTAGTTAACTGTGTCCCCAGAAAATTAACCTCAGAGGTCCCACAAAATGTCAATCCTCTGGCCATTTTCTTTTGAAAACAAAACATATCCTTGAAGTGGTTTCTATAGGATAAACCCTAAATGCAATTGATTCATCAGAAAGACAATAGATATTTTCTTATTTTTTGTTCATTTTTCTATGACCTGCATCTGGCTTATTAATTCGCAGGTGTTGACCATGTCAGTATTCAGCTGGACTTGGAAAACATGTTTCAGTTCAGTCATCTTATTCTGATTTTCAAGGTACCAAAAATATACTATTTACATTATTTAATCACCTGGTAATTAAGCCCATGTCACACTGGCCAACAGATGCAAAAAGGACACAGCGGACGAACAAAATGTTCCATCCGTTGTTATCCGCTCTCAAAAGAGGCGAAAATTTGCATAACCGGAGCGATAACACGGACGCGGGGAGGACGCAGGGCGGATGCAAAGCGGATGCGGAACGGAAGCCCAGCGGATGGAAGCAGATGGGAGCGGATGGCAGTGGGTGGCACATCCGCAGGGCTTCCGGGGGGCCTCAGCGAAGTGGACGCGGAACGGAAAGAGCGGAAGCAGAGTGGACGCTGAACGGATGAAGCGGATGCAGAGCAGAAGCCTAGCGGATGCACAGCGGAAACCTAACGGGTGCCTGTCATTCACTGCGCATGCGGGGAGGATGCATTGCGTCAGCCCCGCGGATATAACAGAAGCAGCTCGGAAGCAGGTCGCCATTCAGAGGAAAGACCTGCTGCCGGACACATCGACTGCCTTGCCTGCCCTGCCTGCATGTCTGCCTGCCAGCCTTGCTGCCAGCCTCCCTGCCAGCCTTGCTGCCAGCCGGTCTGCCTGCCAGCCTTTCTGCCTGCCTTCCTGCCAGCCTTGGTTCATGTCTGCCTGCCAGCCTTTCTGCCAGCCTTGGTTCATGTCTGCCTGCCAGCCTTGGTGCCTGCCTACCTGCCAGCCTGCCTGCCAGCCTGCCTGCCAGCCTTGGTGCCTGCCTCCCTGCAAGCCTTCCTGCCAGCCTCCCTGCCAGCCTTTCTGTCAGCCTTGGTTCCTGCCAGCCTACCTGCCAGCCAGCAACCCCACAACCATGCAGAAGCACAGCAAGCCTCAGCCATCTGCTGCCAGCCCTGGCAAGAGGGACAGGGCTACCATCCCACCCCCTGGCCCTCACTCTGGTTCTGCTGGGGCTTCTGCAGCATGGGCTCGATCTTCTGGGGCTGGGGCTTCTGCTGCTTCTGCTTCTGGAGGAGCTGATGACAAGCACTCCAGCACCAGCCACCTCCACAGCACCTGCACCCTTCACCCCTGGGACTGAGCAACCAAGAGGAGTGCCAGAGACTCATTTTTGTCTTATAGCTTGTTGTTAATAAAGTCTATTTATGATTCACACACTTGCTTCATTTCTTTTTTTTCATAAAGTCTTGCTGGAAACTGTTAGAAATGGTTTAAGCCTTTGCATGCTTGTGGGATGGGTAAGGATAGCTTTGGATTGGGTTAGGATACCTGTGGGATGGGTAATAGCTGTGGTATGGGTTAGGATAGCTGTGGGATAGATAAACCTCCAGTGCAAGCATAGTGGGACTGTATGGTCCACCCTCCCAGGTGCCACATCTACAGCCCTTTATTATCAATAATAATGTAATAATTATCCACACATGTCAACATAAACACAACTCTTTATTAAACGCCCTGTTCTTTGTAGGCCAACCAAACATACATGGCCCAATCTCATCCGTATGATGAGACAGGCTGAAGGAAGCATCCATTAAGCATCTACCATCCTGTCTTGCCACTCCACTGCTCCAGCTGGGGAGTTGCACCATTGTCTCAGGAGGTTGCGCTGCTTCTTCGCTTCATTTGAGGCTCTGTTGGGGCCTTGCACATCCTCAGTGTCGATCAGATTTCGCCCTTGCCTCCATTCCCCAGGCTCCATGACCCCATTGGCTTGTTGGAGGTCCATGAGCCTGTTCTGCAAGACTGCGTAGCGGGTGCACATGAGATTGTGCAGGATGCAGCAAGCTTCCATGATCCTCCTCACGGTCTCTGGGCAATGCTGCATGGTGGTGAGAAGTACCTGGAACCTGTTGGCCAGGATGCCAAAGGCGTTCTCCACCACCCGCCTTGCCCTGGACAGCCTGTAGTTGAAGATCCTCTCTTCACGGGTGAGGAGTCTGGAAGTGTAGGGCTTCATGAGGTAGGTTGTGATGGAGAAGTCGTCATCCCCCACGATGAAGTAGGGCACATCTTGTGTGTCGTTGGGCAGGGGTTCTGGATCTGGGAAGCCCACGATGAGGTTGCGTTCCAGCCCCTCTTTGAGGTGACTGGTGTTGTATACCTGGGCATCCGAAGATGACCCGTTGCCTGAAGCATTGATGTACATGAACTTGTAGTCAGCATCGACCATGGCAAAGAGGATGATGCTGAAGAAGCCCTTGGAGTTGAAATAAGTGGACCCCGACTTGGCTGGAGATTTGCAGGCCACGTGCTTGCCTTCTATGGCTCCAACGGTGTGTGGGAAGTTCCACTTCTGATACCACTGCTCTGCAACTTTCTTCCATCCTTCTTCAGTGGAGGGGTACTGGAGGAACTCCTCCTTGTATTCTTCGATGATGGCCTGCACCACTTCTCTGACCACAATGCTGATGGTGTTGGATGGCACCCTCCAGCCGTTCTGCATGCTCCTGTAGGAGGTCCCTGAGGCCAGGTGGTGCAGAGTGAGTGCCACCTTGAGCCCAGGTTCCAGGCTGGGCCGGAAGCTGGTGTTTGCCTTGGTCAACCTGGGTGTCAGGCGCTGCACAACTTCGTCAAACATGGCTGGAGGCATCCTTATGAAGTTCTGGAACGCCCGAGTGTCTTCACTCCTGAGCTCCACCATCAGCTTGTTGTACAGTCCGTCCTCCGCTCTACTGGTGAACCATCTTCGGACCCAGTCTCTTTTTGGGTGGCTCCTTTTCTTCTCGCAGTAGTGTTCACAGAGCCTGCAGATGGCTTCGCACTGTTGCAGAACGATGGTGGCTGCCGAAAGGACTTTGTTACAATACACGGTGGACATGACTGGATGCTGTGGAAGAGGAAGAGGCAGATGAAGGCTGCAGAGGTCTGCACCGCTGGGCTGCTGTTCTGAAAGTGCGATGCAGGTGAGTTGCTCCCCCTTTTTATAGGCAGTATAGGTTTTCCGCTAGGCATCCTCTAGGCATCCTCTAGGCATCCTGTAGACATCCTTAATATCTGAGATAGGTCCCTTCTGCGAACGTTTTTTCCGTTTTAAACGCTTTGTTTCCGTGCTGCATCCGCTCGGCATCCGTTCTGCATCCGTTCTGCGTCCGTTCCGCTTCCTCCCTGCATCTGTTTACCACTGGAGCGGATGGAGTTGCGTGGATGTGTAGCGGATGCCTAGCGGATATAGCGGATGCATAACGGATGCATAGCGGATGCGTAGCGGATGCGTAGCGGATGCAGAACGGACGAACTGGATACATTTTCCGCGCAAAAGTTTTAGGCAGCCCAAAACCTTTGGAGTGGATGAAACATCCATAAACGGATGCTGGACGGATAGAGAGGAAGCAAAACGGAGGCAGTGAGTACAGAATGGATACATCACATTAACCAACGGATGGCAAGCTTTTTTGTCCGTTTTACATCCTCTTTGCATTCATTGGTTCAGTGTGACATGGGCTTTATTTAGAGTATTTATTTATTTATTTATTTATTTGTTTGTTGTTTGTTTGTTTGTTTGATTTGATTTGTCTATTGCTTACAAGATAATAGGCATAAGTATAAACATCGTTATGAATACATGAAATCGGTACATATAAGAAAAATAAAATAAACAATAGGACAGGGACGGTAGGCACATTGGTGCACTTATGTACGCCCCCCACAGACTTCGTAGGAAAGGGGTGAGGTCAATAGTAGACAGTCTAAGGTTAAAGTTTTTGGGGTTTGGGGAAGAAACCACAGAGTCAGGTAGAGTATTCCAGACATTGTTCAGGCAATGCCTGCTTTTATCTTGTTTAGAATCAACATTGTGTATCTCAGAATTACTTAGCTGCTGTTGACTGGGATCCACGATCATCTGGAAGGCAATTTACCTTTTGCAAAAAAAAAAAAAAAGATATACGCTTTTTTTTACATTTAGCAAAAAAAGGGGGGGGATTTCAGCATTTTTTTCATATTTAAGACTTCCTAAATTCATCCTATTTAGGATTTCAAAATGGGCACTTTAGCCTGACTTCCTGATGCCAAGATCCGCAATGGATCCGCATAAACTGTTCATGCTTCATCTAATGATTATAGCAGCAATTCAATGAAGCATATCGTCTCCTCAGCTTTTAAATCTGATTTAAATCTGGTTAAGGCTTGTCTGTAGCCACAGGTAAAACAGGAGAGATTTGCAGTATGTGTTTGAGCAGGAATGCACAGATTGCTGGCATTCTACTGATGGCTTAAGTCATGGAGTCCCCAACACCCAGTCCTGTTCTGACCTAGGCATCCCAAAAGCACGAAGCCAACTCCTTGTCCCAATAAAACCCCTTTTATTTAAGTCAGAGGTAATTCCTCTCCAGCAAAGTCCCGGCCAACAGTCTTTCAAGAGATTGCACAACTACAGACCTTTATCAGGCTTGGAGAGTTGCCAAGCCGATATCTTCCAAACACTATTGTCTGTAGCAGACAATACTTGGCAAGGAATCAGGAATAGATCTTCATCCTAATTAAATGAGCTAATTGTCTCCTGCAAGACACCACTCCTCTTTCGCTCCTGTTTATTCCCTATGCCATTCACCGTCCATCTATGGCTTTATTTCCAAGACAAACCCTGTTCCTTAGCTGTTCCATTCTTCTGGCAGCTCTGTGCATGTGCACACTGGGAGCAGGCTCCAGCTATTCTTCTGCCCCACTGAATTCTGACTTCAAAGGCAGCTGATAATTATCAGACAGCCTTGGCTCCATCTCTGCCTCCAACACAGAGCCCTTGTCAGAACATTCCCCAGAATCCAGGATTCCTCCCCAACTTCCTCACTGTCCGAATCTTCCGCCAGCTCTGCTGGCCGCTGACAGGCCACAACAGGTTGCAGCATGCCAGCAAACAGACCGCGCAAACAAGTGAAGCCACATTCTTGGGATGCAGGTAGGGGAAGGCAAAAAAATGGGCCTCCCAAAAGTTCGGGAAGGCTGGAAATGGGCCTGTTTCTGGCTTCCAGAGAGCCTCTGGAATCTGGAGAAGCCATTTTTGCCTTCCCGGAGGCTCAAGGAAAGCCTCCGGAGCCTGGGGAGGGCAAAAACACCCCCCATCACCATGGTGCAGAAGGCCAACTAGGCCACACCCACCATGGTCACGCCCAGCCAGCAACTGGGTAGAGAACCCATTGCTAAAATTTTTGAAGCCCATCCCTGGTCTCAGATGCTTAAGTGTTCATAGCATGAAGTCATACCAATCTGAAGGTGTGTATTTCTCTTATAGACTTTTCGTCCCGCCGCCATGTTGGTGGAGCGTTCTGCAGATTACGGTCAAACCTGGAAGGCCTATCGATATTTTGCACAAAACTGTACTGCTTCTTTTCCGGACATTTCTTCAAGGCCACCCAAAGAGGTTGGAGACCTTGTGTGTGACTCCAAATATTCAGATATCGAACCGTCAACCGAAGGGGAAGTATGTATCTGATTTTACTTGAATGATTTGGATTCTCGGTACAATTACAAATGTCCATGATTGTGATAATAATCACAAAAACAACCAGAGACAGTGAACAAGACCTTTATTATTAAGCTTTTGCAAAAGGGAATTCTGCTCATGGCAGAAGACATGGTTCCCAGGAGGGCTGAGGTTTATATACAGGTTGAAATATGCAGTCTCTGTCCCTTTCCTGGGTTCACAATCTATCCAAGCTACGTATCTTCCTACGCCACACCCATATCAGAACACCTGTTTCCTTGTCTTTGGAAACTATCCTCATTCTCATGGCTTCTTCCTGTTATGTCCATTGAAGCACAATGGTCATTAACAGGTTTCTGTTGGGTCAGAATGAGTTAAAATCTCTGACATTAATCTTCAAGCCAAGATTACAAACCCTCACCCCAGCCAAGAACATGACATTTTACTTTCAAAACATAACATGTTACAAAACATAATATGTTTGTTAAATACAGTTATATCTCTGTCCAATAATCATTTCATAGTTCATATTTCAGATAAACATGGAATCTCTTCTATACTTCATTTTCTCAGGAGTAACTCACAATATATAATTTCCACATATAACAATAATGTACAATAGTGTTCAAATTGCCTTGAAGTCAGAAAGCTGCCAGAGAGTTTTTATGGTTCATTCTGTAGCTAAAGTACAGGTAGTCCTCGACTTACAACAGTTTGCTTCGTGACTGTTCGAATTTACAACGGCACTGGAAAAAGAGATTTATGATCGTTTTTTCACAGTTATGGCCACTGCACTCATGTGATTAAAATTTAGGTGCTTGGCAACTGACTCCTATTTTTGACAGTTGATCCTCTTTTGCAACCTTCTGACAAGCAAAGTCAATGGGGAAGCCAGGTTCACTTAACAGCCAGGTTACTAACTTATCAACTGCAGGTGATTCACTTAATGACTGTGGCAAGAAATGTCATAAGATGGGGGCAAAACTCACTGAACAAACATCATACTGAACAACATAAATTTTTGTCATATTGGCAAAGAGTGAATGTTTTCCTTCCCCGCACTTATCCTTATAAATATTTTTTTGGTATTTTGATAGGTTATTTTTAAAGTTCTGGATCCCAGATTTGAAATAGAAAATTCTTATGGTCCGTACATCCAAGGTAGGAATAGTTGGGTTTTGAACGGTCTTTTATCAATTCTTCTTTGCTTTGATTCTTTTGATAACTCAGGGGTAGAACACAACTGTTAATAAAGTGAGGGGCCCTTGGTGCACTCTGAACTTGCTTGTTCTCTTGCTGATGTTTCATGACCAAACTAGGTAACATCATCAGTGCTAGAAGGGGGTGGGCTTTGTGTAGAGGAGAAGGAGCAGGAAAAGGAGCAGGAGGAGCAGGAGAAGGAGTAGGAGGAAGAGCAGCAGCAGCAGGAGGAGGAGGAGCAGCAGGAGGAGTGTGAAGACAACTATGGGGTCTTTGGTGTGATCTGAGTTTGGTGATTTTCTTGCAGACGTTTCATGACCAATCTGGGTAACATCATCAGTGCTAGTAATGAGTGCTGTTTGCTGTCAGTTCATATTGTGGTGGCTTGCCTATCTGTGTGGATGGGGGCAGTCTTAGCGATTCTTTTGTTGGGCTGTTTACTGATGGCTCTTTAGCAGTTTCTTCATTTGGGTACAGTGCTTACTCGATTGTTGGTCTGGAATTAACCTTGGAGTTAAATTTCTAGAGAGAATTTCTAGAGTCTTTTTCTCTTGGTCTAGACACATACACATAAACAACATCTATAGAGGGACGTGGTGGCTCAATGGCTAAGACGCTGAGCTTGTTGATCAGAAAGGTTGGCAGTTCAGCGGTTTGAATCCCTAGCACTGCGTAAGGGATTGAGCTCCTGTTACCTGTCCCAGCTTCTGCCAACCTAGCAGTCTGAAAGCAGTAAAAAATGCAAGTAGAAAAAATAGGGACCACTTTGGTGGGAAGAAAACAGTGTTCCGTGCACCTTCGAAGGCGTTTAGTCATGCTGGCCACATGACCACGGAGATGTCTTTGGACAGTGCTGGTTCTTTGGCTTTGTAACAGAGATGAGCCCCGGCCCCCTAGAGCCGGAAACGACTAGCACATATGCGCGAGGGGAATCTTCACCTTTACTATAGACTATGCAACAGGCACAATCAACCAGCCACCAAAAGACTCCAACAACTCTCCAACAGGCCTCAGATCAGCACAGATTAACTCCAAGGTTACAAGATAACTCTGGGTGGTTTACAGGTTATAAAACAAATTATTAAACAACACAAAGTTAAAATATTATTAAGAACTATACAAAAACTGAACTGAAGGAGTTAAGAGCTCAACAGGTCAGGGATGAGGTCTTTTTACCTCATCAGCTACTGTTAGAGACATTGTTATAAAAATATCCACCATTATGGATATTATTTTGAGCTAAACTACTTTACACATTTCCCCAAATTTTCATCGCAGAGCTGGTTGCTTTTACAAATCTGAGAATCAACTTCACAAAGCTTCACATGCTGGGAGATACTTTACTTGGAGAAAAGAAACAGAGTCTTCTGAGAAAATACTACTATGCGCTTTATGAAATGGTTGTTCACGGGAGTTGCATGTGCAACGGCCATACCAGCCACTGTGGCCCTGGGGAAAATCTGCGAGGGGACATCTTCCACGAGCCTGGGATGGTGAGTCAAAAGAGTTGTCTTTCCAAAAGATTCCATTTGAGCACAAACTTCAGTTGTCTTGAAATGTTGCAGTAATACTATAGGAGAGATCACAGAGAGTGGAGTCAAGAGAGGATTTAGCCTAGAATTGTTATGTTGCCACAAATTATGCAAATCCAACCTCTCTTGAATTCTGTTCTTATCTAGCACCAATGTGATGATTATTCTTGTGTATAGGCATGAACAATAAATCAGCTTATGGTAAAGGTAAAGGTTCCCCTGCACATACGTGCTAGATGTTCCTGACTTTAGGGGGTGGTGCTCATCTTCATTACGAAGCCAAAGAGCCAGTGCTGTCCAAAGATATCTCCATGGTCATGTGGCTGGCATGACTAAACACCTTCGAAGGTGCATGGAACGCTATCTCCTTCCCACCAAAAGAGTCCCTATTTTTCTACTTGCATTTTTTACATGCTTTTGAACTGCTAGGTTGGCAGAAGCTGGGACAAGTAACGGGAGTTCACTCCATTACAAGGTGCTAGGGATTTGAACTGCCAATCTTTCTGATTGACAAGCTCAGCGTCTTAGCTGCTGAGCCACCCACATCCCTTTAAATCAGCTTAGCTGGAATTTAACGTGTGATCCTGATTCTTCCCACCCCACCAATATTCCTAAGTGCAACTCAGAAATAGATATTGGAGTATCAATAAGGTTATCACAATACATTTTAACTGTCATTCTTGTGTCCAAATGTTCTGCAAGATTGATGCTCTGAGATGATGCCTCTTAAGATGGCAACAGCGATAGCACGTAGATTTATATACTGCTTCACAGTGCTTTACAGCACTCTCTAAATGGTTTACAGAGTCAGCCTATTGGCCCGAACAATCTGGCTCTTCATTTTACTGACCTTGGAAGAATGAAAGGCTGAATCAACCTGAGATAAATAGACAAACAGACAGACAGACAGACAGACAGACAAAGACACACACACGGAGAGAGAACACAATAGCAATTAGACTTTTATACCACTTCATAGTGCTTCACAGCCTTTTCTAAACAGTTTACAAAGTCAGCATATTGTCCTCAGCAATCTGGGTCCTCATTTTACCAACCTTAGAAGGATGGAAGGCTGAGTCAACCTTGAACTGATGAGAATTGAACTGCTAAATTGCCGCAGTTGGCAATCAGCAGAATTAGCCTGCAGTACTGCGTTCTAACCACTGTGTCACTACGGCAGAGTTTCATAATGATGGGTAATGGTGTATGCACATGAATGTATCCTTTTTATTGTGGACATGCTGTTTGTTCACCCCTTGTCCTAAGTTCATTTTCAGCAGGCCACATCAGAGAATGCAAAGCCATGATGCCAACATGCACTTTTCATTGATGTGTTTCAGGTCCACGGGAACTGCCTTTGTGAACACAACACGGATGGTTTGTCCTGTGAACGATGCAAAGATTTCTACAATGACATCCCTTGGAGGCCGGCTGAAGGATCCCAGGAAAATGCTTGCCGAAGTATTCCAGTGATTGGCTTAATTTTTTCCAGATTTGTGCATAATATAACCACCCATCACCCTGCTGAATCTCCATTGGTGTGGCGGTGTCAAGTGCTGGGAAAATCAGGAGTTTCAGGCAGTTCAAATCAGCATAAAGATTTATTGCAAGCTTGAGTCCTCTACAAGAATCTGGCCAACTAACAGGCAAAGGAAATGAGCGGGAGATAAGAATCGAAAGGAATTCAGGGTGGGCTGGAGTTAGATTTCTTGTGGGAATGCAAGGACTCGTGACTGATGATGGGTTTGACTCTTCAGCCTGGTCATCTCCTACAGGCAGACAGAAATTGTTACTCACTATTTAGTGAGGTATCTGGTTCTTATTGATGTGCAAGGGCCCCTTTACGTTTGCTTTTTCTTTCAGAATGTGAATGCAATAGTCATTCGGAGAGCTGCCATTTTGATATGGCCGTGTACCTTGCTAATAACCGTACCAGTGGTGGAGTTTGCGAAGACTGTCAGCACAACACAATGGGGCAACATTGTGAGCGGTGCAAGCCGTTCTTTTATCAGGATCCCCAGAAGGCCATGGTGGATCCTCATGCATGTGTCCGTAAGTGTGAAATGTTTGTGAGATGATCCAGAGCAGGGGTGTCAAACTCAAGGCCCAGGGTGCTTAGATATGGTCCACAGGGCTGCCCAGGAAATAGCAAAGGACTGGTAGTGGGCAGCCCTCCCGGGCTCTGTTTTGACTGGCAGAGGGCTGCAGGAGGATCCCCTAGCCCTGTCCAGGCGACCACAGGTGCCCTGTGACATGAGTGATGTCAAGCTGGCCATGACCATCCCGCCCATGTCCATCTGCTCCCCCCCGAGATCAAACACAACTCTGATACTGTCCTCTATGAAATTGAGTTTGACACCCCTGATCCAGAGGGTTGGATTCAGACAATTCCTAGGACTTGCTATATTTGACACAAATTGTATTAATTTGGGTGATGTTTCGAAGAGTGAGATTCTATTGGTTCAGCCTGGTTCAGCTGAACTGATAGCTCCGAAGATCATCTGGGAGCGAACTGATTCACTCCAAAGATCAAATGCTGAGCCCACCCACCCATCTCGGCTCCATACTGACCTTTATTTCCTGATTTTAATGCTCAGCTGCATTGCTGCATGTCAGCTGTTGAAGAGACAGGGAGAGTGCAGGAGTGCAGAAGGGCAGTAGGAAAGCCTCCGTGCGTGCACAAAGCGTGCATTTGCCGCGCGCATGCGCAAAGCAGACCCACCAAAGTGGTGATAAAACAATTTGAATCCCACCACTGGATGTTTCCAAATGTTACATTGTTCCCTTATACCTACCCTGTTTCCCTGAAAATAAGAGCCAACTGGAAAATAAGCCCTAGAATGATTTTGCAGGGTGCTCGTAATATGTCCTAACCTAAAAATAAGCCCCAGTTAAGATTGTCAGCCAGATGGACACATTTAGTACTGTATTTCCCCCAAAATAAGACCTAACTGGAAAATAAGCCCTAATGCATCTTTTGGAACAAAAATTAACATAAGATCTGATCTTATTTTCGAGGAAACACGATAGTATATCCGTTTTTGTCTTGTCTGCCCCTAGCTTGTGACTGCGATCCAGAAGGCACTCTGCGAAATGGGCTGTGCCAGGATCATTCGGATCCTGTCCTTGGAAGCATTGCTGGCCAGTGTCTTTGCAAAGCCAATGTTGAAGGCATCCGTTGTGACAAGTGCAAGCCGCACTACTATGGAATCAATGGAAGCGATCCGCTTGGCTGTCAGCGTATGCATTTTTCTTTTATTTTCTTGTGGTTCAGGCCTTGTAGACTGAAGTCAGGATGAAAAAAAACAAACAGAAGCATGAGTTGTATTTTAACATATCAGTTGCCCTCCTTGAAATTCTACAATTTCACTGGTATTGCTACATAGTTTTGACTAACCCATCAGGTTGAGGTGGTATTCAGCTGGTTCAGACTGGTTCTGATCAGTAGCAGAAATTTTGATTAGATCTGTTGTGGTTTGTCAGCAGCCTGTGTGGACGGAAGCAAAATTGGACAGTGGGGAAGAACAGGGACCAGTCCGGGAGTCTGGAGAGGACTCAGACGAGGGTCCTGTGTCCAATACCAAGATGGGGCCAGGACCATCTGGGAGTGGGATACTGCCTTCCAAGCTTCCAGAGTCTGGCAGCAGCAAGGCAGAGGAACAAGGGGAGCCTGTTCCCAGTGCGCGTGTGCGCAGAGCTGCCAGAAGGCAAGAGCAGCTAAGGCAAAAGGGGTGACTCAGGAGTAAGGCTTGGAGGTGATTGCCCCTCCCCTAAGGTATAAAGGAAGTGAAAAGATAGAGAAACCTTTGCAGGAAGCAAAGTCATTTGCTCTGTTCGGATTAAACCTTGAAGCTCTGTGTGGACTTTGTACTTTGGTTGGGTTTTTTTTCAGTTAATTTGGCATTTTAGTTTTTGGCAGCAATTCAAAGGAATAAAGATGGGTGCTTATCTCAAGACACTATTTGAGACTCATTACGGGCTGGGAATGAACATAATTCCCAATGTTGAAATAAAACAGAAGTTGTTTGGACTTAATTACGATCTCAGGAAGCCTTGGTCAGAACAAGTTCGGAGAACTAGTTAGCTCCTCCCACCTGCCCCTGCCTTTCCTCTCCTATATCCCCTTGTTTATTACCTCAGCTGATTTGCGCGCAGAGAATCACGAATAGAACCGGTAGGAAACAATTTGGAAATCCACTACTGCCATCAGGGCATTTGTGCAGCCATCCATTTCTCACCCAAATGGTGATCTGGAATTCTGTCTTTTCAGCTTGCAGGTGTGACCCAAAGGGAAGTTTGCCTTTCTCTATTTGCAACACAGAATCAGGAAAGTGTGTGTGCCAGGAATTTGTCACTGGACAACGTTGTGAACACTGTCTGGTATGTATTGAGAAGTTTTTCAACTAGAATATCTTGCTTAGGACTTTCCTTGGTGTGATACAGAATAAACACAGTCACAAAAACAGGTGAAGCCCCTTTTATTCCTTCACTATGCTTCAAAGCTCCAAATATCCTTAACTGGAAACAAAAAACTCCCCCACGAGCAGTTACAAAAAGGAGGAAATGCCGTTTAAACTAAAAATGCCTATAAATTATAAGAGTAAAAACAACACAAACCATACTGAAACAATTAAGGGAACCAGGCAAGATAAGGGCTTGAAGATGTCCACAGATATTGGAACACACACTGGGAAAGATGCCAAACTCAGAGAGGAACGACAGACTAGAGATATTTCCATGCTTTGTTTCCAGCACTGGCCCATATGCATGTCCATCCTTTTAACCAGTTGTCACAGCTGCAGCCCATGAAGAGGATCAAGGTCCTTTCCTCCCTGTAGACCATGCCATTCCCATCTCTCCCTTATCCTCTCCTCCCTGTGTGCCCTAGGATGGAGAGGGGATGGGCCTGGGTCTTTCCCCAGCCTCCTCCACAACCTCCGGAGCCACACCTCCACTCCCTGTCAGCTATTCTTCCTCTCCCTTGGAGTCAGTCTCCAACAGATGCATGACACTTGGTGTTGTTCCCTCTGTTTGCTCTTTCTTTTAATCCAAATATCAGGGTCAGGTAGTCCTCAATTTACAGCAGTTTATTTGGTGACTGTTCAAAGTTACAACGGCACTAAAATAAAAGGTACTTATGACTGTTTTTCACACTCATAACCATGCAGCATCCCTGTGTCATGTGATCAAAATTCAGCCGCTTGGCAACTGCCTTGTATTTATGACGATTGAAGTGTCCTGGGGGTTGTGTGATCCCCTTTTAGGAACTTCTGATAAGTAAAGTCAATGGGGAAGCCAGATTCACTTAACAACTAGATTATTAACTTAACATCTGCAGTGATCCACCTAATTGCATTCCCACTCATGCTAGTAATACTGTTACTAAATTTGCAGATGATTCAACAGTGGTGGAACTCATCTCCGGGGGAAGGATGGGTCTGCCTACTGAGATGAGGTGGACTGGTTGCTTTCATGGTAGGGAGACAATAACTTGGTCCTCAACCCCAGTAAGATCGAAGAGTTTATAGTGGACTACAGAAGGAACAGATCATACATCCAGCTTATCAAGGGAGACTGAGTGGAGCAAGTGGCCAGTTTTAAGTTTCTGGGTGTTATCCTAAAATAGGACCTGACCTAGGGCGCCCACATTATAACACTGGTCAAAAAGGCCCAGCAGAGATTATGCTATCTGAGACTTCTCAGAAAACAACAACTGAATTGAAAACTTCTGGTGACCTTCTACTGCTGCACCATAGAGAGTATCTTAACTTACTGCACCTCCGTATGGTTTGCCAATTGCACAGGAGCAGATAGGAAAGCACTCCAGAGGGTGAACGTCATTGCCCAGAGGATCATTGGTTGCCTTCTCCCCTCTTTAGAAGAGCTTTATAGCTCCCGCTGCCTTAAGAAAGCTCAAAACATTCTCAAAGAGACATCTCATCCTGGGAACCCTTTTTTTTTTTTTGAACGATTACCATCTGGCAGCCAGTACAGAATAATAAAACAGACAAACAGGCTGAAAAACAGCTTCTATCCCAGGGCAGTAGCTCTATTGAATTCTACTGAATAGTACACTGAAGATGGCATTTAATTTTATTGTAGGATGTGTTATGACCATAAAGTAAACTAAACTAAACATCTGCGACAGAAAGGCCGTAAAATGAGACAGAGATCACTTAACCATTGAGGCAAGAAAGATCATAAAACAGTGCAAAACTCACTGAACAAATGTCTCACTTAAGCAACAGAAATGTTGGAGTCTATTGTGGTCAGAAGTTGAGCACCACCTGTGTATTTTTAATTGAATTCACACACTGGGGTGATGACTCCATTTCATTTCTTTTCCATTGTAGGAAGGATACTGGGGTCTTGGAAGTCACGTTTATGGATGCTCTCTGTGTGATTGTGACATTGGTGGTGCCTACAATCATTCGTAAGTTTCTATTTTAGCTCCTTTACAATATTTAGAGAAAAAATAATAATCTAACCATCCCCTGGAAAATAAGAGAGGTACTAAAGATTTATCTTTAAAAGAAAGCAATTCTTTTATTTCTTGTGTATTGGACCCAAAGGGAACCATACCTATGGACATGTGCATTAAATTGAAATATCAGACCCTCTGAATCAGGAGTGTCAAACTCAAGGCCAGGGGGCGGAACTGGCCCGCAGGGTATGTCAGTATTCCAGAAAACCTCAACTCCAACCAATAACTCCAAGGCAGACATTGTGATGACCCAGGGTGTGGCACAAAGGCAACACAGTCACATAAGCAATAAGTGTCCTTTTATTATCTCCAACTTTGTCCCCAATGTCCAGGTTAAACTCTCCCAGGAACAGCCTTTAACTATAGACAATTCAGTCCAAAACAAGATACATACGAACTGTAATTAAAAATCCAAACAAACCAAACTGAAGTAATTAGCTTGACAGGGCAGGAGAAGGAATTTCAGACTTGAAAGCACGGCAAAACTCACACAGTTAGGAAGATGCCAGGAACACAGAAAAGCCATGATAATATAAAATAAATTCACATTTGCTCCCAACAGCTTGCTGCATGCAGTTTCCCTTTTTAAACACTGTGTTCCCAGCTGCAGCTAATGAAGGGAATCAGGGCCCTTTCCTCTCCCGTAAGCCATGCAACTCATGTTGGAGGTGTTCTAGTCCAGTCCCCTGCTCAAGTAGGAGAACCTACACTATCTGAGATAAGTGGCTGTTCAGTCTCTTCTTAAAGATCTCCAGTGATGGAGTGCCCACAATTTCTGGAGGAAAGCTGTTCCACTGGTTAATTGTCCTCATTGTTAGGAAATTTCTCCTTAATTCCAAGTTGCTTCTCTCTGGAATAAGTTGACCCCCTCTTCTTTGTGGCAGCCCCCTCAAATATTGACATATTGCTATCATGTCACCCCTCATTCTTCTTTTCTCTAGACCAGACAAACCCAATTCCTGCAACCATTTTTCATATGTTTTGGTCTCGAGGCCTTTGATCATTTTAGTTGCTCTTCTCTGAACTTTTTTCCAAGGTCTCAGCATCTATTTTGTAGTGCGGTGACCAAAATTGCTTGCGGTATTTCAGGTGTGGCCTTACTAGGGTTTTATAAAGTGGCATTAATACTTCATGTGATCTGTTTATGCCACCCAGGATTGTATTTGCTTTTTTTGCTGCTGTCACACACTGCTGGCTCATATTCAAGTGACCATCCACTAAAACTCCAAGGTCCCTCTCACAGTTCCTGTTTTTGAGCCAGGTCTCACTTAATCTGTACTGATACCTTTAAATTTTTCTGCCTAAATGTAAAACTTTTCTTTTCTCCACATTGAAATTCATTTTGTTGGGTGGGGCCCTTTGTTCAAGTTGCCAAAATCTTTTTGGATCTTGAGCTTAACATTGTCATAAGAAAAGTCATAAAAAGTGGGCAAAACTCACTTAGCAAATGTTTCACTTAACAATATAAATTTGGGGTCCAATTGTGACTGTAAGTCAAGGACCACCTGCAATTGATCAGAAAACTATTTTGAAGTCATAGTTTAGTTTTCTTTACCTTCTTTTCACATTTTACTTTCCACTGTTGTTTCCTCCTAGGTGCGCACCTATCGACGGACAGTGTGACTGCCGAACTAATATAGTAGGCCGACAATGTAGTGACCCAGCTGCAGGCTACTTTTTCTTACCTTTGGATTATTATATATATGAAGCTGAAGATTCAGTGCCACTCCTTGGACCTCTGCCCTTGGTATTTTAATGAACTTTGCACTGGGTTACAAATAGTACAGATTAACGTGTAGGATAGTCCTTTCTGGACCGGCAGGAAGCAGAAGACAAAGATGGAAAACTAAAATTACAGGAAAAAGGAACGAGCGTATTTTATTTATTTGTGGCTGGCCAGGAGCAGCGTAGTGGTTTAGAGGTAAAGATGCTTGCCTCCAGTGATGAGATTCAGCCAGTTCCCACTGGTTCAGGAGAACTGGTTTTTAAATTACCCACCCATCCCCACTATCAAAGTGGATCCTGGCTGATGCATTGCACTGCAATGGAGAAACAGGCAATGGAGTGACCAGTGCAAGGGAAGGAGAAGGCCACTTTCCCTCTTTCTTCTCCCTGCTCCTCCCTCTTCCCCCATGCCAGCCGCTCCAATTCCTGTTTCTCCACTGCAGCACAGTGGCCACTTTGTGCGGGGAGGTGGTATAATTTCACAACCAGTTTGCCCAGGGTCAGGTTGGCCAACACAGGAGGCCCATCCTATATGGTGGAGGAGGTGGAGGATAGGGATGGGCCTCCCACGACAGCCTATCTGACCCTGGGTGAACCAGTTGTTAAATTATTGAATTTCACCACTGGTAGTCTCCCATTTGGAAGGTTGTGAGTTTAATCCTAGGCAGCAGCAGATGTTTCTCTCTTAAAGCGCAAAGAGAAAATATCTGCTGTGAACTCCTCATCGGGATCAGGAAGGGTATCCGGCCACTAAATGCTCAGCTCCATCCAATCGCCTCAATTCCATAAAAATATTTGCAGCTGCCATATTTAGAGTAGCTTTCCCCAATCTGGCCTACTGAAAGATGTTTATCTTCCTTCTCTTTCTCTTTGTGATTTTCCCCCCTTCTTTTCCTAAGTATAATAACTTATGAATATGAAGGTTTAACTTCCTTCCGTTTAAATTTGTTGTTCAAAATGGTGGAAAGTTCCATTTCTACAGGGAAATGGGGACACAGTTTAAATTCTGCCATTTCCATGTTTGCCTAATCATTCACAGTATGATTACACGGAATGTATTTCTACCAGTAACACTCAGATTCTGATGTTGTTATTATTTCAATATATTTATAAGGTTCAACCAACAACCATGCCACGCTGTGATGTCTATTTTCAGCAACAAGGCTACGATTTCACAATTGAAAATGGGAAAATTGTCTTGAAGAAGATGAAAAAAAGGGGCAACAGAAAGCTGACAGCTGGACAAGTAAATCTAATGTTTTTCTTAATTTTTTAAAATTAATATTTACTAGCTTGATACCCGTGCTTTGCTATGAAATTATGTGGGTGGGCTTAGTTTTTTGGGAGGAAAATAAGGGGGAGAGATTTTGCCTCTGCCTACCAGGATCTATCAGTATTCATCTGGCTAGCATCCTGTCAGTGTGTGAGAGAGTTGAGGGCTGTTTGGAAACTGAAGCAGTATTTGCTGTGTGAGCAAGGAGACAGCAAGGAGTCTGGGTGTAGCTTAGCTCAACTGTTCTGTACTAAAGCTGCTTACTGCTGTGAAACTGAAACTGAAACTCCTCTCCTCTGCTTGTGTTTTGCATTTGGAAGATATTTTGTTTCAGGTGGGGGGCGGAGTAGAACTCCTAAACATCAGAGCATGTTAATAATAATAATATAGGAAATACTAATGCTCTGGTGGTCATTTCAAAAAATCCTTTCTTAGTGAGCACCTAGAAGCCAAGAGGAACATATGTGCCAAATTTCAAGTTTTTAGGCTTTACGGTTCTGGAGATTTTGTGATGATGCATGAGTGGTATTTAGCTTTTATATATAGAGATAGAAACTTTTTTTTCTGAAGCAACGAGAGACCAAAAAGCATGGTGCTTATTCTGCCAGTTTGTTTGGATGCACTTGGCTACTAGAATAAAGGTGTTGTTTTAAAACCCTCTTTTAGAATCCGGTTCCGTTCAGCAGAAACCTGGCTCTGAATATTGTGATTAAAGAGGTTGTGCCTGGAAAACCCATGACGTGGTCAGGACTAGGTTTTGTCCGTGTGCAAAGCAAAGCAGGATTACATTTTTTGATCAACAACATTCCATTTCTGATGGACTTTAATATCATTGTCCGTTATGAGCCAGAGGTAATTATTATATGCCTAATTATTTCAGTATCTTAATAGAGACCCAGACTAAACTGAAACCTGTCAGATTTATCTTGGTTGTTGTGTTTATATCCGTTTTCAACCCTTAGATGGATCTAAGGATTTTCTCATAGACTGCAATCCAAGAATGATCCCTGTCGAAACGAAAGGCCTTCGGATGTGAGGCATATATACAATTGTGTGATTTTGTATCACCATTGATTAGAGCAGGGGTCACCAACCTTTTGGACCTCAGGGACCACCAAGCTCATAATTTTAAATCCCGCAGACCAGAGGCCCAAAGAAAATCCTAACAAAAGTCTGCAGGAAAATTCCTCACCCTGTTTTCCTACTGATCGATCAATCTTTATTTGGGATCTCAGGATATCGTCTCTACCTCCATTCTCAGGGGGAGAGAGAGAGGGAGAGAGAGAGAGGGAGAGACTTTTGACTTCAGGCAAGGAAAGCACCAGAAGCAACAGAAGTCTTTCTTTCTCTCCCCCAAATTCTGCCAGGAATGAGTCTTTGTGAGATTTGTCATGCCGGTGTAGCCTCTTGGAGCAGGATGCCTTGCATGGTTGGACTAGATGACCTCCAACAAGGATCCTGCCAACTTTGTTATGCTGTTAAAAATAATAAAGACAGGATAACAAACAAACAAATAAATAGATAAATAAATAAATCTCAGTTCTGAGAGGGAGCAAAGTAGGTAATGCAAAGTCCCATATTAAATTTTAGCATTGACCAAAGGTTTCTTTTCTATTGAGCAAAAGGCTCAACAGTTTCTGCTGTGGAAGGTATCACAAAACAACAAGATGCAGGTGCAAAATTGCCATCTTGCCTTTTAGACAGATAGACAGACAGACAGACAGACAGACAACACACACACACACACACACACACACACACACACACACACACAAACTCCCCTGTATGCTAATGCCATTGGAGTTGTTTGTCCTGCCAAAAATGATTTTCTTTTGGGGTAGCATTAACTAAGGCCTGGTCCCACTGCACTTACGGATGAAAAGAGGATGTAAAACTTTTTTAAAAAGCTTTCCATCCATTGGAAAACATGATGCATCCGTTGTGTACTCACTGCATATGTGTTTCATATGCTCTATCCGTCGAGCATCCGTCCACTGTGATTTCATCCACGCAAAAGTTTTGAGCTGCACAGAACTTTGTGAACGGATGAACTTTCTGCCGCATACAATGTACATCCATGACATATACAGGCAACAAACGTTCTATGTCCATTATCATCCGTTAAACATCCACTGTATCCTCTCTGCATCCTCTGGCCATCACCTCAACTCACATCTGCTGCAGCTGAAAACGGAAAGAGGGAGGAAACGAAAGGTACACGGAATGTCTACACAGCGTGAATAGCACGGAAATAGAAAGGATGTAAGCGTATGCATCTCGTATATAAAGTATTAAAAATGGGAAAACATTTGTATATGGGATGTATCTCGGATATTTAGGATGTCTGCAGTATGTCTAGAGTATGTAGAAGGCCCCATAGCGGACAACTGATATTTTATATAAAAAGGGGGAGAAAATCATCTGGATCTCAGTATGAGTCCAGTAGCTGTGGTGTATAGACCTCTTCACCCTTGGTCTTTAACATCATCAATTGTTCTCCACCATAGATGATGAAACAGTCCGTATGATAGCTGCAATCATTCATTACCAGAACCCAAACCTGTTCAGACTGTATCAAGTTTTACACAGAAGGAGAGGAAGGAGACGTCCAAGAGCTGTGTGGGTCTGAGGATGGATCGTGAGAAGAATAGAGTTTGGACTGTATGACCAGTTGATGGTGGAGCTGAGGAATGAAGACCCTTGTGCATTCCATCCCTTCATGAGGATGCCACCAGCCATGTTTGATGAACTTGTACAGCGTCTGAGACCCAGGTTGACCAAGCCTAGCACCAACTTCCATCCCAACCTGGACCCTGGACTGAAGGTGGCACTGACTCTGTGGTACCTGGCCTCTGGAACCACATACAGAAACATGCGGTATGCATGGAGGGTGCCACACATCAGCATCAGCAAAGTGGTCAGAGAAGTGGTACAGACCATCATTGAAGAATATCTGGAGGAGCTCCTCAGGTGCCCCACCACTGAACAAGGCTGGAGAAAACTTGCAGAAGAGTGGTATCAGAGGTGGAACTTTCCCCACACCGTTGGAGCCATAGATGGGAAGCACATGGCCTGCAAAGCTCCAGCCAACTCAGGGTCCACTTATTACAACTACAAGGGCTTCTTCAGTATCATCCTCTTTGCCATGGTTGATGCTGACTACAAGTTCATGTACATCGATGCTTCAGGCAACGGGTCAGCTTCAGATGGCCAGGTATACAACACAAGTGACCTCAAGGATGGGCTGGAACGCAACCTCATCATGGGTTTTCCAGATCCAGACCCCCTACCCAGTGACACACAAGATGTGCCCTACTTCATCGTGGGTGATGATGCCTTCTCCCTCAGAACCTACCTCATGAAGCCGTACAGTTCAAGATACCTCACCCATGAAGAGAGGATCTTCAACTACAGGCTGTCCAGGGCAAGACGGGCAGTGGAGAACGCCTTCGGCATCCTGGCCAAAAGGTTCCAGGTACTTCTCACCACCATGCAGCATCGCCCAGAGACTGTGAGGAGCATCGTGGAAGCTTGCTGCATCCTGCACAATCTCATGCGCACCCGCTACCCAGTGTTGCAGAACAGACTTGTTGACCGTCAACAAGGGAATGGGGACATGGAGCCTGGTGAATGGAGGCAAGGACTAAACCTGATAGACACTGTGGATGTACAAGGCCCCAACAGAGTTTCATGTGAAGGGAAGAAGCAGCGCAACCTCCTGAGACACTGGTTCAACTCCCCAGCTGGAGCAGTGGAGTGGCAAGACAGGATGATAGATGGTTAATGGATGCTTCCTTGAGCCTGTCGCATAACACTGATGAGATTGTGCCATGTATGTTGAGTGGTCCTACAATGAATAGGGCATTAATAAAGAGCTTTGTTTATTTTAAAATGTGTTGATCAATGAATAAATTGTTATTGATTATAAAGGTCCATATGTGTGGCAGCTGGGGTGGGGGACCATACAGTCCCACTATGGTTGCACTGGAGCTTCATCTGTCCCACAACTATCCTTATCTATCCCACAAGCATGCAAAGGCTTAACCATTTTTTCAAAGTTTTTACCAACACTTTATTAAGTAAACAAACTGAACCAAGTAAACTTTATTAAGTGTCTTAAGCAAAAATAAATTTTATTAAACTTTATTGCCTGACTGACGAACCATGGTGTTCCTGCAAGATGTATCTGGCAGCACGTCTTTCCCCTGTATGCTGACTGCGTGTGTGCTGCATCCTTTTATATCTGCGGAGCAGACGCAATTCATACCCCCCGCATGCGCAGTGAACACTTTGAATCCAATATACACCCGCGCGGCATCCCCTTTGTTTCCTATAGGCGTACGTGATGCATCCGCTTCATCCGCTATGCATCCGCCCCTTCCGCTATGCATCCGCTTTGAAATTCTCCCCCGGAACCCCTTCGGAGGTGTCATCCGCTTCCATCTGCTTTCGTCTGCTAGGCTTCTGATGAACATCCATTTAACATCCCCACTACATACTACCTACGTCTGTTCTTTTCCGTTCTGTTTATGCAAATTTTCACTAATTTTTGGAGCCGATGAAAATGGATGGAGCCACGAAATTTTGCTCGTCTGCTGTGTCCTTTATGCATATGTTTTGCATCCATCGGCCAGTGGGACCGGGCCTTAACCAGGAAAATTATTATTTGTAAAGAAAAGATATAACTTTCCAACCTCCATTGAGCAGCTGTTTCATTTCCTGGTCCAATAGCTCTTTTTTTACATCTCTCATAAAGTTAGAAATATTTGCACTTTGTTTGATCTTGGTGTGTGTGTGTTTTTTTTTTTCCCCTCACCCAAACATCCAGGCTTCAGATGATTGGAGAGCAACTATTATTGTTAAGTCTTCTGGCTCTGTAGGAAGTGAACATTGCAAGAACCGAGTTGCTCTGGAAGAACCACGGTTCCTTGATTTGCCATCCACAAGGAGGTCTGGTGTTCGGTTTTTTAAAAAGATTTTTTCTTTTTAGAAAAGAAAAGAAAACATAAGAATAAAAGAGAACAGAATGGAATGAATAGAATAGAATAGAATAGAATAGAATAAGAAAACAAGAATAAAATAGAACAGAATGGAATGAATAGAATAGAATAGAATAGAATAGAATAGAATAGAATACATAACAATAAAATAGAATGGAATGAAACGGAATGGAACGGAATGAATAGAGTAGGGTAGGATAGGGTAGGGTAGGGTAGGGTAGGGTAGAGTAGAGTAGAGTAGAGTAGAGTAGAGTAGAATAGAATAGAATAGAATAGAATAGAATAGAATAGTAAAAGAAAACATAGGAATAAGAATAAAGTAGAATGGAATGGAATGGTACAGAGTAGAGTAAAGTAGAGTAGAATGGCGTGGAGTGGCATGGCATGGAATAGAATAGAAAACAACAGAAAACACAATACAAATAAAATAGAACAGAATGGAATGGAATGGAATGAGTAGAATGAAGTGGAATGGAATGGAATAGAATAGAATAGAAAAAGAAAACATAAGAATAAGAATAAAGTAGAACGGAATGGAACAGAATGGAATGAATAGAGTAGAGTAGAGTAGAGTAGAGTGGAGTGGAGGGGAGTGGAGTGGAGTGGGATGGAATGGAATGGAATGGAATGGAATGGAAAAGAAAAGAAAAGGAAAGGAAAGGAAAAGAAAAGAAAAGAAAAGAAAAGAAAAGAAAAGAAAAGAAAAGAAAAGAAAAGAAAAGAAAAGAAAAAAGAAAAGAGTAAGAATAAAATAGAATGGAATGGAATGGAATGGAATAGAATAGAATAGAATAGAATAGAATAGAATAGAATAGAATAGA